>CM077645.1:2782346-2799846 GCA_039707465.1 Rhabdophis nuchalis | reverse complement strand
GTTAGGATTTTAGGGGGGGAGGGTTTGTTAGTTTGTGTGAAGAGCGCCTGTGAAGTTCACGTGAGTGACTCAGCCCGGTGTATCTTAATGTTGGCAAATCTAAGACGGGTGGACTTCAACTCCCAGAATTCTCCAGCCAGCATAGAGGAGGAAGGTAGATTGGATGTGTTTGCTGCCTTCCGTTATTTGTATAAATAATAAAGGTGGGATTAAAAATGAATATAGATTTTTTTTAAAAAAAGTATCTCACTCTGGGTGGTTTTATAGATTACAGATTAACAGAGTTGGAAGGGACCTTGGAGGTCATCTAGTCCAGCCCCCCAACCCAAGGCAGGAGACCCTAAATACCATTTCTGACAGGTGGCAGTCCAGTCTCTTCTTGAAAGCTTCCAGGGATGAAGTTCCCACAACTTCTGAAGGCAACTTCTGTTCCATGAGTGATTTGATTGCTCTCGAGGTCAGAAAATTTCTCCTCATTTCTAAATTAAATCTCTCCTTGGTCAGCTTCCATCCATTCTTCCTTCTCTGGCCTTCAGGGGCTTTGGAGAATATCTTGACCCCCTTCCTCCTCCTCTCTGGGGCAGCCCCTCCAATATTGGGAGATGCTCTCCTGTCTCCCCTGGTCCTTCTCTTCCCTAGACTAACCGTATGTTTTAGTCTCCAGTCCCTTAAATCATCTTGGTTGCTCTTCTCTGCCCTCTTCCTAGAGTCTCCACATCTTTTTTATAGTGTGGTGACCAAAACTGGATGTTTCTATTATGCGCTTTTAATTATATACATATCAGATGAATAAATAAATCAACATAAAAATATAAATGTATTTATTTATTTATGTAATGCGTGTTGGGCCTGGTCGCTGGGTATCATGTGAATTTTGTCATATGGGCAAACTGTGTATAAAATGTACAATGACAAGAAATGCTCCCGGCTAGGAAATTCTGGGAATTGAAGTCCACCCGTCTTAAAGTTGCCAACATTGAGATATGCTGCTCCAGGGAATTGTGTCGCCCCAGATGGTTAATTCAGCACTGGTATGAAAAGAATCCACTTGGCAACAGCAACAAGCAGGAATAGGGCTGGTGTTGGAACACACAGCGGGCTGGGATGGAAGTGTCGTTTCCCTTCGGCAGACTCACAACAATCCCTGCGGATTGTGTTGGCCTCGGTGTCAGCCCTGGGAGATGCCTGTGGTTGGGGGCGAGCTGGGCCCTACGGTTTTCCCTGGGCCTCCCATAAGTATAGGTGGTGCGTGACTTACGACCACAGTTGAACCCAAAGAGTTTGTTGTTAAGTGAGTTTGGGGCCATTTTACAACCTTTCCTTGCCACCGTGGTTAAGGGTATCCCTGCAGTTGTTAAGTTAGTAACACGGTTGTTAAGTGAATCCTGGTTCCCCATGGACTTAGCTTGTCACAAGGTCGCAAACGGGGGTCGTGGGACCCCTGGATGTTGCAACCGTCATAAATGGGATTCCATCCAAAAGTTGTGGGTGCTCCAATACTGGAAGTTTTTAAGGGGAGACTGGATTGCCACTTTTCTGACATAGGGTTTCCTGCTTGAGTGGAGGGGTTGGACTAGAAGACCTCCACGGTCCACGGTCCCTTCTAGCTCTGTCATTCTATAATTCAATGATAATTCTATTATTCTATTACTCTAACCTACCTACCTTCATTCGTTTGTTTGTTCCTTCCTTCCTTCCTTCCTTTCTCCCTTCCTTTCTTTGCTTTCCTTCCTTTCCTCCCTTCCTCCCTTCATTGCTTCCTTCTTTCCTTCCTGCCTTCCCATTCTTCCTTCCTTCCCCTTCCTTCCTACCTCCCCTCCCCTCCCCTCCGTCCCTCCCTTCTTTCTTTCCGTCTCTTCCTTTCTTCCCTCTCTTCTTTACTTCTTTCCTTCCTTCTTTCATTTCCTTCCTTCCTTTTTTTCCTCCCTCCCTCCTTTCATATTTCCCTTTCTTCTTTATTTCCTTTCCCTTCCCTCCTTCCTTTTTTCAAAGAAGGTTTTTAAAACGAGAACAGTTAATCAGAGTTTATTTTCATTAGTCGTAGAGGCTCCCAACACTGGAGGTTTTTGAGAGGAGATTCGACTACCATTTGTCTGGTAAAGGTAGAAGACCTCCTGCTTGAGCATGGGGTTGGACTAGAAGACCTTCAGGGTCCCTTCCAACTCTGTTACCCTGTTAAAGACAGGCCACTTGCCAAGCGTCCAAATTTTGATTAGGTGACAGTTAATAATAATAATAATAATAATTTTAATTTATAACCCGCTCTCTCTCCCCAAAGGGACTCGCGGCGGGGCACAGGGAATTTAAAAATACAAATAAAAACCACAAACAGAATACAATATTAAAACGAATTAAATTAAAACCCTGCGTTAAAATCCCATATTAAAACTAAAACTAAGCCCCTAAAAACCCTAAAACAGTTTAAGAGTGAAAAACTGTTGCTGGGCCCTTTTTCTCAGTGCCATTTTAACTTTGAACGGCCAACAAATGAGTCATTGTAAGTTGAGAACTAACTTATTATTTTTTCATTTTTGTTTCCATTTTATTCGATTTATATACCACCCTATTTTCCCTAGAGGGGACTCAGGGCGATGCACAGAAAGATAAAAACCCAACAACACATACAAAATATAAAGCACATTTAAATTATTAGATCTGTGCTAAAATTTAGATAATATAAAAGTTAAAACCGGTAAATATCAAAATTTAAAATTATACCCTTAGTCTATTCAGGCCAGGCCTGATCGATGGAGTTCCTGTGTGCCTCAGTTGCCTGTTTTATTGGTGGAGAAAAAATATTTGATAAATTTGGAAGGAATATCCACTAGAAAAAATTGAAGGGATCACGTACCTCGGTTCTAATTTACATGAAAGCTGAAACAAAGATTTGGTCCCTGTAAAACCTCTTTTATTTACCCGACTGTGAATACCTTTCAGGCACTTTCAAAGGAATATTTATCCACACGAACCTTATCTCGCTTGGAGAGCTGCCACATAGTGTCCTGGCTGATAATGGAAGTTGCTATCCTTTGATGATTAATAAGTAGATAGATTGTTTTAAGTTATCATTGAAGGATTGTTAGTTAGTAAATAATTACCTACAAATAAGAGTAACTAATGATAATGTTCTAGTTTAATGATATATATTTATGTATCTATGTATGTGTAGGAATACATGAGTATGAGGTTGGACATAAACAACAAGACTTTTATTTAATCATGTAGGAATGTTGATAAATGTAGTTTAACAAAATGGGGGAGAGGTTTAGCAAATTTTAGATTGTTTTAGATTGTTATTGAAGAACTACCAGTTAATAAACAATGAGTTATAATAAGAGCAACAGAAAAATTATAGATTATATATATATATATATATATATATGTTTTCTGAGGTTTTCGCGGGTGTTTGTATGTAGGTCTTTGGTTGTTCGGGTTTTCTCCCGCGTAGAATTGGAAGTATCTTCACAACGTTTCGATGAAATGTCATTCATCATCTTCAGGCTGGTGCTTCCGGCTTGGTGCTTCCAGGAAGATACTTCCAATTCTACGTGGGAGAAAACCCGAACAACCAAAGACCTACATATATATATATATATATATATATATATATATGTGTGTGTGTGTGTGTGTGTGTGTGTGTGTGTGCGCGCGCGCGCATGTATGTTTGGAATAGACAATAGATGCCATTATGTGGTTATGTTTAAGGAAGACTTCTCTGAAGAAGAAGATAGACCAAATATGGAATATTAGAGGAGAATTCTGGTCTAATGATATTAAGATATATAATGAATCTTTTGATTTAAAATCTATAAAACGAGATTATTCATGAGTAATAATGGTTCTAGAAATGCACAAGAGATGTGTAACCAGTCGACATGCTTTTCAAAGGATACAACTGTAGAATGATGGTTTTTCCTTTTTGTATCTTTGTTTTATTAAAAAATAAATAAAAAGTCCCCCCCCCCCCCCAAAAAGAGATAGCTAGTATCCAAGCGCAGGGTACAAAGAGAACTTTTCACTCTAGTAATGACAAATTGTTTCCTGCAAAAGCCCCCCTCCCCATTCGCCCCTCTTTTGTCTCCCACGGGAGGGGCCAATCACCTCCAAGGGGTGGCTTTACTCTTAAGTCGACCCTGCTTTCTTAGTTGTTCTGGTCTTCTGGCAGCTCTGCGCACGCGCCCCCTGGGAACAGGCTCCAGCTGTTCCTCTGCCTCTAACTTTCCTCAACCCCCCAGGACTGGCCCATGTTCCTCCCCAACCTTTTCGCTGTCCGACTGCTGCCAGGTCTGCTGACCACCCGCAGGCCACAAGGACTGAGAAAGCACGAACAGCGTTCTTCAAAAGGAAAACAGTCTTTTTTTGCAGTCACAACGTAAGCCAGGGGTGGGCAAACTTTGCAACTTTAAGTCTGAAGGACTTCAGCTCCCAGACTTCTCCAGCCAGCTTTGCTTTAAAGCAGGGGTCTCCAACCTTTGCAACTTTAAGTCTGAAGGACTTCAGCTCCCAGACTTCTCCAGCCAGCTTTGCTTTAAAGCAGGGGTCTCCAACCTTTGCAATTTTAAGTCTGAAGGACTTCAGCTCCCAGACTTCTCCAGCCAGCTTTGCTTTAAGATCCTAGAAGCTGAAGTCCATCCATCTTAGAACATGGCGTCTGGAAGATTCTAGAAGCTGAAGTCCATCCATCTTAGAACATGGTGTCTGGAAGATCCTAGAAGCTGAAGTCCATCCATCTTAGAACATGGCGTCTGGAAGATTCTAGAAGCTGAAGTCCATCCATCTTAGAACATGGCGTCTGGAAGATTCTACAAGCTGAAGTCCATCCATCTTAGAACATGGCGTCTGGAAGATTCTAGAAGCTGAAGTCCATCCATCTTAAAACATGGCTTCTGGAAGATTCTAGAAGCTGAAGTCCATCCATCTTAAAACATGGTGTCTGGAAGATTCTAGAAGCTGAAGTCCATCCATCTTAAAACATGGTGTCTGGAAGATTCTAGAAGCTGAAGTCCATCCATCTTAGAACACGGCATCTGGAAGATTCTACAAGCTGAAGTCCATCCATCTTAAAACATGGTGTCTGGAAGATTATAGAAGCTGAAGTCCATCCATCTTAAAACACGGCAGCTGGAGGATTCTAGAAGCTGAAGTCCATCCATCTTAGAACATGGCGTCTGGAAGATTCTAGAAGCTGAAGTCCATCCATCTTAAAACACGGCAGCTGGAGGATTCTAGAAGCTGAAGTCCATCCATCTTAGAACATGGCGTCTGGAAGATTCTAGAAGCTGAAGTCCATCCATCTTAAAACATGGCTTCTGGAAGATTATAGAAGCTGAAGTCCATCCATCTTAAAACATGGCATCTGGAAGATTCTACAAGCTGAAGTCCATCCATCTTAAAACATGGTGTCTGGAAGATTATAGAAGCTGAAGTCCATCCATCTTAGAACACGGCATCTGGAAGATTCTACAAGCTGAAGTCCATCCATCTTAAAACATGGTGTCTGGAAGATTATTGAAGCTGAAGTCCATCCATCTTAGAACACGGCATCTGGAAGATTCTACAAGCTGAAGTCCATCCATCTTAAAACATGGTGTCTGGAAGATTATAGAAGCTGAAGTCCATCCATCTTAAAACATGGCATTTGGAAGATTCTACAAGCTGAAGTCCATCCATCTTAAAACATGGTGTCTGGAAGATTATAGAAGCTGAAGTCCATCCATCTTAGAACACGGCAGCTGGAGGATTCTTGGCGTTGAAACCCATCTTAAGATGAGTGGAGAATTCTGGGAATTGAAGTCCATCCCTCTTAAAAGACGGCCGATTGGAAGATTCTGGCAGTTGAAGGCCATCCATCTCCATGTTGCTGAAGTTGAGAAACTCTTGAGTGGTGGGAAGCATGCATGTCCTCTGGACGCGATGGGATTGGCCAACGGTGCTCCTTTTTCAGCCGATGTGCCGAGCACCCGGTCACCCTCCCGCCTTGCAAGCCTGTGCAAACGCAGGAAGGCCGACGTCCAACAGACGGTGTGAAATTGCACACGAGGATATCGGCCTCTCAGCTCCTTGGGACGGAGGAATGTGGCGCAGGGCCAAGAATGGGGACCCTGGAAGGCTGCCTTGGACTTCGGCGGCTTCTGCTTACGAAGGTGTTGGCATCTCTTTGCAATTGAGGCTGCCGATGCATGGACCCCCGAAGGAGAGCCAAGGGGAAGCCGAAGGGAAGGGACCAGGCACGTCCGGCTGACCCGCCAAAGGGCCGAAGCTCATCAAATGACCCAGCAAAGAAAGGAACTGGCTTTGGCCAGGCGAGAGAAAAGGAGGACCAGGGGAGACATCACAGCAGCCTTCCAGTATCTCAGGGGCTGCCCCAAAGAAGAGGGGAGGGTCAAGCTGTTCTCCAAAGCCTCTTGCAGGCAGGACAAAAATGTACATGAGTGTGCTTTGAAGCGCCAGAAACCCAAAGACCAGCTGGTTGACACATGCATGCCTGTTGTTTAGCTTTTTTCAGGCTGTTTTCGAGGTGTTTTTCAGGTCAAAAACAGCCTGAAAATAGCCCAAAACCAGCCAGGAAACAGTCTTCTTTGGGGGGCCTTTTTCGGGTCATTTTCCAGTGCTTTGGCAACCGTGAAGACCAGCTGGCAATGGCACGTCTTCCCACAGAGAGAGCTCTGCATGCCCCACCTGGCACGCCTGCCATAGGTTCGCCATCACGGGTGTAGGGTCTCTTGCTTGAGCAGGGGGCTGGACTAGAAGACCTCCAGGGTCCCTTCCAACTCTGTTATTCTCCAAGGCTCTCCTGCTTGAGCAAAGGGGCTGGACTAGAAGACCTCCAAGGTCCCTTCCAACTCTGTTATTCTCTAAGGCTCTCCTGCTTGAGCAAAGGGGCTGGACTAGAAGACCTCCAAGGTCCCTTCCCGCTCTGTTATTCTGTAAGGCTGTCCTGCTTGAGCAAGGGGCTGGACTAGAAGACCTCCAAGGTCCCTTCCTCTCTGTTATTCTCTAAGGCTCTCCTGCTTGAGCAAGGGGGCTGGACTAGAAGACCTCCAAGGTCCCTTCCCGCTCTGTTATTCTGTAAGGCTCTCCTGCTTGAGCAAGTGGGCTGGACTAGAAGACCTCCAAGGTCCCTTCCCTCTCTGTTATTCTCTAAGGCTCTCCTGCTTGAGCAAGGGGGCTGGACTAGAAGACCTCCAAGGTCCCTTCCAGCTCTGTTATTCTGTAAGGCTCTCCTGCTTGAGCAAGGGGGTGGACTAGAAGACCTCCAAGGTCCCTTCCCAGCTCTGTTATTCTCTAAGGCTCTCCTGCTTGAGCAAGGGGGCTGGACTAGAAAGACCTCCAAGGTCCCTTCCCTCTCTGTTATTCTCTAAGGCTCTCCTGCTTGAGCAAGGGGGCTGGACTAGAAGACCTCCAAGGTCCCTTCCAGCTCTGTTATTCTGTAAGGCTCTCCTGCTTGAGCAAGGGGGTGGACTAGAAGACCTCCAAGGTCCCTTCCAGCTCTGTTATTCTCTAAGGCTCTCCTGCTTGAGCAAGGGGGCTGGACTAGAAGACCTCCAAGGTCCCTTCCAGCTCTGTTATTCTCTAAGGCTCTCCTGCTTGAGCAAGGAGGATGGACTAGAAGACCTCCAAGGTCCCTTCCCTCTCTGTTATTCTCTAAGGCTCTCCTGCTTGAGCAAGGGGGCTGGACTAGAAGACCTCCAAGGTCCCTTCCAGCTCTGTTATTCTGTAAGGCTCTCCTGCTTGAGCAAGGGTGTGGACTAGAAGACCTCCAAGGTCCCTTCCAGCTCTGTTATTCTCTAAGGCTCTCCTGCTTGAGCAAGGGGGCTGGACTAGAAGACCTCCAAGGTCCCTTCCAGCTCTGTTATTCTGTAAGGCTCTCCTGCTTGAGCAAGGGGGCTGGACTAGAAGACCTCCAAGGTCCCTTCTGACTCTGTCATTCTGTAAGGCTCTCCTGCTTGAGCAAGGGGGCTGGACTAGAAGACCTCCAAGGTCCCTTCCCGCTCTGTTATTCTCTAAGCTCTCCTGCTTGAGCAAGGGGACTGGACTAGAAGACCTCCAAGGTCCCTTCCAACGCTTGTTATTTTGACAAGAGCAACCAAGATGATTAGGGGACTAGAGAATAAAACACATGAGGAACGGTTGCAGGAACTGGGTCGGTCTAGTTTAATGAAAAGGAGGACTAGGAGTGACATGATAGCAGCCTTCCAATATCTCAGGGGTTGCCCCAAAGAAGAGGGAGTCAAGCTATTCTCCAAGGCACCTGGGGGCAGGACAAGAAGCAATGGGTGGAAACTAATCCAGGAGAGAAGCAACTTAGAACTAAGGAGGAATTTCCTGACAGTGAGAACAATGAATCAGTGGCACAGAAGTTGCCTCCAGAGGTTGTGAATGCCTCAACCATGGAGGTTTTTAAGAAGAGACTAGGCAGCCACGTCTCTTCCAGGGTGCCCCATTTTCTGCCCAGCTAAAGTGGGAGGAACCGTAGAGCCCCTCTTCCTCCCCCAGAGCCTGCCAGCTTCCTGCATTTCTTGGCTGTGTCTGCAAAGAGCCACATGAAAGGGGAGGGGGGGAGAAAGAATTTGTGGGGAGGGGCTAAAGAGAGGAGGAACGAAGTGGGGGACAATAGAGGGATCCGCTCCGGTGTAATCCTTTGGAATCCTTTGCTCAACAGAAGGCTAAGGGAGGGGGAAGAAACCTCCTGAAAGGAGAGTGAGCAGGGGGAGGAGGGTGAAGGCTGAGGAAGAAGAGGAGAGAAGGGAGGGAGGGGAGAAGGAGGAGGAGAATAGGAAAGGGGGAAAGGGAAAGAGGGAGAAGACTAGAAGAAGGGGAAGGAGGAGGAGGAGGAAGAGAAGGGGAAACATGAGAAAAAGAAGTAAAAGGAGGAGGAGGAAAAGGAAAGAGAATAGGGGAAGGATAGGAGGGGAAGGAGGAGGAGGAAGGAGAAAGATAAGAATAGCAGAAGGGGAAGGGGAAGGAAGAGGAAAAGGAGGGGAAAGAGAAAGGAAAGAGCAGAAGAAAGGAGAAAAATTAGAAGGTGGAGGAGGAAGAGGAGGAGATGAATGCTCCTTCCTTCCTCTCCTCTTCCTTCCTTCTTCTCTCCTTCCTTCCCACTTTCCTCCTCCCTCCCTCCCTCTCTTCCCTTCCTCTTCCTTCCTCCCTTCCCCTTTCTTTACATTCCATCTTCTTCCTCCCTCCTCCTTTTTTCTCATTCCCATCTCCTTTCTTCCCTTCCTCCCTTTCTTTTCATTCTACCTTCTTCCTTCCTTCCTTCCTTCCTTCCTTCCATCCCTCCTCTCCTCCCTCCCTCCCTCTTTCTTTTCATTCCCTTCCTTCCTTCCTCCCCTCCCTCCCTCCCTCCCTCCCTCCTCTTTCTTTTCATTCCCCTTCCTTCCTTCCTTCCTTCCTTCCTTCCTTCCTTCCTTCCCTCCCTCCCTCCCTCCCTCCCTCCCTTTTTCTTTTCATTCCCCTTCCTTCCTTCCATCCCTCCTCTCCTCCCTCCCTCCCTCTTTCTTTTCATTCCCCTTCCTTCCTTCCTTCCCTCCCTCCCTCCCTCCCTCCCTCTTTCTTTTCTTTCCCCTTCCTTCCTTCCTTCCTCCCTCCCTCCCTCCCTTCCCTCCCTCCCTCCCTCTTTCTTTTCATTCCCCTTCCTTCCTTCCTTCCCTCCCTCCCTCCCTCTTTCTTTTCATTCCCCTTCCTTCCTTCCTTCCCTCCCTCCCTCCCTCCCTCCCTCCTCTTTCTTTTCATTCCCCTTCCTTCCTTCCTTCCTTCCTTCCTTCCTTCCATCCCTCCTCTCCTCCCTCCCTCCCTCTTTCTTTTCATTCCCCTTCCTTCCTTCCTTCCTTCCTTCCCTCCCTCCTCCCTCCCTCCCTCCCTCCCTCCCTCCTTTCCTCCTGCCAGCCAAGGAAGTTGAGGAGAGGAAAGGAGAAATGGGAAGGGGGGGAAACCACAGCAGGTGCAACCTGTGCAAAGCCCCTCTTAATCCACCCCCCACCCCTCCCCCTTTCCAGGAGTCTGGCTGTCATTTCCGACATGGGAGAGGCTGATTTGTAAACATCTGGGAGGGAGGGGGGTATAATTACCTACCTGGGCGCACCAGCCTTTGATCCCCCAAAGTGGGGGGGCTGTTTGTGGCCTGGCAGGGAGGGGGGGGGGCTGTGGCTGTGTTCAGCCCCAGGGAGAAGCTGCCTGGCAAGGCTGAGATTAAAGGCTCCCCCCCCCCCCAGTGATGGGCTTTCTCGCGCCCACATTCCGACACTCCAAGCCCCCCCAGATCCCTGGGAAAGGAGCTCAGCCAGGGCTGGGCTGGCACCCTCAGGGGGCCCCTCCTGCACAACCGGCACCCCTGATTTTCACACACGCACAAACACACCAAGGGGGCTCCCAGGGGAAGGTCTGGGGGGAAGCCCCGAAGGCGGGAGACTGTGGAAGCCAAGAGGGGAAAAGGGAGGGGGCCCTGAGGGGAGAGAGAGAGAGAGAGAAGGAGGAGGAGGAGGAGGAGGAGGAGGAAGGGAGAGAGAAGGAGGGAGGGAGGGAAAGAGAAGGAGGGAGGGAGAGGGGGAGGGAGAGAGAGAGAAGGAGGAGGAAGAGGAGGAGGAGGAGGAGGAAGGGAGAGAGAAGGAGGGAGGGAAAGAGAAGGAGGGAGGGAGAGAGGGGGGGAGAGAGAAGGAGAGAGGGAGGGGGAGAGAGAAGGAGGGAGGGAGAGAGAGAGAAGGAGAGAGGGAGGGGGAGAGAGAAAAGGAGGGAGGGAGGGAAGGAGAGAGAGAGAGAGAGAAGAATGGAGGGAGGGAGGAAGAGAGAGAGCAAACAAGGTGCCAGTCTCTTCCTCCTCCCCCTCTCCACAAAGCCCCTCTCCCTTCTAGCACTGATGGGGTTACCTAGTCGGGCCATGAAACGTCCACAAGAAAACCACCCAACTCAGAGAGCACCAAGGACCCCCCCCCCCCCAGTCCTCCTCCTCCTCTTCCCCCCCCCCCCCAGCTGGAGGAGTTCAGGTGTTTCCCTTAATTGAGACCAACCCTTGTCTTGAGTTATATAGTTTTAACTAAATATTAGATGGATTGACAGATTGATCAATCCATCAATTAATCAGTAAAGACTTTGATAGATAATGATAGATAGATGAAAAATAGATGGATAGTCATAGATAGAGTGATAGAGGAGAGAGATTACAATAGAAAGATGATAGATAGAAATGAGAGAAACAAACAAACAACAGATAAGAGATGCAGGGATTGGGAGATAGAAGTATGGTAGATAGTCAGAGAGACAGACAGACAGACAGACAGACCGACGGACGGACGGATGGATAGATAAGTCAGATAGATAGATAGATAGATAGATAGATAGATAGATAGATAGATAGATAGATAGATAGATAGATAGATAGATAGATAGATAGATAGATAGATAGATAGGGATGGATGGATGGATGGATGGATGGATAGAGATAGATAGATAGATAGATAGATAGATAGATAGATAGATAGATAGATAGATAGATAGATAGATAGATAGATAGGGATGGATGGATGGATAGATAGATGGAGAGATAGATAGATAGATAGATAGATAGATAGATAGATAGATAGATATGGATGGATAGATGGATGGAGAGATAGATGGATGGATGAATGGATGGAGAGATGGAGAGATAGATAGATAAATAGATATGGATGGATGATAGATAGATAGATAGATAGATGATAGATAGATAGATAGATAGATAGATAGATAGATAGATAGATAGATAGATAGACAGATAGATGGAATTAGATAGATAGATAGAGACAGATATGGAGATAAATAGATGGATGGAGAGATGATGGATGGATGGAGCGATGGAAGGATAGATAGAGAGATAGAGAGAGATTTCTGTCGCTAAATGAGGCAGTTGTTGAGCTTTGCCCCATTTTCACGACCATTCTCACCACCGTTGTTAAGTGAATCCCTGCAGTTGATAAGTGAGTAATGTGGTTGTTAAACGAAACCGGCTCCCCTTGACTTTGCTTGTCAGAAGGTCGTAAGAGGGGATCACGTGGCCCCAGGACACTGCAACCGTCATAAATGTGAGTCAATTACCGACTGCCTGAATTTTGATCATGTGACCCCCAGGGACGCTGCAGCAGTCGTAAGTGTGGGAAATGGCCATAAATCACTTTTTTTCCACTGCCGTTGTAACTTCGGTCACTAAACGAACTAATTATAAGTCGAGACTACCTGTTTATTTGCTGTTTTCCCCTCCTCTTTTTTTTCTTTCTTTCCAAAATCCAGCATATTATTTTTTTTGAAAAATGACATTTCCAGGCTGGAAAAAAGAATTGTAAGTTACTTGAGGGGGCAAATTTTCCATGTCACATCCGGCCTTATTTTACCCAGGCACCATTAATTGATTGATTTTGCTCTCTAGAACAGGGGTCTCCAACCTTTGCAACTTTAAGTCTGAAGGACTTCAGCTCCCAGACTTCTCCAGCCAGCAAAGCTTATTATGTATATAACCACATAGCAAAGGTGGCTGGAGAAGTCTGGGAGCTGAAGTCCTTCAGACTTAAAGTTGCAAAGGTTGGAGACCCCTGCTTTAAAGCAAAGCTGGCTGGAGAAGTCTGGGAGCTGACGTCCTTCAGACTTAAGGTTGCAAAGGTTGGAGACCCCTGCTTTAAAGCAAAGCTGGCTGGAGAAGTCTGAGAGCTGAAGTCCTTCAGACTTAAGGTTGCAAAGGTTGGAGACCCCTGCTTTAAAGCAAAGCTGGCTGGAGAATTCTGGGAGCTGAAGTCCTTCAGACTTAAAGTTGCAAAGGTTGGAGACCCCTGCTTTAAAGCAAAGCTGGCTGGAGAAGTCTGGGAGCTGACGTCCTTTAGACTTAAAGTTGCAAAGGTTGGAGACCCCTGCTTTAAAGCAAAGCTGGCTGGAGAAGTCTGAGAGCTGAAGTCCTTCAGACTTAAGGTTGCAAAGGTTGGAGACCCCTGCTTTAAAGCAAAGCTGGCTGGAGAATTCTGGGAGCTGAAGTCCTTCAGACTTAAAGTTGCAAAGGTTGGAGACCCCTGCTTTAAAGCAAAGCTGGCTGGAGAAGTCTGGGAGCTGAAGTCCTTCAGACTTAAGGTTGCAAAGGTTGGAGACCCCTGCTTTAAAGCAAAGCTGGCTGGAGAATTCTGGGAGCTGAAGTCCTTCAGACTTAAGGTTGCAAAGGTTGGAGACCCCTGCTTTAAAGCAAAGCTGGCTGGAGAAGTCTGAGAGCTGAAGTCCTTCAGACTTAAAGTTGCAAAGGTTGGAGACCCCTGCTTTAAAGCAAAGCTGGCTGGAGAAGTCTGGGAGCTGACGTCCTTCAGACTTAAGGTTGCAAAGGTTGGAGACCCCTGCTTTAAAGCAAAGCTGGCTGGAGAAGTCTGGGAGCTGAAGTCCTTCAGACTTAAGGTTGCAAAGGTTGGAGACCCCTGCTTTAAAGCAAAGCTGGCTGGAGAATTCTGGGAGCTGAAGTCCTTCAGGCTTAAAGTTGCAAAGGTTGGAGACCCCTGCTTTAAAGCAAAGCTGGCTGGAGAAGTCTGGGAGCTGACGTCCTTCAGACTTAAAGTTGCAAAGGTTGGAGACCCCTGCTTTAAAGCAAAGCTGGCTGGAGAAGTCTGGGAGCTGACGTCCTTCAGACTTAAGGTTGCAAAGGTTGGAGACCCCTGCTTTAAAGCAAAGCTGGCTGGAGAAGTCTGAGAGCTGAAGTCCTTCAGACTTAAGGTTGCAAAGGTTGGAGACCCCTGCTTTAAAGCAAAGCTGGCTGGAGAATTCTGGGAGCTGAAGTCCTTCAGACTTAAAGTTGCAAAGGTTGGAGACCCCTGCTTTAAAGCAAAGCTGGCTGGAGAAGTCTGGGAGCTGAAGTCCTTCAGACTTAAGGTTGCAAAGGTTGGAGACCCCTGCTTTAAAGCAAAGCTGGCTGGAGAATTCTGGGAGCTGAAGTCCTTCAGACTTAAGGTTGCAAAGGTTGGAGACCCCTGCTTTAAAGCAAAGCTGGCTGGAGAAGTCTGGGAGCTGAAGTCCTTCAGACTTAAAGTTGCAAAGGTTGGAGACCCCTGTTCTAGAAAGTCTTCTGTTGCAACAGGTTGAAAAAAACCCCGATCGTGGAAATTCAGGCTCCTGTCAGAATTAATTACGGTGCACCCGGATGTTTGGGGGGTGGGGAGAGGGGGACCGACATTCTTTTGGGTTTGACTTTGACAGGCTTAGCATCGGAGCTTCCTTCCTGGTGGGGGGTTTTCTCGGGAAACGTTCAGCTGGCAGTTAGGAAAAGCTCTTCCTCTTCTCACTGGCTTTTACGGTAGAAGCATAAGATTGTGGGAGTATGGAGGATGTCACCTGAATGCATCCATTGGGTTTGGTTATCCTGGCTGGAGAATTGACCATGTTATGTGAAACACGCCAGTATTAAGGGCTCCGGAAGCATCATATCCATCCATCCATCTATCCATCTCTATCTCTATTTATCTGCCTGCCTGCCTGCCTGCCTCTATCTATCTATCTATCTATCTATCTATCTATCTATCTATCTATCTATCTATCTATCTATCTATCTATCTATCTATCTATCTATCTATCTATCTATCTATGGTATCTCTCTCTCTCTCTCTTTTATCTCTCCATCTATCTATTATCCATCCATCCATCCATCCATCCATATCTCCATATCTGTCTCCATCCATCTATCTATCTGATTCTATCTTTCTATCTATCCATCCATCCTTCCATCCATTCATCCATCCATCCATCCATCCATCCATCCATCTACGGTATCTCTCTCTCTCTCTCTCATCTATCTCTCCATCTATTTATCCATCCATCCATCTATCCATCCATCCATCCATCCATATCTGTCTCCATCCATCTATCTATCTGATTCTATCTTTCTATCTATCCATCCATCCTTCCATCCATCCATCCATCCATCCATCCATCCATCCATCCATCCATCCATCCATCCATCTACGGTATCTCTCTCTCTCTCATCTATCTCTCCATCTATTTATCCATCCATCCATCCATCCATATCTCCATATCTGTCTCCATCCATCCATCCATCCATCCATCCATCCATCCATCCATCCATCCCATCCATCCATCCATCTATTCTATCTATCTATCTATTCTCTATCTATTCTCTATCATATCTCTATCAATCTATCATTCATCCCTCCCTCTCTCTCTCTCTCCATATCCATCCATCCACCTACCTACCTATCTACCTATCAATATATTTACTGATTGATCAATCTATCAATCTAATCTTTAGTTAAAACAATATAAGTCAAGACACTTGGACTAATGAAGTCAAAATTTTGGGGGGTCTGCCTGGTGGAACCGGTGGGGTTATCTGCCCCAGGGGGGTGGGGTGGGGTGGGGAGTCCCTTGGCCGACGCCCTGCAGAAGCCTGAACCTTTGTCTCCAGCTTGCAATACCCGTCCTGGCCACTGGGGGCATCCCCCCCCCAAACAAATAAAAGGGCTGGAAAAGATCCCGAGGCCCGCTGGGGGGCGCCCTAAGGCCCTAACGACCCCTCGGAGGGCGCCAGGTTGCAGAAGGCCGCTGGCCCCTCTCCCTGGGAACGGAAGGCCTTTGGCAAGTTGGGAGGAAGGCAAGTCCGGGCTTGCAAACCCGGACCCGTGGCGGGCTGCAGCGGCTTCTAAGGGCGGCTGTGCAACCCCCCCCCCAAAACCTCCCCCTCCCCCGTTTGTTGTTTTGCATCCCCAAATGCAGGGATCTGCAAAGTCGGCTCTTTTAAGACTGGTGGACTTCAACTCCCAGAGTTCCCAGCCAGCATAGCTGGCTGGGGAACTCTTGGAGTTGAAGTCCACCAGTCTTAAAAGAGCCGACTTTGCAGACCCCTGCCCGAATGCAACATTGCAATACTTGCAGGGGGTTTCCTTGACCCCGGGGACCTCCAGCTGGGTTTAGGACTCCATCTCCCAGAACACCCAGCGGGGAAGCTGAGGATTCTGGGAGTTCCCACGCAGGGACTTGCAGGCAAGAGGTGGGGAGCGCGCGGTCCTTTGGCTTTGCAAGGAGGAGGAGGAGGAGGAGGAGGGGGGGGCTCTCCAGGTGTAAGGTGTTTCCCCCTCATTAGCATATGCAAAGGGCCTTTGCCCAGGGCAGGTTGCTTTCCCTCCTGCAGCCAGCAAACCCCGAATCCTGGCTTGTTCCCCCCGGGAAGCGGCCGCTGAAGGGGGAAGGATCCATTGACCGGGGGCTCTGCTCTGCTTTGGGGTAGGAATCCGGGGGGGGGGGGGAGAAGAATGCCTGGGGCTTTGCAGAGGCGCCCCCCCCCCAATTCCTTCCAAATGGCCAATCATGGCTTCTCCTTGGGGTTGGTTTTTGTGGCTGTGGGGAGGGGGGTTCGGGGGTGGAAGAATTAATGGGAGGAGGGGGGTCCTTTCCTTATTTCCTTCCTCCTTTCCTTTCCCTCTTGCCCCCATTCCTTCCTTCTGCTTATCTTCCCTCCTTTCCTCTTTCCTTTAATTCCCTTTCTTCTTTCCTTCTTTCTCATTCCCCTCATTCTCCTTTTCCTCCTTCTGTCTTTTCCTCCCTTTCTCTTTCTTTCCCAGTTTCCTTGTCATTCCCATCTGTTTCCTTCCTCCCCCTCTTCTCCTCCCCCCCTTTTTCCCTTCCTCCTTCCTTATAAATTTCTTCCTTCCCTTCTTTCATTCCTTATAAATTTCTTCTCTCTCCCCCATCCCTTCCTTTTTCCCTTCCTTCCTTATAAGTTTCTTACCTCCTCCCTCCCTCCCTCTCTCCCTCCCTTCCTTTTTTCCTCCCTTCCTTATAAATTTATTCTCCTTCCTTCCCTCTCTCCTTCCTTCCTCCCTTCCTTTTTTTCCTCCCTTCCTTCCATATAAATTTCTTCCCTCCTTCCTTTCCTACCTACTTCCTTCCTCCCTCTTTATAAATGTCTTCTTTCCTTTTTCCTTCTTTCCTTCCTTCCTTATAAATTGCTACCTTCTTCCCTTCCTTCCTTATAAATTCCTTACCTACCTACTTCCTTCCTCCCTCCTTATAAATTTCTTCTTTTCTTCCTTCCTTATAAATTGCTACCTTCTTCCCTTCCTTCCTTATAAATTCCTTATCTACCTGCTTCCTCCCTCCCTCCTTATAAATTTCTTCTTTCCTTCTTTCCTTATAAATTGCTACCTTCTTCCCTTCCTTCCTTATAAATTCTTACCTACCTTCCTTCCTCCTTATAATTTTCTTCTTTCCTTCTTTCCTTCTTTTCTTATAAATTGCTACCTTCTTCCCTTCCTTCCTTATAAATTCTTACCTACCTACTTCCTTCCTCCTCCTTATAAATTTCTTCTTTCCTTCTTTCCTTCCTTTCTTATAAATTGCTACCTTCTTCCCTTCCTTCCTTATAAATTCTTACCTACCTACTTCCTTCCTCCCTCATAAATTTCTTCTTTCCTTTTTTCCTTCCTTCCTTATAAATTACTACCTTCTTCCCTTCCTTCCTTATAAACTTATCTCCTCCCTCCCTCCTTCCTTCCTT
>CM077645.1:2712346-2777346 GCA_039707465.1 Rhabdophis nuchalis | reverse complement strand
ATGAGAAGTTTGGGAACCCCTGATTTAAAGGATTTCGCTTTTCATTCCAGCGCAGAGATTTCCTGGTGGCCTCCCATCCTAGAATTAACCAGCCCACCACAACTGGCTATGCTGGCTGGAGAATTCTGGGAGTTGAAGTCCACAAGTCTTAAAGTTGGCAAGTTTGGAAACTCTGCGAATCGATAGAGAGGATTTTATTTTACAACCGTTGATTTACAGCCATTTTTATAGCCTTTCATTTAGTGACCGGACGGCACTGAAAAAAGGGGCTTATGACCGTTTCCCCCCCCTTCTACCACCTCATCAAAATTCAGAGGCCCAGCAACTGACTCGTATTATGACGGTCGCAGTGTCCCGGGGATGTGTGTGTGTGTGTGTCACACGATCCCCTTTTTCCGGATGAGCAAAATCAATGGGGCGGGGGAGAGCCCGATTCACTTACGGCCGTGTGACGCACTTAACAACCGTGAGACTCACCTAACACTGGCTCT
The DNA here is from genome assembly GCA_039707465.1 of Rhabdophis nuchalis. Classification (NCBI taxonomy): domain Eukaryota; kingdom Metazoa; phylum Chordata; class Lepidosauria; order Squamata; family Natricidae; genus Rhabdophis; species Rhabdophis nuchalis. The sequence continues at coordinate 2,776,855 of CM077645.1, read as the reverse complement.
GCAAGGAAAGTCTCGCTGCAAGGAAAGTCCCAAAAGGAAGAGGAAGTTATTTGTAAAGATGTAAGAAATGAGTAGATTAACCTTTGAAGTTAGAGAGCAGAAGAATGAACAATTTTAGGAAATAATGGAATAGGTTTTGCCAAGGGTTGGAAAAAAGAAAACTTAAGGATTATATATTGAATAACTATGGGAAAAGACTGATTTGACAAAGAATAATGCTACAATATGGAAAATAAGGTGATATATATGTAAGGAAAGGATAACTTGACAATTCTGTTTGTAATTTTAAGTACTGATGCCGCCCTGGGTCCTTCGGGGAGAAGGGTGGGATATAAATTTAAATTAAATAATTAAATAAAACACTCGTCCGAACGACATGTTGTACAAAGCACAAAATGAATAATGTTTTTTACTTGTTTTCATGTTAAAAAAATAAAAAAAGTTTTTACCAAAAAAAAAAAAAAAGTCACAAAAAGGGGCAGAATTCACACCTGTCTCGCTTAGCGATGGCAAATTTGGGGCTCGAAATTTTGGTCATAAGCCGAGGAGTAGCCGCTAACCTGGTCCCCAGCCCAAGTCAGATGGCATCCGGGAGAAACCAGGATTGCTGGGTTTGACCAGGCGAAAAAAATCCTGGTTCAATGCCTTCTGCAGACAGTCCTCGGATTACGACTGTAATTGGACCCAGAATTCCGGCCATAAGCCATGCTGCTTGTTGAGTGACCGATTTTGAAAGACCTTTTGTGCAGTGGTCCTTAAGGGATAATGCTCGCGGTTTGAAGAGAATTCATTGGCGGCCGTGGGTTAGGGTTTGGCCCCTTGTAATGTGAAAAGTCCGCTCAGCGACCGGTCGTAACTCGAGGACTCCCCGCGCCCCTTCTCTTTCCCAGGCCTTTGTACTCCGTGCAGCCGATCGACCTGAACTTCCTGGAGGGCAGCCCGCAGGATGGGCCCACCAACAAGGTTGAGATCAGCCTGGATTGCATCCGCATGCAGGACTCGGAGCTGGGAGACCCCATGTGGGTGAGTGGAAGGGGCTGGAGGGGGGCTTTGGAGGGGGAGGGGGACAAAGGGGTTCCTGGGGACCGGTGGGGGGGGCAAGTGATGGAGAACGGATAGACGAGACCTGGGGGGGGGGGCTCTCGGGGTCCTTGGTGGTCTTTTGGGCTGTTCTTGCAGGCGTTTCACGACCCAACTAGGGAACGTCATCAGTGTTAGGAGGAAGGAGGGTTGCGAGGAGGAGTGGAGGAGGAGAAAGGAAGAATGAAGGAGAAGAGGAAGAAGGAGAGGAAGAGGGAGGAAGAGGAGGGAAGGAGAGCAGGAGGAGGAAAGGAGAAGGAAGGGAAGAGGAAGGAGGAGGAAGAGGAAGGAAGGAGGGGAGGACTAGGAGGAGGAAGGAGAGGAAGAGGAGGAGGGAGAAGAGAAGAATGAAGGAGAAGAGGAAGGAGAAGAAGGAGTAAGTAGGAAGAACAGGAGGAGGAAAGGAAGGAGAAGGAAGGAGAAGAGGAAGAGGAAGAAGGAGGGGAGGACTAGGAGGACGAAGGAGAGGAAGAGGAGGAAGGAGGAAGAGGAAGAAGAAGGGGAGACTAGGAGAAGGAAGGAGAGGAAGAGGAGGAAGGAGAAGAGGAAGAAGGGGAGGACTAGGAGGAGGAAGGAGAGGAAGAGAGGAGAAAGGAGAAGAGGAAGAATGAGGAAGAAGAAGAAGGAGGGGAGGACTAGAAGGAGGAAGAGGAAGAGGAGGAAGGAGAAGAGGAAGAAGGAGGAAGAGGAAGAAGGAGGGGAGGAGCAGGACTGTGGGAGTCCTTGGGGACCTCAGAGCTTGGCGGTTTCCTTGCAGACCTTTCATGACCCTATGAGGGAACATCATCAGTGCTGGGAGAGTGTAGAAAGGTGTGAGGGTCAGTCGTAAGTGACTTTTTTCCAGAGCTTTCTTTTTTTGTGCACTTTATTTGCTTGTCAGAAGGTCGCAGAAGGGGATCACGTGACACCCCGGGATGTTGCAACTGTCATAAGTGTGAAAAAACAGTCATAAGTCATTTTTTTCAGTGCTGTTGTAAGTGTGGTCACTAAATGAATTGTTGCAAATTGAGGACTACCTATAGATGCAAGGTCTCCATCCTCCTTAAGTGAATCACTGCAGTTGTTCAGTTAGTAACACGGTGGTTAAGTGAACCGGTGCAGCTGTTAAATGAGTAGCATGGTTGTTAAGTGAATCAGTGCAGTTAAAGGAACAACACGGTTGTTAAGTGAATCAGTGCAGTTAAAGGAACAACACGGTTGTTAAGTGAATCAGTGCAATTAAGGGAGTAACACGGTTGTTAAGCGAATCAGTGCAATTAAGGGAACAACACGGTTGTTAAGTGAATCAGTGCAATTAAGGGAGTAACACGGTTGTTAAGTGAATCAGTGCAATTAAGGGAACAACATGGTTGTTAAGTGAATCAGTGCAATTAAGGGAGTAACACGGTTGTTAAGTGAATCAGTGCAATTAAGCGAACAACACGGTTATTAAGTGAATCAGTGCAATTAAGGGAACAACACGGTTGTTAAGTGAATCAGTGCAATTAAGGGAGTAACACGATTGTTAAGTGAATCTGTGCAATTAAGGGAACAACATGGTTGTTAAGTGAATCAGTGCAGTTCAATCAGTGCAGATTTGAGTTACTGACCCAGTTGTTAAGTGAATCTGGCATTCCCCTGTTACTTTGCTGGTCTAAAGGTCGCAAACCGCAATCCGGTCATAAATACAAGGCAGCCCCCAAGTTTCTGAATTCCAATTATATGACCCCTCCCCCCCGGGGAGGGACGCTGCGACGGTCGTAAGTGCGAAAAACTGACCTCCCTTTTCCCAGTGACGTTGCAACGCCCGTCCCGACATGAACGGTTGTACGCCTGTCACCCCGTCACTAAACGAACGGTCGCAAGTCCAGGATGAACGCTGTCCTTCCTCTCCTGCTGCCGGGGTGGGGGGGGGGAGGGTGTAGGACGCGAGCGATGGTGCCCTTCCTTCCGTCGGTGGAGCATGGGACCTGGCCTCCCGGGCACCCCCAACCCCCCCAGCCCCTCCTGTGCCCCTCCCAGGCGTGTGTGTGGCGTTGTTGTCGCGCGCCCTCGATTGTCGTTGCGGCGTGTGGCTCTAATCTGCTGTTGACTCAAGAGAGCACTTGGGGGGGGGGAGGGCGGTGTGTTCTTACACAACTCTTGCGGCTCCCCCTCCTTTCATTCATGCTCCTCTGGAGTGGGTGTGTGTTTGTGTGTGTGTGTGTGTCTGGAATCCTTGGGGAGGGAGGGGGGGGCGGAAAACACATTGCGCAAACAGGGGAAAGTTTATTTTTCTTGGGCTGTGTGTGTGTGTGTCTGTGTGTGTGTGTGTGTTAGTTAAAGATCCCTCGACAGGTGTCCGCCCAACCTCTTTGTGCCCAGGAGGGACTTTGGTGTTGTTTGCATTGCTGTTTCTTCGGAAGGGAGTGTGGCGCTGCGCATAGCCCCGGGCGAGGGTTTTTTTTTCCGGGGGTGTGTGTGTGTGGGTGTGGGTGTCGACGCGCACAAACCCAGCCAGCTTCCTCCCCCCCCCCTCTCCCCAGCACCCCCCCCTCCTCGCGCCTAGCCGTGGGGCCAGGCGCCTGCCCTGCCACGTGGGAAGGGATTGGGGGGGAGACCCACCCTTTGGGGAAGAGGAGGGGGAGGTGGGCAGCCTTCTGGAAGGGAGGGGGAAAAAAAGGGGGGGGTCTGGCCCTTGATTTCTGCCCTGGGTACCTCCTCCCCCCTTATGGGGCAAAAAAGTCAAGATGGCATCCCAACATGGACCAGTCAATCTCAGGTTTTTTTTTTTAAATTGTGCTGCGTTTTCTCCAGGCTTTGGGGAGGGAGGAGACCCAGATTATTTTTGGGGGGGTCTGGGGCAGTGGTGGGCTTCTGCAGGCTCGCACCTACTCGCGAGAGCCGGTTGGTGAAATTTAGAGAACCGGTGAGAGGGGGTTCCTCCGGGGTACCTGGAAGTAAATCTGGCCCGCCGCTGCCAGTGACCCAACGGGAAGGAAAGGAAAGGAAAGGAAAGGAAAGAAGGAAGGAAGGAAGGAAGGAAGGAAGGAAGGAAGGAAGGAAGGAAGGAAGGAAAGAAAGAGAAAGAAAGAAAGAAAGAAAGAAAGAAAGAAAGAAAGAAAGAAAGAAAGAAAGAAAGAAATTTATCATCACAATTGAGTCCAAAATTTTGGTTGCTAAGCAAGAGCGTTGTTAAATGAGTTTCACCACATTTTAAAAGGTGGCCACTCCCACCCTGTCACATGACTGCCAAGCCACGCCCACAAAACAGGCCACACCCACAGAGTAGGTTCTAAAAACTTTGAAACCCACCACTGGTCTGGGGTCCTCATGCATGGGCCATTTGTAGAATTGGGCCTGTTTGGGGGGGATGTGGAGCTTTACGCAGTGGCACCCCGTCTTCTGACCCTGCATTTTTCCTCTTCTAATCGGAGGGTTTTTTATCATTTTGGGCTCATTGATGAAAGGGAGATGCGTCCCGATGGAAGGTTGAGATAGGAAAGTCAGGAGGGAGAGGGGTGATGGTGGGGACCCCCTGGTCTTCCAAGAGGGGAAGGGGTCAGCTTTGTCTCTCCCCCTGGGGGTCCTGCAGAGGCAGGGGGCTTCAGCTCCCAGAGTGCCTTGCTGTTTGCAGAAGGGGTGGAGAGGGGGATTCTGGGATTGGAGGTCCCTTTGGGGAGGGTGAAGTTTGGCTTTGATTTCCTGAGGAATGGGAGTTTCCCTCTTTTTTTATTCTGGTTTTTTCCTCTATGGAGTAACAATTGGGGAAGGGTTTTTCCAACTTGAAGGGAGCTGGACTTCAACTCCCAGAATTCCCCAATCAGCAAAGCTGGCTGGGGAATTCTGGGAATGGAAGTCCGTCTAGCTTAAAAGTTCTTGAAGCTTCAAAAACTCTTTCCAGCTCTTCTTAACTGGCCTTAGCGACTGAGGAATTCTGGGAGCTGAAGTCCAACTGTCTTTACTGGCTGGGGAATTCTGGGAGTTGAAGTCCAGCTCTCTCTGCTGGCTGGGGAATTCTGGGAGTCCATCCAGCTTAAAAGTTCTGGAAGCTTCAAAAACTCTTTCCAGCTCTTCTTAGCTAGCCTTAGAGACTGAGGAATTCTGGGAGATGAAGTCCAACTCTCTTAGCTGGCTGGAGAATTCTGGGAGTTGAAGTCCAGCTCTCTTAGCTGGCTGGAGAATTCTGGGAGTTGAAGTCCATCCAGCTTAAAAAGTTAATGAAGCTTGGAAAACTCTTCCCAGCTCTTCTTAGCTGGCCTTGAAAGACTAACTAGCGTTGCATCAGGATGGGAGATCACAAGGCGATCTCGGCCCGAAGAATAGAGCTTCGAAGCCCCTCATCCCCCAAATACCACCAATCCAAAGCCTTCCCCACCCTTGTAACAAACCGCCCCAAGGCAGCTTGGCTTGTTGTGTGTAATCCTCAATTTACAACCCCAATTGAGCCCCAAATGTCTGTTGCTGAGCGAGACCGTCGCTAAGTGAGTTTTGCCCGAGTTTACGACCTTACAGCGAATCCCTGAGGTTAAGAAGGTGACACGATAAGTAAATCTGGACTTTTGCTTGTCGGAAGGTCACAAAAGGGGGTCGATCGCCCGACACGTTCACACACACACCCCGCTGGGGACACTGCAACCGTCATAAGTACGAATCGGCAGCCGAATTTTGATCCCCTGACCACGGGGATGGTGCAACGGTCGTAAGTGTGGAAAAACGGTCGTAATGTCTCCCCCCGCTGTCCGGTTTCGTTGTCACTTTGAACCGTCGCTAAACGGGACGCGGTGTGCGTTGTATGTCGAGGATGACGACGGCCGATTGCATCTTGTGTCCCTCTTGGGAAGTTTGCAGCAGCCCAGGCTACGAAAAGCGTCTCTCCACCCCCCCCCCCCCACACACACCCAGTTCCCAGCCCCTCGGCTGGGCGTCAGGCCCCCTCCCCTCCCTCCTCCCCTCGCGTCCCCGCTCATCTTCCCTGGCAGCCCCCAGGCGCTCTGGGCCCGGTTCAACCAGTTTGACTAAATGCCTTTTTGGGGATAAGTTCCTTCGCTAAATCAACCACCGGTTTGATCAAATACGCCGCCCCCCCCTCGCTCTCTCTCTCTCTGGCAAGGGAGGGGGGCAGGCAGCCAGGAAGGGTGAGGGGCACGCTGGCACTTGGGGGGGGGAGGCTGGGGCTTCCTCTTGGAGAAACCCCCAAACATCGCTCTCCATAGCTTTAAAAAAAAAGAACCCCAAGGTGAAGGCCATGGCCTGGGCCTTCATGTGCCCCACCCTCTCCAATCTGCAGGAGCTCCGATGCCCGTCCCTTTCGGAGGGCCCCGGTTGGCAGAGGGCGCCTGGCTTTGAGGAAGTTGGCCTCTCGGCCCGTAGCAAGGTTTCTTGCAGACCCCTTGAGAGGTTTGGGGGTCCTTTGGGGTGCCTTTGCAAAGTAGGGGTGGGGGTGGGGAATGATGAATCAGTGGAAGATTTGTGGGTGCTCCATCCGCCCGGGGAGTTTCCGAGAAAATATTGGACAGCCAATATTCCCATAAGGTCTCTTCTTGGGGCAGGGGGCTGGACTAGAAGACCTCCAAGGTCTCTTCCACCCCTAGGATTCTATTTATCTTGGGCAATGGGTTGGACTAGAAGACCTCCAAGGTCCCTTCCAGCCCTACAACATCATCATCATCATCATCATCATCATCATCATCATCATCATCATCATCATCATCATTATTATTATTATTATTATTATTATTATTATTATTATTATTATTATTATTATTAATTCGACTTATTAACCGCCCCCTCTCCCCGAAGGGACTCTGATCTTAAGCAGGGGGCTGGACTAGAAGACCTCCGAGGTCCCTTCCACCCCTAGGATGCTATGACCTTGGGCAGGGGGCTTGACTAGAAGACCCTTCCAGCCCTACAACTCTATGATCTTAAGCAGGGGACTTGACTAGAAGACCTCCGAGGTCCCTTCCACCCCTAGGATGCTATGACCTTGGGCAGGGGGCTTGACTAGAAGACCCTTCCAGCCCTACAACTCTATGATCTTAAGCAGGGGGCTTGACTAGAAGACCTCCGAGGTCCCTTCCACCCCTAGGATGCTATGATCTTGGGCAGGGGGCTGGACTAGAAAACCTCCAATGTCCCTTCCAGCCCTACAACTCTATGACCTTGGGCAGGGGGCTGGATTAGAAGACCTCCAAGGTCCCTTCCACCCCTAGGATGCTATGACCTTGAGCAGGGGGCTGGACTAGAAGACCTCCAAGGTCCCTTCCAGCCCTACAACTCTATGACCTTGAGCAGGGGGCTGGACTAGAAGACCTCCAAGGTCCCTTCCAGCCCTACAACTCTATGACCTTGAGCAGGGGGCTGGACTAGAAGACCTCCAAGGTCCCTTCCAGCCCTATGAGTGTATATATATTTTCTGCCGAAAAGCCTTGGGGCAGCAGAAGCCGTAGAGGAGGCTGTTTCCCAGGGAAAGCAGCTGTTTCCAGGCCTGGAGTTTTGCAACCTGGATTTGTTCCCGGGGTTCGTCCCCCTCCCCTCCCCCGTCCCCCCCTCCCTCTCCCCTCCCCTCTTTCTGGAATCTGGAAGGGCCGCCCCGTCAGGCTGCAAGGGAGGCTGCCCGGCCTGGGCTCCCAGCACCACCCCACCCCACGTGTCCTCCTCCGCTGGGAAGATGCACCTCCGGCTCTTCAAAGCGCGGCTCCAACATTTAATTAAGAAGGATTTCGATCTCAGCGCCAGAGGCGTCCGGGCCCTTTGGCCCCCGGGGCTTGGAAGAGGAGCAAAGGGTGGTTGCAACAACAATAACAACAACAACTTCAACCACCAGCCTGCCGAAAACGCCGGATCGCTCCGACAGGCCTTCCGTTCCTTGGCGCTGGAGGCTCGGGGTGGAAGATGGTCTTGGGAATCCAGGCTGGCACCTCCTGGGAAGCTGTTGGGCTGGGAGGGGCCCCTTGGCTCCGCCTGCGTGGTCTGGCGCTGGGTGGGGGCCCATTGGGCAGTTTGGTCTAGTGGGGAAGGCGTTGAGTCAGAAAGCGGGAGATGGGAGTTCTAGTCCTGCCTTAGGCGTGAAAGCCGGCCAGGTGACTTTGGGCCAATCACCAGGAGATGGGGAGTTCTAGTCGCCGCCCCGAGTCCCTTCGGGGAGAGGGGGCGGTCTAGAAGTCCAATAAATAATAATAATAATAATAATAATAATAATAATAATAATAATAATAATAATAATAATAATAATAATAATAATAATAATAATAATAATAATAATAATAATAATAATAATAATAATAATAATAATAATAATAATAATAATAATAATAATAATAATAATAATAGTCCCACCTTAGAAACGAAAGCCAATTGGGTGACTTTGGGCCAATCACCAGGAGACGGGGAGTTCTAGTCCCGCCTTAGGCATGAAAGCCGGCTGGGTGACTTTGGGCCAATCACCAGGAGACGGTGAGTTCTAGTCCCGCCTTAGGCATGAAAGCCCACTGGGTGACTTTGGGCCAATCACCAGGAGATTGGGAGTTCTAGTCCCGCCTTAGGCATGAAAGCCCACTGGGTGACTTTGGGCCAATCACCAGGAGATTGGGAGTTCTAGTCCCGCCTTAGGCCTGAAAGCCAACTGGGTGACTTTGGGCCAATCACCAGGAGACGGAGAGTTCTAGTCCCACCTTAGGCATGAAAGCTGGCTGGGTGACTTTGGGCCAATCACCAGGAGACGGGGAGTTCTAGTCCCACCTTAGGCATGAAAGCCCACTGGGTGACTTTGGGCCAATCACCAGGAGATTGGGAGTTCTAGTCCCGCCTTAGGCATGAAAGCCAATTGGGTGACTTTGGGCCAATCACCAGGAGACGGGGAGTTCTAGTCCCATCTAAGGCATGAAAGCCAATTGAGTGACTTTGGGCCAATCACCAGGAGACGGGGAGTTCTAGTCCCGCCTTAGGCATGAAAGCCCACTGGGTGACTTTGGGCCAATCACCAGGCGATGTGAGTTCTAGTCCCGCCTTATGCATGAAAGCCAATTGGGTGACCGTGGCCCAATCACCAGGAGACGGGGAGTTCTAGTCCCACCTAAGGCATGAAAACCAATTGGGTGACTTTGGGCCAATCACCAGGCGATGTGAGTTCTAGTCCCACCTAAGGCATTAAAGCCAATTGGGTGACTGTGGCCCAATCACCAGGCGATGTGAGTTCTAGTCCTGCCTTATGCATGAAAGCTGTGACTGTCTCTCTCTCCCTGCCCCACAGTCCAATCCACCTCACGGGCACCCTGCGACCGTCATAAACATGAGACAGTTCCCAAGCATCCAAATGTAAATCACGTGACCACGGGGATGCTGCGGCGGTCGTAAGAGCGAAAACGACCCTAAGTCACTTCCCTCCCCCCCCCGTGCCGTCGTACCTTCGAACGGTCACTAAACGAACGGTTATAAGTCAAGGACTGCCAGGCAGAATCCATCAGGGGCCTGCCGGGCGTGGAAGAAACAAGGGAAATGGAGGTGAGGAGGGCAGGCAAAGCCATGCTTTTAATGTGTGTGTGCAAATCCTCCCCATGATGCCAATTGTGCTGAGTTCGAGAGACGCCCAGGAGCAAGGCGAGGCGGGGGCTATCCCTCCCGCCAGGTTTTCCTGCTGGGAAAAGGCGGCGACGATTTGCATGCCACAAACTACAATCGCACACCCTGGCTCCGTCACAACCTGGTTTGTCTCCCTTCGGGAGGCCCCTCCCTCCCCCCCCCCGCCCCGTCCCCTCCCCTGCAGAGATGATGTTCAGCTCTGCGTTTTCCGGGATTCCTCATTTGAGGAAGGCCGTTTGAGCCCTTGGAGGGGAAAATGAGACTTTTGGGGGGGGGGTCCCTATCTTTCCTGGCACCGTCTTCGTTTGTGCACACCTGGGATCGTTCCTGGAGGAGGGAGATTCGAAAATAGGGATCCCGGGGAGCAAAAATCATCCCCTTCCTGGTTTGAGTCTTCGGGAAACCGGATGTGCGGGGTGGGGGGACGACGGACGGACGGAGGTGTGTTGACTTGCAAAAACGAGGATTGTGGGATGGGTTGTGAGAAAAAAACACTTTTAGAGCAGGGTAGCACAATCTTGGTGGCTTGAACAACGGCTTCAACTCCCATAATCCCCCAGCTAGCATGCATGGACTTCAACTCCCATATTCTCCTAGGCAGCCTGTGTGGACTTAACTCCCATAATCCCTAGCCAGCCTGCATGGACTTCAATTCCCATAATCCCCTAGGCAGCCTGTGTGGACTTCAACTCCCATAATCCCCCAGCTAGCATGCGTGGACTTCAACTCCCATAATCCCCCAGCCAGCCTGCTTGGACTTCAGCTCCCATAATCCCCCAGCCAGCCTGCCTGGACTTCAGTTCCCATAATCCCCCAGCCAGCCTGCGTGGACTTCAGATCCCATAATCCCCCAGCCAGCCTGCGTGGACTTCAGCTCCCATAATCCCCCAGCCAGCCTGCGTGGACTTCAGCTCCCATAATCCCCCAGCCAGCCTGCGTGGACTTCAACTCCCATAATCCCCCAGCTAGCATGCGTGGACTTCAACTCCCATAATCCCCTAGCCAGCCTGTGTGGACTTCAGTTCCCATAATCTCCTAGGCAGCCTGTGTGGATTTAACTCCCATAATCCCCCAGCCAGCCTGTGTGGACTTCAGCTCCCATAATCCCCCAGACAGCCTGCGTGGACTTCAGCTCCCATAATCCCCCAGACAGCCTGCGTGGACTTCAGCTCCCATAATCACCCAGCCAGCCTGCGTGGACTTCATCTCCCATAATCCCCCAGCCAGCCTGCGTGGACTTCAGCTCCCATAATCCCCCAGCTAGCATATGTGGACTTCAATTCCCAGAATCCAATTCAATTCCCCATGGTGGCCTACTTATTCCCTTGTGATCCCTTGAAAGGATGGGAGACCACGAGGCGATCACGGATTATAGAAGAAGCCAACAATCAGCCGCCCTCACATCAACCTCTTCACCCTGTGATTGAATTAAGAGATTTTTGGGGCGGGGGGGCAACCCCTTAAACCAGGGGGTCTCCACTTTGGCCCCTTGAAGAGGGTGGGGGATTTTAACCAGGGAATTCTGGGAGTTGGAGTCCACCCTTCTTCAAGCAGTCAAGTTGGAGAGACACTTTTCCAGAGATGGAGAAAGAAATGGAAAATTTCGGATGGATCGGAGGGGCCATTTCGAGCTGCGGCTGGAGGAAGGAAAGTCCCGAAGAGCCAACGATTAAACCGGGATAGAAACAAACCCAGGTTTGATGTTTGCAATGCGGGGTTGTTTGGAGTTAGAGCCGGGAGTGCGAATGACTTTTTATTGCATTCCATATGCTCCCAAAATAGCTTTTAAGGCGCAGGGCCTGCCGGCTTTACGGCTAAGCAGCCTCATCCGTAAGCGCTGAAAACATTTCATCCTCGGCCACTGGTAGTCCTCGACTTACGGCAGTTCATTTAGTGACCGTTCGAAGGTTTAAAAAAAGTTTACGACCATTTTTCACACGGAGGAGCGTTCTAAAATAAGGCCGATCTCTTATTTCAGGGTTCCAAAAGAAAATAAAATAAGACAGTGTCTTATTTTCAGGGAAACGTGGTAGCGTCTCCATGGTTAACAGATTAACGGATTAACAGAGTTGAAAGGGACCTGGCAGGTCATCTAGTCCAACCCCCTTGCTTAGGCAGGAAACCCTACACCACTTCAGACAAAATGGCTATCCAACATCTTCTTAAAGACTTCCAGTGTTAAGGCATTCACGACTTTAACAGATGAACAAGAGTTGGAAGGGACCTTGCAGGTCATCTAGTCCAACCCCCTGTCCAAGCAGGAAGGCCCTACATCTGTCTCTACCAAGGAAGGAAGGAAGGAAGGAAGGAAGGAAGGAAGGAAGGAAGGAAGGCGTAACAGATTAACAGAGTTGGAAGGGACCCTTGCAGGTCATCTAGTCCAACCCCCTGCCCAAGCAGGAGACCCTACATCTGCCTCTACCAAGGAAGGAGTAAGAGATGAGCAAGAGTTAGAAGGGACCTTGCAGGTCATCTAGTCCAACCCCCTGCCCAAGCAGGAAGGCCCTACATCTGTCTCTACCAAGGAAGGAAGGAAGGAAGGAAGGAAGGAAGGAAGGAAGGAAGGAAGGAGTAATAGATTAACAGAGTTGGAAGGGACCTTGCAGGTCATCTAGTCCAACCCCCTGCCCAAGCAGGAGACCCTCCATCTGCCTCTACCTAGGATCGAACTCACCAACCTCCTGATTGGGAGGCGAGAGCTCCACCCCTAGGTCATGTGGTTTATATTCAGATGCTTGGCCGCTGACTCATATTTACGACGGTTGCGGTGTGCCACGATCCCCTTTTGCGACCTCCTGGTAAAGCCGAGCCATTGGGGAAAGCCAGATTCACTTAGCCACCGTGTCAAGAAAGACGGCAATACGGGGCAGGATTCATGTAACAACGTCCTCCCTCAGCAGTGGGGGGGGGCTGCGTTTTGGTCGTAAGACGAGGACCACCCATAATCCTGATTCCCTGACCCTGCGTGGTTTGGGCACAGCACCCAGAGCCGTTGGGAGGAAGGCTGGCACAACTTTCCCCCCCGTTGTGGAGTGTTTGCAATGGCTCTTTGTCTGAGCACAAATGGCTCTGTCTGGCCAAGTGTTAAAGACTTCGAGTGAAGTTCTTCAGATGTCAATTGTGCACTTCCTGTTGGCAATTGGCAAAGCACACAGCTTGAGGAGGAGGAGGAGGAGGAGGGGAAGAAAATTGGCAGCAAAGGCGAAGCCTGGTAGTTTCCGGTCCTTTAGGGTGAAGGCTGCGCTCAGCCTGGCTGGTCTTTATTTCCCCTTTCCTTTAAAACAGGGGTCTCCAACCTTTGCAACTTTAAGTCTGAAGGACTTCAGCTCCCAGACTTCTCCAGCCAGCAAAGCTTATTATGTATATACCCACATAGCAAAGCTGGCTGGAGAAGTCTGGGAGCTGAAGTCCTTCAGACTTAAAGTTGCAAAGGTTGGGGACCCCTGCTTTAAAATACCCAGAATAATACAAGCAGGGGATGGAGGGTTGAGCGGTTACGGTCCCGGTCATTCCCACTAGCTGGCTCTCTTTGTTCCACTTATTATTACCAAGGCCTTGGGAAGGCCACACTGGGAATATTTGCATCCAGTTTTGGTCACCACGATGTAGAAAAGACGTGGAGACTCTGGAAAGAGTGCAGAGAAGAGCAACCAAGAGGATGAGGAGACTGGAGGCTGAAACATATGAAGAACAGTTGCAGGAATTGGGTAGGTCTAGTTTAATGAAAAGGAGGAGTAGGAGTGACATGATAGGAGGATTCTGATATCTCAGGGGTTTCCCCAAAGAAGAGGGAGTCAAACTATTCTCCAAGGCACCTGAGGGCAGAACAAGAAGCAATGGGTGGAAACTAATCCAGGAGAGAAGCAACTTAGAACTAAGGAGGAATTTCCTGACAGTGAGAACAATTAACCAGTAGAATAGAAGTTGCCTCCAGAAGTTGTGAATGCCCCAACACTGGAAGTCTTTAAGAAGATGTTGGAGAGCCATTTGTCTGAAACGGTATAGGGTTTCCTGCCTAGGCAGGGGGTTGGGCTAGAAGACCTCCAAGGTCCCTTCCAACTCTGCTATTGTATTGTATTATTGCTGGTATGATCCTGGTGCAATGATGGAGAGGTTCTTGCAGAATTCAAGCCATTCTATCTACCCGTGATGGCAAAGCTATGGCATGCATGCCACAGGTGGCACCTAAGCCCTCTCTGCAGGCAGGCAAGCTGTCACCTTGTTTAGCTCCACAGCACGGGTCAATACCAACGATCAGATCCTTAGTGCTTCTTATACAGTAATTAACACACTAAGTTGCCTTATATTAGCACGCTCTGATGCTAATGAGTTAAGACATTCTACTTCCTCTCCCCACCTGAAAAGAACTCTGTTCCAGCTGCCACTTGGCTCACATTCCGTTACCTCAGTTCAAACTGGCAGGCCTTCCGCTCTTTCGCTCAGGAGCGGTCTGGGGCTCCTAAACGCCGGTACCTCACCATAATCTCTACGCCTTCCACCTATGGAACTGCTTCCGGATTCAAGGCGGCGGGCACGATAGTCCCTTTTATGTTTCAATCACCGACCACCACTTCAATTTCTCCGGCATAGCCCGATCGCATGGTTTCGTCGCGAAGCACGGGTATCCAGCTAGTATTCTATATTACCATTGTTGTGGTTGGCCAACCAAGAGAGCCAGAGGTTTAGGCTGGATGTGGTGTTTTTGCAAGGTGTTCTGAGTAAACCTGCCTTTTGCAATTGACCGCTTTTGGTCAATGCCCATGGTGGTTGTTATGCCTTGTCACACAGCCCACCAGATGTTTAAACGGGATCTGGACATATTTATCTGCCTCTGGAATCCTTCCCAGTGACTTGGGCTGGGCAAATGTGGAGGTTTGATGAAGTCTCGCCGAGGGATGGAAGCTGCCTTTGGCAATTGACTGAGGGCAGATTTATCAATGCCGATTGGCATACCTTAAAACACTGTTTCTCTACCTTGGCGACTTTAAGTCCTGTGGACTTCAACTCCCAGAATCCCCCAGCCAGCATGAATTCCTATGGACCAACTCCCAGAATCCCCCAGCCAGCATTAATTCCTATGGACTTCAACTCCCAGAATCCCCCAGCCAGCATTAATTCCTATGGACTTCAACTCCCAGAATCCCCCAGCCAGCATGAATTCCTATGGACCAACTCCCAGAATCCCCCAGCCAGCATTAATTCCTATGGACTTCAACTCCCAGAATCCCCCAGCCAGCATTAATTCCTGTGGACTTCAACTCCCAGAATCCCCCAGCCAGCATGAATTCCTGTGGACTTCAACTCCCAGAATCCCCCAGCCAGCATGAATTCCTGTGGACTTCAACTCCCAGAATCCCCCAGCCAGCATTAATTCCTGTGGACTTCAACTCCCAGAATCCCCCAGCCAGCATTAATTCCTGTGGACTTCAACTCCCAGAATCCCCCAGCCAGCATTAATTCCTATGGACTTCAACTCCCAGAATCCCCCAGCCAGCATTAATTCCTGTGGACTTCAACTCCCAGAATCCCCCAGCCAGCTATGCCAAAGTGGAGAAACACTGCCTTAAAATGAAATTTCGTGGCTGGGGAATTCTGGGAGTTGAAGTCCACAGGAACCATGGGGATCGACTTAACAACGGCAGCAATTTGTTAAACAAAGAGGTCGCAAAACGGAGCAACCTCCGCTCCACCGTCTCGCTTAGCGACAGAATCTGCGGTTTTAAGTCGAGGACTATCTAGAGAAGGCACCAAGTTTAAAATAACAGAGAGAAACCCGTTTTCCAGCCTGGGGGTGGGGGGTGGGGGGAGGTTGTGTGTGTCTTAAATTGCCAGCTGTGTTTTTCCAGCTCGGGAGAGGGTCTCTTCCCACCCCCCCTCCTCCCCCAAAGCTCAGGCCATCAAGATAAGGGGGACATTCTTGGGTGAAATCACCTTTTGACCAGCTGCTGCTTCCACTGCTGACCTCTCCGGCCAAGCCCCTCGGCCAAAGGGCAGCAGATGATGGGCTCCAGGGCAGGACCAACTTCCTGTCTGGCCCTGGGCTTCCAGCCAGGTTGTCTTCTGCTCCCAAGGACCACCTGCCTCCATGGCCAGCGGGCTGGTCAGGAGAGGGTCCTTGGCCCTGCTTGAGGGGGGAGTCAGCTGGGGAGTGGGGGCCATGCCACCTTCCGTGCTCTTGGAGGAAGGAGCCCCCCCGTGGGGGGAGAAGGGCCTGGCCCTGGCGATATTCGGGGTGGGGGCACAGGTGTAAGGCAGTCAGCCGTGGACCCTGAGGATGTGGCTAGCTTTTGGGGAGGGGGCTGCAGGAGTTTGGATCATCCCCAGTGACCCCCCTCCTGGCATCGCTCCGAGCTTCTCCGTTTTGGGTCTGTGGGCTTTTTCTGACAATTAAGTTTCAGTTGGTCATGAGTCCATTTCCCCCAGCCCTCCCCCCCCCTTTCTCCTCCCCCATCCTCCTTTCTCTTCCTCCTCCTTTCTGCAAACCCCATTCCCTTCTAGCCCTGATGATGTTCCCTAGTTGGGTCATGAAATGTCTGCAAGAAAATCACCAAGCTCAGAGAGCATCAAGGATCCCACAGTCTTCCTCCTCCTCTTCCTCCTCCTCCTTTCCATAAACTTCATTCCCTTCTGGCACTGATGCTGTTCCCTAGTTGGGTCATGAGATGTCTGCAAGAAAAGAACCAAGCTCAGAGAGCACCCAGGACCCCCACAGTTGTTGTTGTTGTTTCTTCTTCTTCTTCTTCTTCTTCTTCTTCTTCTTCTTCTTCTTCTTCTTCTTCTTCTTCTTCTTCTTCTTCTTCTTCTTCTTCTTCTTCTTCTTCTCCTTCTCCTTCTCCTTCTCCTTCTCCTTCGCCTCCTCCTCTTCTTCTCCTCCTCCTCCTCCTCCTCCTCCTCCTCTTCTTCTTCTTCTTCTTCTTCTTCTTCTTCTTCTTCTTCTTCTTCTTCTTCTTCTCCTTCTCCTCCTCCTCCTCCTCCTCCTCCTCCTCCTCCTCCTCCTCCTCCTCCTCCTCCTCCTCCTCCTCTTCTTCTTCTTCTCCTCCTCCTCCTCCTCCTCCTCCTCCTCCTCCTCCTCCTCCTCCTCCTCCTCCTCCTCCTCCTCTTCTTCTTCTTCTTCTTCTTCTTCTTCTTCTTCTTCTTCTTCTTCTTCTTCTTCTTCTTCTCCTTGTCCTTCTCCTCCTCCTCCTCCTCCTCCTTCCTCCTCCTCCTTCCTCTTCCTCTTCCTCCTTCTCAACCAACCCTCCTCCCTTCTAGCACTGATGATGTTCCCTAGTTGGGCCATGGGACGTCTTCAAGAAAACCACCAAGCTCAGAGAGGACCAAGGACCCCCACAGTTGTTTCTTCTTCTTCTTCTTCTTCTTCTTCTTCTTCTTCTTCTTCTTCTTCTTCTTCTTCTTCTTCTTCTTCTTCTTCTTCTTCTTCTTCTTCTTCTTCTTCTTCTTCTTCTTCTTCTTCTTCTCCTCCTCCTCCTCCTCCTCCTCCTCCTCCTCCTCCTCCTCCTCCTCCTCCTCCTCCTCCTCCTTCTTAAACCACCAAGCTCTAGAGAGGACCAAGGACCCTTGATGAGCAAGTCAATGGGGAAGCCAGATCCACTTAACAACCCTCTTACCAACTTAACAGTCGCAGCGATCCACTTAAGGCCTACGGCAAGAAAGGCCATGCAATTCACTGAACTCCCTTAGCAACAGAGGTTTTGGGCTCAGTTGAAGTCGTAAGTCGAGGATTTGCCTGTAGCAAATGAAGAGGAAAGATAAGCAGGGTTCATGGATGTTGGTCCAGGCTGTGCAGAGATTTAAATCTAACCGTTGTAATATTCTACTCTGGATGGAGGGATGGATAGATGGGCAGGTATAAATATGGACAGGTAGGTAGGTAGAGACATAGATGGATCGATTGTTAGGTAGAGATATGATAGATGATAGATAGATAGATAGATAGATAGATAGATAGATAGATAGATAGATAGATAGATGATAGATAGATAGATAGATAGATAGATGATAGATAGATAGATAGATAGATAGATAGATAGATAGATAGATAGATAGATAGATAGATAGATAGATACAGATAGTGATAGATGATAGAAAAATAGATAGATGATATAGATAATGACAGAGATAGTGATAGATGGATGGATGGATAGATAATGATAGATATATAGATATATAGATAAAGAGATTAGAGAGAGAGAGAGATAATGATAGCTAGATAATAACAGAGAGAGATAATGATAGATAATGGATAGTTGGAGGGATGGAGTGATAGATAGTTAGATGATAGATAGATAGAGATAGATAGATATAGATAGAGATTAGAGATAGATAGAGAGGTAATGATAGATAATGACACAGGGATAGTGATAGATGATAGAAAAATGGATATATATATATATATATATATATATATAGATAGATAGATAATGATAGATAATGATATATAGTTGGATGGATGGTTGGATATATAGATAATGATAGATAGATGATAGATAATGATAGATAGATAGATAGATAGTTGGATGGATGGATAGATAGATAATGATAGATAGATAATGATATGTAGATAGTTGGATGGATGGATGGATATATATATATATATAGATAATGATAGATAATGATATATAGCTGGATGGATGGTTGGATATATAGATAATGATAGATAGATGATAAATAATGATAGATAGATAGTTGGATGGATGGATAGATAGATAATGATAGATAGTTGGTTGGATGGATGGATGGATAGATAGATAATGATAGATAGATAATGATATGTAGATAGTTGGATGGATGGATGGATAGATAATGATAGATAGAGATATATATAGATAAAGAGATTAGATAGATGTCTATGATAGAGACAGACTGACAGACGGGCTCGCCATCTATTGGGTGGAGAGGCTTCTAGGGGTGGGGGGTGGGGGTGGGGGGACAGCCTAGCCCCTCCTGTCTCCCTCAAATGGGAGATCATGATTAAGCAAACTCACCCAGGCTGCCCTTTAGGGACCCCCACCCCCACCCCATATCCCTCGTGTGCTCTCCCTCCTCCCCCTTGCTCCAGAACCCTCAGTCCAAGAATTTGGGGAAGAAGAAGAAGAGCTGGATGGAGACGCCCCCCCCCCCCCCCCGAAACCCCCTCTTCCCCCCTTCCCTTTCTTACTCCGGATCCGCCAGCCGGACTGTTGGGAAGAGAGCTGTGCACGGAGGGCAAGATCCAGACTCCTGGGGTGGGTGGGGGGGGATTTTCTATCCTCCCAAACTCTCTTGGCTGGCATGACCTGGGCATTTCCCTGCTGATGGAGAAGGTGCCAGCCAGGGAAGGAGCTGTGGGGATTCCCCCTGCCCCCCTAGGGGGCGGGGGCACTTGGGAAGCCGGAGTGACTAAGGGCCCATCCGGAAGGACTTGGACCAAGTCTAGAGGAGGTGCAGGAATTCCTACCTCCCTACTCACTGCCTACACAACGTTTGCCAACTCTTACTAATGCCGGCAGGGAGGGGCGCCTTGCAACCGGAAATGCAGGCCACTCCTGTCTGAGACAGGGAGTCCTCGGGTTTATCACCCCTCGTTTAGTGACCATGCAAAGTTACGACGGCCCTGAAATTAAAAAAAAACCTGACTTATTGCCGTTTTTCACTCTTACGACCGTTTGTAGCATCTCCGTGCTACGGAGCTCCACATTTCTTTTGTTATGGTGGAGGTTTGCTCCATGTGACGTCTTCTGTCGTTAAGTGAATCCCGGTAGTTGTGAAGTTAGGGAGACGGTCGTTAAGCGAATCTAGCTCCCCCCGTGGGCTTCGCTGCTCCGGGCGTTGCAAGAAGGCGGGGTCACGCGATTAAAATTTGGACGCTCAGCCACCGACTGACATTTACGACGGTCGCAGCGTCCCCGGGCTTGTGTGATTCCCCCTTCTTGCGACCCCCCCTGACTGGCAAACTCTACGGGGAAAGCCAGATTTGCTTAATGGCCACCTTCCCGACTTCCCGACTGCCGGGATTCACTTAACGACGGTGGGAAAGAAAGGCGGCAAAACGGAGCCAACTTCCCTCTAATGCAGGTTTTGCTCATAACAGCAGAAATGCGTGTCTCCATTCAGGTTGCGAGTCAAGAATAAAGATCCCCCCACGCTGGAAATACGATGCGTAAGTTAAGTGCCTGTTTGCAAAATTAAAAGTTACTTGACGTAAAATGAAGCGCCTTTGCACAGCACTGGAAGGTCATAAAAAAACCGGGTGGCTGCATAGAAGACTAAAAATCCATCAATCCATCAACCAATTTCCAAAAGAAAGAAATGCTGGTGTCTAAAATTGGAAATTGAATAAATAAATAAGAAAATGCACTTCCCATCGGGACCAGGGGGTCTGCAAAATTGGCTCTTTTAAGACGGGTGGACTTCAACTCCCAGAATTCCCCAGCCAGCATGGCTGGGGAATTCTGGAAGTTGAAGTCCACCCGTCTTAAAAGAGCCAACTTTGCAGACCCCTGCCTTAGACCAAGGCTCTGCATGCTGGCTGGGGAATTCTGGGAGTTGAAGTCCACCCGTCTTAAAAGAGCCAACTTTGCAGACCCCTGCCTTAGACCAAGGCTCTGCATGCTGGCTGGGGAATTCTGGGAGTTGAAGTCCACCCGTCTTAAAAGAGCCAACTTTGCAGACCCCTGCCTTAGACCAAGGCTCTGCATGCTGGCTGGGGAATTCTGGGAGTTGAAGTCCACCCGTCTTAAAAGAGCCAACTTTGCAGACCCCTGCCTTAGACCAAGGCTCTGCATGCTGGCTGGGGAATTCTGGGAGTTGAAGTCCACCCGTCTTAAAAGAGCCAACTTTGCAGACCCCTGCCTTAGACCAAGGCTCTGCATGCTGGCTGGGGAATTCTGGGAGTTGAAGTCCACCCGTCTTAAAAGAGCCAACTTTGCAGACCCCTGCCTTAGACCAAGGCTCTGCATGCTGGCTGGGGAATTCTGGGAGTTGAAGTCCACCCGTCTTAAAAGAGCCAACTTTGCAGACTCCTGCCTTAGACCAATGCTCTGCATGCTGGCTGGGGAATTCTGGGAGTTGAAGTCCACCCGTCTTAAAAGAGCCAACTTTGCAGACTCCTGCCTTAGACCAATGCTCTGCATGCTGGCTGGGGAATTCTGGGAGTTGAAGTCCACCCGTCTTAAAAGAGCCAACTTTGCAGACTCCTCTAGGGCCGTGGGGGCGAACCAAGGGCACGGGTGCCAGGGGTGGCTTGCAGGGGCCTCTCTGTGGGCATGCCCACCGTTGCCAGCCGATCTTCTGGTTCCCAGCGTTTGCATCTGTGGCGGCCAGCTGGTCTTCACGCACGCTGGAGCACTGGAAACCCGAAGACCAGGTAGCTGGCACACACATGCGCACTGGCCAGCTGGTCTTCGGGTGTCTGGTGCTTTGGCACCCATGCGCATGTTCCAGTTTGGGCACTCAGTGCCGAAAAGGTCTGTCATCAGTGGTATTGGGTCTCCTGGAGCATGGGATTGGACGAGAAGGGCAGCAGGGCCCCTTCCAACTCTGTCCTTCCTTCCTTCCTTCCTTCCTTCCTTCCTTCCTTCCTTCCTTCCTTCCTTCCTTCCTTCCTTCCTTCCTCCCTTCCTAACTTCCTTCCTTCCTCCCATTTTCTCATTCTGTGTCCCCCTCAATTCCTTCTTTCCCTCTGTCCTTCCTTCCTTCTTAACTTCCTTCCTCCCTTCCTAACTTCCTTCCTTCCTAACTTCCTTCCTCCCTAACTTCCTTCCTTCCTCCCTAATTTCCTTCTTCCCTAACCTTTTTCCTTCCTTCCTTCCCTCCCTCCTTCCATTCTCTCTTTCTCCGTCCCCCTCAATTCCTTCCCTCCCTCCATCCCAAAAAGAGGGTTTTGAAGAAGAGAAGCCATTCCCCTGAAATGCTGCAGGGCTTCCTGCTTCTGCAGAGGGGGTTGGACTAGAAGACCTCTAAGGTCCCTTCCAACTCTTGCTATTATTATTATTATTTATACAAATTTCTAAACCGCCCCCTCTCCCCGAAGGGACTGCTAGCCTGTTAGCTGCGGGTGCCCCAACACCGGAGGTCTTTAAGAAGAGGCTGGGCAGCCGTTCGTCCCAAGTGGTAGATAGTGTCTCCTGCTTGAGCAAGGGGGTTGGACTAGAAGACCTCTGTGGCCCCCTTCTGCCTCTGCCTCTTAATTGTGGGTGCTCCCATCACTGGCGGTTTGGAAAAACAGACTGGAGCGCTGTTTGCCCGGAAAGGTACAGGGTCTCTTAATTGAGCAAGGGGGGGCTGGTCTAGAAGACCTCTAAGGTCCCTTCACACACTCCTAGGTTGGCTATTGCAGGCTCCCAAGAGGCCTTGCAAGGCAGGCTCTGCTCGGAGGGGCAGGCAAAAAAACCACACACCCCTTCCCCTTGTCTGTCCTGTCCCCCCTCAACCCCCCCCCTCCCTTGCCCCATCCCTGAGCTCTGCCCTGGGCCCACCGGCCATCCCCTCCGTGGTCGCCTCCCCTCCTTCCCTCCTTCCGAGATGGGCGATAAGGATTCCTTAACCACTTAATGAGCTGGGAGCCAGCAGGCCTCCTCCCACCGCAGGAGCCCAGGTGCACCGCCGGAGTCTTGACAGGTAGAGAGCCAAGGAGGCCTGCCCTGCCCACCCCTCCCCGCCCAGAGACAGGTATATAAGGGAATCCACGGGGAGGGCCAGAGGCACACTCCGTCTCCCAAGCCTCTTAAGTGGCATCATCCCCCGTCGGGTTGGGTCCTCTGGGTTTTGGGGGGCTTTGGCCGTTTGGTGTTTTTTTTCCCTTTGGGGGTGGGGGTCTTTCGGGGGTGGGGGTGGGCTGGTGGGACGGAGATCCACCCTGGAGCCGGACGACAGAACGGCCGCCCTGCTCAACCTGACCGCTAACATGTTGTACCTGGAGAATAATGCTCCCAGCCAGTACAATGAGGTAAGGGGGATGGGGGTGGGCTCTGAAATGTCCTTTTTATCCGCCCCCCCCCCATCACCACCACTTGGAGACCCCCAAAATGGTCTCTTCCTAAGGCGCTTCTGTCTTCGGCCTCTGCAAAGAATCCGGCTTTGGAAAATCTCCTTTATTCTTCACTGTCTTTCCAGGAGACCCCCCAAACCCTGCAAAGGGTCTTCTCTAAAATTTTAAAATCTTTTTTTTTTGCATTTTTGGGCTGACTCTAAAGGAGACACCCCCAGCCCCCCCAACCTTGATTCCTGCAAAGGCCCTTCTCCAAATGTCCTTTTTTTTTTTGCATTTTTCTGCAGACCCCCAAACCGAATTCCTCCCAAGCTTTCTCCTTTCTCTAAATTTCCTCCCAGGTTGCACTTTTGGGCTAGCAGGGGTCCCCAACCTTTGCAACTTTAAGTCTGAAGGACTTCAGCTCCCAGACTCTTTAAAGTTGCAAAGGTTGGGGACCCCTGCTCTAAAGGAGAACCAAATCCCCCCACCCCAAATTGGATTCTTCTGAAGGTTCATCTCTGACATGTCTCCTTTTGCACTTTTCTCCCAACTTTCCAGACGAGGCCACAACTTTTTCCTCCAAGCTTGCTTCTCCCCGACCTTCTCACGGATGGAAGCTCCAAAATTTACTTTCTCCACCCCACCCGTGTGCTCTCCAAACTTACTCCTTTCAAAAGTGCTTTATTCTGCTGTGCATTGTCTCTTAAATTGCATTGGCCCCTCTCTCTAAAGCAGGGGTCTCCAACCTTTGCAACTTTTAAGTCTGAAGGACTTCAGCTCCCAGACTTCTCCAGCCAGCTTTGCTTTAAAGCAGGGGTCTCCAACCTTTGCAACTTTTAAGTCTGAAGGACTTCAGCTCCCAGACTTCTCCAGCCAGCAAAGCTTATTATGTATATACCCACATAGCAAAGCTGGCTGGAGAAGTCTGGGAGCTGAAGTCCTTCAGACTTAAAGTTGCAAAGGTTGGGGACCCCTGCTCTAAAGAAGACCCCAACACTGGGCT
This sequence comes from Rhabdophis nuchalis, assembly GCA_039707465.1. Lineage (NCBI taxonomy): Eukaryota > Metazoa > Chordata > Lepidosauria > Squamata > Natricidae > Rhabdophis > Rhabdophis nuchalis. The sequence goes on along the minus strand of CM077645.1, from coordinate 2,753,282 downwards.
CCTCCAAAGCTGCTTGATGCGGACTGAGTTGTTCAGGCTTTGTTCTTTCCCTGTTGTTGTGCTTGACACCCCGGCTGTGCGATTTGTCATCGGTCCTGATTTCTTAAGCAGAATAACTGTCTGGCGTGGGGGGGGGGGGGGGGAAAGTAGACTTTTCTTTTTATAAAACAAGAAAAGAGAAACACCCTCAATGCAAACACTTCTTGCTTTTTTTCCACTTTTGTCTGTGTTGACTGTTAAACCATTGTAATTTTTTTTCTCTTCCCGGGCGGGAACTTAATGCATAGTTGCGCTGGAGAAGCGCATCGCACAGAATCGTGACGCTTTGGGGGTGGGGGGCATGGGGTGGGGGGGGAAGCAGGCTGAAAAACTTTGGCTCGGAGTTGGAATTGAGCGGAGGGATCCTGAGTTTTGTGCAAGCCCGCTCGGTTTTTTTCCTGCATCCGAATGGAGAAATTTATCTCCGGCAACAATCAATGTCTCTCTCTCTCCGTTTATCTGGAATTTACAGAGCATCCCTTCAATTCCCAAAGGGCCTCAGGTGCAAAAAAGCTGAATTTTGGAGAGGGCGAAGGCTTGGACAGATGCAAACTTTTTTTGGGGGGGGGGAGGGAAGGGGCCCCTTGCGTGGCCCTTGTAGAGAAGGGTTTGGCGCATGTCGCATCTCCTGCCCGGGGAACCGAGATACCATCCCTAAAAGCAGAGAGGGTAAAGCTGGCTTCTTTGCTGAAAGCCAAGATTGCAACCCTGGGAATTGGTGGTTGCAAAAGGCAGCGAACCCCACTTGTGATCCTTGCTGGGGGGGGGGGGCAAGGGGATGTCTTGAAGGAAGGGAAACACTCCATTGTGCCCCCTCCCCAAAAGGTGATTTTTTTCCCTAAGGCCCCTAACCTTTGGAGACAACCTGGATGAGTCAGAATCGCCATAGAGGCTCCATCTTGGTCAACTTCTCCAAGTTTCGTGCGCCGGTCTGGACCGCGAAATCCTAAGATTGACCCAACCCAGGATTCTGGGTTTCCAAAGCTTCTTTGTTTGCTGGGGATTTTGGCAGGCAGCGTGGCTCGTCCACAAAATGGAGGCGCGCCGTGGCACGGCCCAGTTCTACCCAACGGGGGGAAGGTTTTGCTAGGTGCCATTCTGGGGGGCCTGGGGATCCTTCCAGACACGGCTGGGTCTACGTTTGGCCTTGGGGGATCTGGCTAACTCTGGAGGGATCTCTTCCGCGGAGGCGGGCAGAGCCCCGATGCTGACTTCTCTTGGATCTTCTTCGGCTGGGTTCTTTTTTTTGTGTTCACCAGGTTTTTGCGCTCTGCTACATGGGTGTCTCCCCCCCCCCCCCCGCCCTTCTCCCTGTCTCCGTGGCCTGGGCGAAAGGAATCCCTCTGAAAGCGATCTACCGGATCATCTTTCTTGGAGTCGCTGTGCTAATTCTCTCCCTGGCCTTGACAGCTCGCTCCCTGGCACATTTTTAAAGCTTTGCAGGCATCGCAATTTCCCTTTCTCGCAAAAGGCTGCGGAAAGGCTTCCTTTCAACTCGGCAGGGTGTGCGTTTTGTGGATTTTGTCTCGGCGGGGCTCCTGAATTCCCCCCAGCCCCCCCCACGAGAGGATTTTTCCCCTCCCCCTTTAAAAAAGAAAAAAGGCAACTACTCGCTCCGTTTTCCTCCCTCCCTCCCCCCCCTCTGATGTTTAATTATCCATAATTAAACAAGAAAAGCAGTTTGGCGGATTTAAGAAAATTATACTGTGGTGCAGGCTGCTGTTTTTGCCCGGGTTTGGCCAGGACGCCTCGTTCTTTGCAAGGGGAAAGGACGGGAAAAATCTTAATTCTGGGCCTCTGGCATCGTTCCAGCATCTCTGAAAAGGTGGGGGCTTGGATGCCCCACCGGCAGGTCCCCCCCATCCCCACACACACAAATGTTCAATGGCCTCCCTTGCCTGCTTCCCAAAGACGTTTTTTCCATTGTTCCAATTTTGCAGGATTCCTGGGCTTTGATTTTGGAGGGATCCAAAGTTTTTGGCCAACTTTTTGAATGGAGAGAGATGGGAAAACAGAGCGTCAGAATTCAAGACGCCTTGCGCCAGTCTTGGAAGATTGCAACGGGGCAGAGGAAAGCGGGAGGGAGGCGCATGGTTCCCCCACACACACACTGCGCCTCCTCCTGCTTCCCAAACCCTCCCCGAGTTTCTTTTTCGCAACCCGCTGCATCGTTTCTACGTTTCGCTCCTTCCCAGCGCCTGGCGCACACCGCCCAGCCTCTTGTGCAAAGCCGTTCCAGAACTTTCCCCACGCGGCGCATCCCGAGGGCACCTGGCCTTTGGAACATCCACATTGAAACATCCTGAGCTGCCCCGGGGGGGGGGACGGGGGACGGACAGGGCCCAGGAGCCGGCTCAGGGCCACGCTCGCCCTCTGTGACCCGGGTTGCAAACCAGCTGCTGACGTCAGGATGGGCGACGCGAGGCAGGCGGTGGCTGTTGTCTCCGTTCCTGACTCACTCGGCGCATCGCGTCAGCTCCCCGAGGGGGGGGGGACACACGGGGCGTGGACCACTGAACTGGGTGACCCCCTCCCCGCCCCCCAGTGAGACGTGGCAGGGGTGGTTAGGCAAGGCAGTGCTGAGTCGGCTCTTTGGACGGGAAGCCTGGAGGTCGGCTCACTGGCGCATGGGCGCATGGCTGGCGCATCGGTGCTTCTCGTGGCATCGATGCGCTGCGGTTTTGACTCTTTTGGTGACCGGGAAGGGTTTTTGCAAAGGGGTCCAAGGATGTCAGGGCAGGAGGGAAGGATCTTGTGCACGTAACGCTCTGAACACAATGGCAGCACTGGTCCTCGACTTACGACGGTCTGAAGTTGCAGCGGCACTGGGGGGAAAAGGGACGAGCTGGAGGAGAACTTTAAAGAGCCACAAGACGGTTTATTTTGGGGGGTGCAAAAGCTCATTGTGGGCCTGAAAAACAAGGGGTCCTTGACTCACAACTGTTTAGTGACCGAAGTTACAAGCGCACTGAAGAAAAGGGACCTGAGGCCGTTTTTCACACTTAATGACCGTTGCAAACATCCCCTTGATCCCAGGAGCAAAACACTTGGAAACTGGCGTGTACCTATGACAGTTGCAGCATCCCCCGTGATTGCTCGATCCCCTTTTGCGACCAGTAAAATCAATGGGGAAGCCAGATCCACTTAACGACTGACTTAACAACTGCAGCGGTTCGCTTAAGAACTGTGCCAAGAAAGGTTGTAAAATGGGATAAAACTCACTGAGCTAGAATCTCGCTCAGCAGTGGAAATGTGGGCCTCAGTTGCTGTCATAAGTCGAGGACTTATTTGAAGGTTTGGGGGGGGGGGAGACTCAATGCTTGCTTTTTAAGCTGCCAAAGAGGTGGGTTTTTTTTTAATGCACCCCAGTCCGGTTGCTCCCCGTTTTTTCTGGCCCAGGGATCAAAGCAACCTGCCATTTTTCAGGGGTTCCACCTCTTCATAGTTGATCTGCAGCAAGTCCTCGACTTACGACCATAACCGAGCCCAGAATTTATGTTCCTAAGTGAGAAAACTTTTTAAAGTGGGCTTGGTCTCACTTTGCGACCCTTCGTGCCGCAGTTGTTAAGGGAACCCCCCCGCAGTTGTTAAATGGGTAATGTGGTCGTTAAGTGAATCCAGCATCCCCGTTGGCTTTTCTCGTCAGAAGGTCGCAAAAGGGGGGAAATCACCTTAGCCCGTGACGCCGCCATCCGTCATAAATATGAGTCAGTTGCCAAGCGTCCTAATTTTGATTATACGACCATGGGGAGGCTGCAGCGGTCGTAAGTCTGCCGTTGTCCTTTCGGACGGTCACTAAATGAACGACTGCAAGTTGAGGGGTGAATGGGTTCAGATTTGCAAAAATGGTGCCTTGGGTTTAACTTCTGGCAACTTTACTTCCTTGCCCTCTTCTTTCCTTCCCCCCTCTACAACCCTGGGGATTTCCTTGTGGCCTCCCATCCATGGGCTAAGCACCCAGCCCCAAGTGGGAAGGGGCTGCCCCTTGGAATATGCAAAGGGAAACGGCAGCCCCTTTGCCAAATACCGGTCTGCATGCTTCCACCGGTATATCTCAACCTGGTGCACTCGGAATGGACTACAACTCCCAGAATCCCCCAGTCAGCATCCTACCTGCTTTGCATAGGTTAATAATAAATCTGGCCTTAATTTCTTTGGATTAGAGTGGAAATTCTCAATCTTGGGGGGATTGGAAGATAGGTGGACTTCAACTCCCAGAATCCCCCTGCCAGCCAACAGGGCAGAAAATGGGCCGAGTTGATTCCAGGTTCCCATCTTGCTCAGCGGTTGGCAGCCACGTGGTGGGGGCATGCCAGCTTTTGCACCCTGCTCTTGCCAGAGGCAAGGTTGCGCCATGCATGCTCTGCGCACGGCTCGGGTTGCGCCATCCGACCTTCGGTTCTGGGAACACGGAGAACCGTGCCTCGGGAAACGTAGCAGCTGTTTGGAAAACCCTGGGAATGTTGCAGGATACAGGCAGTCCTAGACTTACGACGATGGTGGAGGCCAGTGTTTCCGTCTTTAGGTGGATGTCGTCCCATGGTACAACCTTTTGCATGCTAGCTGAATCGCTGCAGTCGTTAAGTCAGTCACACGGCCGTTAAGTGAATCTTTTGCGACCTGGCTGGTCAGAAGGTCGCAAAAGGGGATCACGTGATCCCAGGATCCTCCGACCGTCATAAGGACGAGTCAGTTGCCAAGCGTCTGGATTTTGATCTCGTGAGCATGGAGATGGTGCAACGGTCATAAGTGTGAAAAACTGGCCGTAAGTGCCTTTTTTTTCAGCGCCGTTCCAACTTTGAATCGCCACCAAAGAGTTTGCATTTTAGGCCTCTTTGCTTTTAAGTCCCATCCTGGGGTTTTGGACCCCCCCAAAATATACCCGACTGTTGCTTTAGAGTTCCTAGTTCCCAGCCCGGGCGGACTCCACACCCCATCGTCCACAACAAGCATGGGCTGTTGGGCTTGCTGGCTGGAAGGGATGGGATAGCGATAGCCGGTCTTGGTGGCGTTTGGTGGCTTCTTCCTTCTGAGATGAGATGCCCTTGATTGGCACTTGTAATTCTGTAATTTAAATTGTTTTATTTGGTTTTAATGGGATAATAATAATACAATAATAATACAATAGCAAGAGTTGGAAGGGACCTTGTAGGTCTTCTAGTCCAACCCCCTGCGTGGGCATGAGCCTTATACCATTTCAGACAAATGGCTATCTAACATTTCTGAAAGACTTCCAGGGTTGGGGCATTCACAACTTCTGGAGGCAACTTCTGTTCCAGAGGTTAATTGTTCTAACTGTCAGGAAATTTGCCCTCAGTTCTAAGTTGCTTCTCTCCTTGATTAGTTTCCACCCATTGCTTCTTGTCCTGCCCCCAATGTGCCTTGGAGAATAGTTTGACTCCCTCATAGTTTTTAATATTTTTAAATTTTTGTACAGGGTTATTTAATTCGATTTTAACTATGTATGTATTGTTATGCTTTTAGATGTTTTTAATTTTTCCTGTACACCGCCCCGAGTCCCTTTGGGGAGAGGGGGTGGTCTAGAAATTTAATAAAATAAATAAATAACTTCCTTTCGTCCTGGGGACACAGCTTCAAAAAAGGAAGACGATTTAGGAGAATTGCACAGGGATTGATCCTGCAAGGGAGGGGGGGGGCAGGGGAGGCAGACCCCCGGGGGGCACCGGGAGGCCTGCCCGGCTCTTTCTGGAGAAAGACTGGTGTGTGTGTGTGTGTGTGTGTGTTATCTGTTCCTTGGTTGTGGGGCATGGATTTGCTCCCAGGAAATTGCAAGTCCTTGGAGTGAACAGAGAGAAGGATTTCCATCGGGGAAGGTCCTCCATTGGTACTAAGTCTCTTCATGGGTATCTGATTGGTTGGTTGGTTGAGTGCCAACTCCTTGTTGATAGATTTTCTCCAGATGATCCCAACGTGGTCCTTCTGGTCTTCTAAGACAGGGGTCTTCAACCTTTGCAACTTTAAGTCTGAAGGACTTCAGCTCCCAGACTTCTCCAGCCAGCTTTGCTTTAAAGCAGGGGTCTCCAACCTTTGCAACTTTAAGTCTGAAGGACTTCAGCTCCCAGCAAAGCTGGCTGGAGAAGTCTGGGAGCTGAAGTCCTTCAGACTTAAAGTTGCAAAGGTTGGAGACCCCTGTTCTAAGATGCATCCATCACCACCATAACAGTCCATCTTCTTTGCTGCTTCTCCTTCCACCTTTACCAGCGTGTTACACTTCTCAAAGGAGCTGGACTTTTGCATTGATTGATTGATTAATGCATCATGTGCCATCAAGTCAGGGTCAACCTTTAGTGACTGCATGGATATGGCCTTCTCTATGGTTGATCTGTCCTTAAACAGGTCCCTCAGGTCTTCCAACGGTGTCCCCATCACCACCATAATTCAGTTGATATTCTGGGTTGGTAGTTGTCCTCTTCTTCTCTTTCCTTCCACCTTTCTCAGCATGATGGACTTCTCAAAGGAGTTGGTTGATGAATTGATTAAATAGATAGATAAGTGTTGGCTTTGAAAGACCACATAGATTGACCTTCTCCAGATGATCGGTCCCCAAATTAACAGAACAACATAGACCTTGGAGGTCTTTTAACCCAACCATCTGCTCCTGAAATTGGTCCTTCAGGCTTTCCCATCACTGCTGTAACTGAGTCCACCTTGTTGGTGGTTGTCCTCTTCTTCTCTTTCCTTCCACCTTTCCCCGCAGGATGGACTTCTGAAAGAGTTGGGTCTTGCATTGATGAACTGATTGATCAATTGATTAGGTGCCATCAGCGTCGCCTGTCAGCAACCATATGAATAGTTTTCTCCAGGATGATCTGGTCCTCAAACTGGTCCTTCATGACCTTCAATGGGTCGCTCATGGACACTGTAGTTGAGTCCTTCTACCTTCCTGAAGGTCATCCTTCCTCCTTTCCCAGTATTCTTCTCCAGGAAACCGGATCTTCCATAAGGTGTTCAAGGTTGGAGTATTTGAGCCTGGTCCTTTTGCCTTGAGTGAGAACTCTTGGTTGGTTGTTTTGATGACCCGTTGGTTGTTTTGTTGGCTGTCCAGTGGTCTTCTCAAGAGTCTTCTCAACACCAAAGTTCAAAGATCTCAATGCTCTTCCTCTTCTGTTTCTTCAAAGTCCAACTTTGGTTTCCATAGATTCTCACTGAGAAATTCCCCATACCACACAATGTTGATCTTTGAAACATATCAATCAGAACATCTGGAGAACTTCTCCAAGGCTTTCGTGGCTGCTCTACCAAGTCTTAGTCTGTTGCGTATTGCTTCTCTCTTGGTTCCTTTCCTTCTGGATGGTTGACCCTACAAGGCCAACACTTATTGCCACCATTTTGGAACCTCCCTGCTGTAGCCCCAGGACACAGCATTGTCAAGACACGCGTTGGGCCTGGCCTCCACAAACCTGAACCAGAAGCTGCGTTAGATGCCTCCAAGCTTGCTCGGTTCTCATCTTGTGGGCTTCCAGGTGTGTCCTTTCATGGGCAATGCCCAGAATTCTTTACCAGAAGTTGGTGGGGAGGTTGATTCAAGAGGGCTGAAGGACAGCAGGAGGGAGAAGCTTCTGAGATCACCAAATATGGTCCTGGAGGAATAGGAATTTGACCCGTTTCTCCGTTTTGTGTCACTCAACGCAGGAGAATTGCAAAAGAATGACGCATCAATGTTTTCCTTTGGGAAATGCAAAAAAAAGTAATAATAATGGCAGATTTAAACGCAGCTTTACCTGCTGGCGTGAGACACATTCTAGCATTGGAAAGGAACGGAGCAGAATAAGAAGAGCTGGAAGGGACCTTGGAGGTCTTCTAGTCCAACCCCCTGCTCAGGCAGGAGACCCTCAACCTTTTCAGTGCAGAATGAAAAGGGGAGGAGGGGAAGGGAAATAGGCTGGAAATAAGGGTGCAAAAGCAGCAGACATCTGCTTAACGACGTGGGCTGCGATTCCCCATTCCCAGGTTCCATGAGGACTAGAAACCTGAAGAGGTGGATAGGGTTGTTGCTTACCTCCGGCTCGAAAATGCATGAAGTCTTTGCATTGTTCATTAAGGGTCCTGAGTGGGACAGGTGTTGTTTAGGAAGATGTTCCCTTGGGCAGGGGTCTCCGACCTTGGACACTTTAAGAAAGATGTGTGGACTTCAACTCCCAGGATTCCTCAGCCAACTTTGCTGGGACAGGCGGGGAACAAGCGGATGAGGCCACAGAGCTAAGTTGCGCTGCATGCGCCTATACATCCCTTAGACCGATCCCCATAAGTTGCGCTGCATGCCCCATACATCCCTTAGACCGATCTGCTCCCACAGAGAGGGCCTTCTCAGGGTGCCATCGGCCGGACAATGCCGACTGGCGACACCCAGGGGAAGAGCCTTCTCTGTGGCGGGCCCTGCCCTTTGGAACGACCTACCCCCCTGAACTCCGGACCATCACTGACCTCCGCCTCTTCCGCAAATGTTTAAAGACATATTTTTTCCATCAAGCCGGCCTAGCCTAACCTCCCATGGGGACTTTTAGAAAAGTTTTAAATTGGGTTTTCAATAATTGGTTTTTAGCACAGGATTGGGGATTATTTAATATATATTTTAAATTATTTGTCTATCTTCTATTGTGTATGTTTTTTAAATTTCCTGTGCGCCGCCCTGGGTCCTCTGTGGAGAAGGGCGGGATATAAATGTAATAAAATAAATAAATAAACTAATAGTCCCTCTTGAGGAAGGCTTAGGGAGATGTTGAACGTTCCCGGATAGTCCTGATGGACGTGGCGCTGGCAGGCAAGCAATAAACACTTAGGGGGAGTCCTCGACTTACAACTGTTTGTTGAGCGATCACTTGAAGTTATAGCAGCATTGAAACAAGTGACTTACGAGCGGTCCTCGTACTTATGACCATTGTGGACTCCTCAGTCATGTGATCCGGAATCAGGCATTTGGCAAACAACCTTCCTCTTCCCTCCTTGTTTTCCTTTCTTCCTTGTTTCTTTTCCTTCCTTCCTTCCTTCCTTCCTTCCTTCCTTCCTTCCTTCCTTCCTTCCTTCCTTCCATCCATCCATCCATCCATCCATCCATCCATCCATCCATCCATCCATCCATCCAACTTTGTTTCTTTTCCTTCCTTCCATCCTTTCTTTCTTTTCCTTCCTTCTTTCTTTCCTTCTTTCTTTCCTTCCTTTCTTCCTTTGTTTTCCTTTCTTTCTTGTTTCTTTTCCTTCCTTGTTTCTTTTTCTTTTCCTTTTCCTTCCTTCCTTCCTTCCTTCCTTCCTTCCTTCCTTCCTCCCTTCCTCCCTCCCTTCCTTCTTTCTTTCTTTTCCCTCCTTGTTTGCCTTCCTTCCTTTCCTTGGTCCGTCCATCCTTCCTTCCTCGTTTCTTTTCCTTCCTTCCTCCTCCCTCATTCGCTCCCTCCCTTCTTTTCTCTCTCTTTCCTCTCTCCTTCTTTCATTTCTTCTTACTTTCCTCTCTCTGCCCTTGCTCCTTCCCTCTCCCCTCCCCTCCTTTCCATTCCATATTTTCTTTTCCCTCCCCTTCATATTTTTGCCAAAAAAAGGAGAACCCCCCCTCCAAGAAAACCCTCTTCCCCCCACCTTCCCCTTGCGAGGCTTCTCTCCCTTCCTGGGGAAGGTCTGGGAGAGACCAGGGAGCATCTTCCGCTCGGTGGATTGGCACAAAAGATGCTTCGCTTCGCTTTTTTCCTTTAAAAAAAAAAAACCCATCCAGGAAAATCACCTTTTATGCATTCCAAGCACTTAGTGTTGCATTCAGACGCTGGGCCATCCCGGCGTGTCTTCTGGGCTGCTAATTGCAGCTTGTCTTCGAGGTCCCTTCGGCCGGCAGAGGACGGGGTGGATTGGCCTCCTGGCCAGCCCTGACCTCCGCCTTCCCCTTCCCCCCCCCCCCCCCCCAAAAAGCCCCTCTCCGTTGGGGCAGCCTATTTATTTATCTATTATTTATTTTATTGGATTTCTAGACCGCCCCCTCTCCCCGAAGGGACTCGGGGCGGTGTACAGGTAAAATTAAAAACTGCTAAAACCATGACAATACATACAAAGTTAAAATCAAATTAAATAGTCCTCTGTACAAATTTATAAAAGTTAAAACTAAACCCATAAAACCGAATAAAATAATTTAAAATTACAGACTGGGGCGAGAAGCATGAGTTAGGCCAGGGGTCTGCAAAGTTGGCTCTTTTAAGACGGGTGGACTTCAACTCCCAGAATCCCCCAGCCAGCTATGCCTTTTAAGACGGGTGGACTTCAACTCCCAGAATTCCCCAGCCAGCTATGCTGGCTGGGGGATTCTGGGAGTTGAAGTCCACCCGTCTTAAAAGAGCCAACTTTGCAGACCCCTGAGTTAGGCCAAGCCGGCTAGATGGAACAGGTGAGTTTTGAGTTTCTGGCGGAAGGAGCGAAGTTCCGTCGTCGTTCTGATATCCGGGGGTAGGTCGTTCCAAAGGGTCGGGCCCATCACAGAAAAGGCCCTTCCCCTGGGTGTCGCCCGCTGGCACTGCCTGGTGGACGGCACCCGGAGAAGTCCGTCTCTGTGGGAGCGAATCGGCCGCAGGGATGTATGAGGCAGGATGCGATCCCGCAGATAGCTGGGTCCCGTGCCATGGAGCGCTTCAAAGATGGTGACCAAACCTTGAAGCGCACTCGAAAGACCACAGGCAGCCAGTGCAGCTCGCGCAGGAGCGTTGTTACGTGGGAGTATCTGGTAACTCCCAGAACTGCCCGCGCAGCCGCATTTTGGACCAGCTGCAGCCTTCGGGTGCATCTCAAGGGGAGCCCCATGTAGAGAGCGTTACAGTAGTCTAGATGGGATGTCACAAGCGCATGAGTGACCGTGCGAAGGGCGTCCCGGTCCAATTATCCAGGAATAATCCTATTTTTCCCACATTTCCATTCCGGTCTGCGTAAACACCCAAATAAGCCAATTTGTGGCTGGCTTGTTTTTTAAAAAAAAACACAACCCCAGCCTTGTTTTGATCGAAATGAGGTTGTTTTCCTTCTTCCTTCCATGGGGCATGGAAGGTTATTTTCATTCAAACCAAGCAAACCAGGTTGCTAGTCCTCAAGGGGTTGGCTCGTGCAGGGCGGAAAGAGCCTGTGAGAACTCCACCAATGAAACATGGCAAAACTTTTAAAAAACCTCTTATTTTATTTTATTTTTTAAATCATAAAGGCTTAGAAAGCTTTGGCTTTGCATCCCAGATGAAAAGGAGAAGAAAATCAAAATAACTGAGCTCAACATCAAGATTACGCAGAGCAGAATATATTTTGGGATCGCCTGCGGCTTTTGCACGCAGGTTTTGAGGTTTTGGTGGGTGTGAAGAAGGTGCACGTGTGCAAAGGTGCAAGTTCTACTGGGTTTACTACCCCTTAACTCAGTGCTTCTCAACCTTGGCCAATTGAAGATGTCTGGACTCCCAGCCAGCATAATTTACTCTCTTGTGATCCCTTCCTCTGCAATCTCTTCACTTAGATCAGAGATCTTCAAACTTGGGAACTTTAAGACTTTTGGGCTTCAACTCCCAGAATTCTCCAGCCTGCATAATTTACTTTCTTGTGATCCATTCCTCTGCAATCTCTCCATTTAGATCAGAGGTCTTCAAACTTGGCAACTTTAAGACTGGCGGACTTCAACTCCCAGAATTCTCCAGCCAGCAGAATTTACTCTCTTGTAATCCCTTCCTCTGCAATCTCTCCACTTAGATCAGAGATCTTCAAACCTGGGAACTTTAAGACTTTTGGGCTTCAACTCCCAGAATTCTCCAGCCAGCATAATTTACTCTCTTGTTATCCCTTCCTCTGCAATCTCTCCACTTAGATCAGAGGTCTTCAAACTTGGCAACTTTAAGACTGGCGGACTTCAACTCCCAGAATTCTCCAGCCAGCTTAATTTACTCTCTTGTAATCCCTTCCTCTGCAATCTCTCCACTTAGATCAGAGATCTTCAAACCTGGGAACTTTAAGACTTGTGGACTTCAACTCCCAGAATTCTCCAGCCAGCATAATTTACTCTCTTGTGATCCCTTCCTCTGCAATCTCTCCACTTAGATCAGAGGCCTTCAAACTTGGCCACTTTAAGACTTTTGGGCTTCAACTCCCAGAATTCTCCAGCCAGCATAATTTACTCTCTTGTGATCCCTTCCTCTGCAATCTCTCCACTTAGATCAGAGGCCTTCAAACCTGGGAACTTTAAGACTTTTGGACTTCAACTCCCAGAATTCCCCAGCCAGCCATGCTGGCTGGGGAATTCTGGGAGTTGAAGTCCACAAGTCTTAAAGTTCTCAAGTTTGGACACCCCTGTCTTAAAGCCTTGTGGCTCAACCTGAATGCCCCACTACCAACGTGTGAAACTTCAAATCCCTTTGTTTTTGTTGTGACGTAAATGCCCAATTCGTCTCTGCTCTGATTCATCGTAGGATGGGCAATGCCAGCCTCCATTCACCCGTAATTCCGTGTTTTGTCTCGCTGGCACGTTTGTCTGCTTTTGAATAGAAGCTGGTTCTGAAGCAGGCAGCCTGATTCACTTCTCTCCTTCCCAAACCAGCTTGGAGGCACAGAAACGCCGTCAAAGGGCAATGGGTGGAAACTAACCAAGGAGAGAAGCAACTTAGAACTGAGGAGGAATTTCCTTACGGTAGACAACAATTAATCAGTGGAACAGAAATTGCCTCCAGAAGTTGTGAATGCCACAACAGTGGAAGTCTTTCAGAAGATGTTGGATAGCCATTTGTCTGAAACGGTATAGGGTTTCCCCTAGGCAGGGAGTTGGACTAGAAGACCTCCAAGGTCCCTTCCAACTCGGTTATTCTATTCTATTCTATTAGCCATTCGAAGTTGGCAAAATTTTGCTTTTTTCCCCTCCAATGCCGGTCTCAGACTTTTGTATGGTTCTAGAATGGGGGATCCTTTCTCCAATAAAACTCTGAAATATTATACTTCATCCTACCCTCTTGCATTTTTTAAAAAAATATTTGTGAACTGCCTGCATGGAGCCAAGGGGAATGTTCTGGGTGACTTGCTTTAAATCAGTGCTTTTCAAAGTTCACTTCTTGAAGATGGGTGGATTTTTAATTCCCAGAATTCCCCAGCCATCAATCTTCCAGGAGCCAATTTTTTGGGGGGGAAATTTAAGCTGGCTGGGGAATTCTGGGAGTTGAAGTCCACCCACCTTCAGAATAACAAAATTACAGAGTTGGAAGGGACCTTGGAGGTCTTCTAGTCCAACCACCTGGTCAGGCAGAAAACCCTTCAGCATTTCATGAAAACCTATACGATTTCAATTAGCTAACTTTGAAAAAACACTGATTTAAACTGGCTGGGGAATTCTGGGAGTTGAAGTCCACCCATCTTAAAGCGGCAGAGTTTGAAAAACATTGCTTTAAATCAGGGGTCTCCAACCTTTGCAACTTTAATTCTGGGAGCTGAAGTCCTTCAGACTTAAAGTTGCAAAGGTTGGAGACCCCTGATTTAAATAATGGAGAATTTCTGGCCGTTTAATTTTCAGCAAGAGGATTAGATTGTTTGAAAGACAACTGAGAAGACATAATGCAGATTTTCATGTGAAGGGGATATTTGGATGGATGGATGGAGGAATTGATTTTTGGATGGAAGGAAGGAGGGAGGGAGGGAAAGGCAGAAGGAAAGAAGGAAAGAGGGAGGGAAGAAGGAAAGAAAGAAAGAAAAGAGGAAGGAAGGACTCAAGAATTTAGAAAAGTTAGCTCATACAATTCCACCCAACCCTGTCACTTTCTGGATTATTATTATTATTTTGTCATTGCAAAATTCTCCTTTCCCTTTTTGTTTTTCCTCGCCCCGCTGAGTGCTTTCCACACAATGTTGCATTGGGTTTAACTTTAATTTTTTATCCTTTGTGGTTTGGTGGAAGAAACAAAAAGATGAGTATATTTGAAGGGTGTGCAACACACTCCTGTCTGTCTCGTGTCGAAAATCTGCAAATTCATCTCCTGGTACTGCTTCCGTTTTCGAGGCCAATTTGCTTTCGCTATTAGAAGGTTTAAAATTTTCTCTTCCGAAATTCTGAAATGACCCTGAGGTTTGTTAAGTTGAATGTGTGTTTCAAGGCACATAATGTGTGTTTAAGGCACATTATGATCCTCTAATACAGGGGTCGCTCTAATGCAAATGAGTCAGTAAATGTAATTTTAAAAATGGTTTAGTAAACCTTTTGCTTGGATACATTATTATTGAAGGAAGGTAACTCTGTAAAAATTGGAATGATTTTCTTTTTTCAGCTAACTGATTAAAATTTGCATTATCATTTGATGAATGCAATTCTAAAGAATGAGAGTAGAGTATCGCTGTCCTTTTCCAGTTAACTGAGTTTATTAAAATTTATTTTAATTACGTAAAATGCGTCATCTTTTCTCCTGTTAAATTTGCAATTAGCTATGAGATTCACGGAAGTGAGCTTTTATTTCTAGGTTAGGTCTCTTCGTTTCGGTATTGTTATAACATTTTGTCCAGAAATTTTGCTTAGTGGACAAGAGAGGTTTCCTCTGAGGGGGGTTTCCCATCCTCTCTGGGAAACGTTGAATGGGCTAATTCCAGTCTTCAAACTGGGAATCTTTCAAAGGAAACCGCAGGGCGGAGGAAATGGGAAGGCAGGAGAAAAACGGGAGAAAATGAAAGTTTTAGCTACATGCAAAGTGCCTCGACATGAAGGTGATTCTGGTAATAATCATCACCTTAATGCTGGATTTCCCCCCCCCCCCCATCTAAATCTCAATCAATCAATCTCTCTCCTTCTCTCCTTCCTTCTCTCTCCCTCTCTCTCCTTCCTTCTCTCTCCCTCCCTCCTTCCTTCTCTCTCTCCCTCCCTCCTTCCTTCTCTCTCCCTCTCTCTCCTTCCATCCTTCCTTCCTTCCTTCTCTCTCCCCCTCCCTCTCCTTCCTTCTCTCCCTCTCTCCTTCTCTCTCTCCCTCCCTCTCCTTCCTTCTGTCTCTCACCCTCCCTCTCTCCTTCCTTCTCCCTCCCTCCCTTCTCTCCCTTTCTCCTTCCTTCTCTCTCCCTCCCTCCCTTCTTCCTTCTCTCCCTCTCTCCTTCCTTCTCTCTCTCCCTCTCTCTCCTTCCTTCTCTCTCCCTCCCTCCTTCCTTCTCTCTCCCTCCCTCTCCTTCCTTCCTTCCTTCCTTCTTTCTCTCTCTCACCCCCTCCCTCTCCTTCCTTCTCTCCCTCTCTCCTTCTCTCTCTCCCTCCCTCTCCTTCCTTCTGTCTCTCACCCTCCCTTTCCCTCTACTTCTCCCTCTCTCCTTCCTTCCTTCCTTCCTTCCTTCCTTCCTTCCTTCCTTCCTTCCTTCCTTCTCTCTCTCTCTCTCTCTTTGAAGATTTTACCTAACAGAAGAACAGAGTTGGAAGGGGCCTTGGAGGTCATCTAATCCAACCCCCTGCTCAATCAGGAGGTCGTATAACAGGTCAAACCAATGGTTGTCCAATCTCTTTTTCAAATTCTATTTTTATTTTTGGGGAGGTTTGATTTGAGCTGGACTCTGTGGCAGATGGGGGTGGCTTGGAACGGCTTCTCCTTGCGGCCTTCCCACAACCAAGGACTAAGATCCGTGTCCCTTTCCTGACATGGGTGGTGTCCAAAGATCATCTGGGCTTGTGGCTAACCCAGGTTTACAATCCCACTCGGGACCAGGCAGCCGTCGCGGAACAAGGGGGCTTCTACGCGACGCCGATTTTACGACCTTTTTCACCATGGTCGCTAAGTGAATCACACCCATCCAGCTCCCCTCCTCATCGACTTTGCTTGTTGGAGGTCAGCTGGGAAAGTTTGCCCCACGGGGGACACGTGAGTGAAT
The DNA here is from genome assembly GCA_039707465.1 of Rhabdophis nuchalis. Taxonomy (NCBI): domain Eukaryota; kingdom Metazoa; phylum Chordata; class Lepidosauria; order Squamata; family Natricidae; genus Rhabdophis; species Rhabdophis nuchalis. Next base: position 2,737,415 of record CM077645.1, on the reverse strand, counting down.
ACGCTCCAGTTGGCCAAACCCGAACTTCGGTCATGTTGCAGGTGGGATGTGACGGTCATAAGTGCGAGGACCAGGCCCCAAATTGCATTCCGCCCCCCCCCCCCCCCCCCAGTGCTGTTGCACCTTCGGACGGCCGTATGTCGGGGACTGGCTTGTAAAGCCTGAAGCTGCTTCTGGGAGAACCTTTCGCTCCGTATTTTGATTTAATGGGGATCTTTTGCAGCTGTTGGGATCCGCTCGGCTGGCAGGGATCCTTCTGGAGTGATAGGGCGGCTTCCCTCGGGGGGGCTCCCCCCCCCCGTTTGTCCCAGGGGGCTGCGGCCTCCAGCCAGCGATAGCAAAGTAAATGGCCTGGAAAGGGATGAATGGGGACAGCCATCCTTCAAGCCCCCTCCTCAGCCGTCACGGCTCCCTCCCAAGAGTGAAGCCTTGCACACTGCTGGCTGTGGAGGCACGCCATTGAGGAGGGAGGGAGGGAGGGAGGGAAAGGCAGAAGGAAAGAAAGAAAAGAAAGAAAGAAAGAAAGAAAGAAAGAAAGAAAGAAAGAAAGAAAGAAAGAAAGAAAGAAAAGAGGAAGGAAGGACTCAAGAATTTAGAAAAGTTAGTCATAGGTCAAGGGCTACCCCGAGGGTAGGGTCTCCCCCAAATCTCTCCCAGGTTTTTCCAGAGATGACTTTGCAAACTCTGTGGGTGGGAAGTTTCCCGATTCGGAGAGTTGGGATGAATTCAGCTGATCCGGTTGCATTTGGTGGCCCGGAAAAGGCCTCCTGCACCAATCTGGAAGCCAAATTGGAGAGCACATTGCATTATGGGTGCGGGCACGCACATGCTTTTGGCACGCGACAGCCCAAAGGTTAGCCATCATTGGGATAGACCAGAGGTCTGCAAAGTTGGCTCTTTTAAGACGGGTGGACTTCAACTCCCAGAGTTCCCCAGCCACCAGAGCTGGCTGGGGAACTCTGGGAGTTGAAGTCCACCCGTCTTAAAAGAGCCAACTTTGCAGACCCCTGGGATCGACTGACGTGCTTGGCTGTTTGGAGAGTTTCCCCGTGGGGAATTTGCGCCGCATGGCAGTTTGTTTGAATAAGCCACGATCGGTTCGATTCACCCCTCATGCAAAGCGGAGCCAAAGATGTAAGCTTGCATTATCAGTGCAGTGTGGGAAGTCGGTCTGAGTGTTGCTCCTTAGATCATTATTATTATCATTATTATTGAGTGGTTAATCTTTGGGGAGATTCACAGCCTTTGGGGCTGGTTGGAAGCTCAACCGCTCGAGTCCTAACCAAGGACCTAGGAACTGTCAAGGTAACGTCGGAGGATAGAAGCTGCTCCAAGCAGGGGGGCCCTTTGGAGAGTCCGAATGCTCAAGTCCGACAAACCTAGAACCTCCCCATAGCGAGGGAGCCCCCTAGGTCTTGCTCCAAGGGCTCCAATCACAATCGGGACAACACACAACTTCCTCCTCCACAGTCGCTCAACTTCAATTTGCAAGTCCCGGTATTTTGTGATTTTTTTCTCGCTGCTTATTTTCAATTCGTGCATCATCAGGTATTGCAATGTCCACAAACCATACTTTTTTCTTTTCAATTATTGTTATTTAAGGTGTGTTGTAGGACAAGTGCCTGTCAGTCTGGATTCTGAAGTCCCACAAGATCCTGACTTTCTCATTCTCTAAAACTTTCTCAACCTGACGTTCCCGGGGTTTTTGCTATACTCAAATCCAAACTTCTGGCACAATTCCCAGTGAATGATCTTAGGAACACAGTTATGGCGTTGTAGGTAGTCAGGTTGTGACTTTTTTCTGCACCCACTGATCAGGTGGTCGACTGTCTCATCTTTCTCACTGCAGAGGCAACATTTGCTGTTGGTGGTAACATGCTGAATTTTTGCCTTCATGCAGTTGGTGGCTAAGGCTTGTTCCTGAGCTGCCAAAATAAAGCCTTCTGTTTCTTTTTTTCAGTACTCCTATTATTATTAGAGTTCTTTGCCTTTTGCAATTGACTGATGGGGGATTTTCGTCAATTCCCGTGGTTCTTACGCTTCTTGCACAGCCAGCCAGATGTTCAGATTGAAATTTGGCATTTCTGTCCACCTCTCCAGTCCTTCCTGAGAGAGGCAGATGTTCAACTTCGCAAGATGTAAGCCGTTGCAAGCCAAGCTGCCTTTTGCAATTGACGGACGGGGGATTTTTGTCAATTCCCATGGTTCTTATGCTTCTTGTACAGTCAGCCGGATGTCCAGGCTGGTCTGGGCATTTCTGTCCACCTCAAGTTGAGAGGCAGATGTGGCTGCTGGATGCTGTTAACGGTCCAGTCGCAGGATTTGAGCTGTTGTGAGTGAACTTTTGCAATTGACCGATGGGGGATTTTTGTCAATGCCGTTGACGTTCAAGCAATGCTCCAGATGTTTGGGGATTGCACCCAAGGCACCTATCACTATTGTTCTAATTCTGTTTGCAGGCATTTTATATCTTGAGGCCTCCTCCCGTTCTCTCTCTTCTCTTCCGCTCTCTTCAGATACCACAACATTTTCACTATACAAACTTTTGCGAATTTCCTAGTTGCCTCTGGGGCGTTGTGTGGGGCAGGTGCTTGTTTGAATTGTCTCCAGGCCATTCAGCTTCTTCCCTTTCTATGACTTTCTCTACAGCTACGGCGTAGTCCTCCACTTATGGCCACCATAGCGAATCTTTCACTTTGCAACATAAATTGCGGTCGTAACTTGAGGACTACCCGTATCGTCCCTCTGTTATTCTATCTTAGGTTCCAAGGAGACACTGAGCGGTGTGGCGGGTTGGTATCAGAATCGGAATCGAGCCGGAAGGGACCTTGGAGGTCTTCTAGTCCAGCCCCCTGCTCAGCTAGGAAATCCTACACCAGGGGTTCCCAAACTTGGCAACTTGAAGACTTGTGGACTTCAACTCCCAGAATTCTCCAGCCAGCTCTGCTGGCTGGTGAATTCTGGGAGTTGAAGTCCACAAGTCTTCAAGTTGCCAAGTTTGGGAACTCCTGTCCTATACCATTCCAGACCAAGGGCTGCCCAGTCTCTTCTTATGTTTCTTGTGGCAAGCAGTTCCACGGGTTAATTGTTCTAATTGTCAGGAAGATTCTCCTTATTTCCAGGTTGGATTTCATAGAATTGTAGAATTGTAGGGTTGGAAGGGACCTTGGAGGTCTTCTAGTCCAACCCTCTACTCATACAGGAGATCCTATAACATCTCAAACAAATGGCCCTCCAGTCTCTTCTTAAAAACCTCCATCTCCCCTCCGTCTGCACCATTGTCCTTGCTCCAGATTGGGTTGCAGCTGAGTAAAATGCATGTTGGACCACAGCAATCACGGATTGAGTCAGAAATCACCCTGGTGCATTTAAAAGAACGCTGTGAAATTTGACTCCGGATCGGGGCCGTTCTGCAGGAGGCTTTCTTGAAGCAGAGCTAAGACTTTACCTGATCTTGGTTCTATTTTCTCCGCTTGTGCAACCAAGGATCATATTCGCTTTTTGGGCAGCTGCTGCACACGGCTGGCTCTTGTTGAAGGGATCGTCCACTAGGACTTCCAAGGGCCCCCTTCACAGATCCTGTGTCCGAGGCAGGTCTCGCCTAAACTTTGTAATGCATATTGGAAAGCTGCAGCTGCCCAAAAAGCCAACCCAGTTCTAGGCTGCCTCAACAGAGGGAGAGAATCAAGATCACCTGAAGGGTTAATACCACTTTTGTAATGCCTTGTTAAGGCCACACTTGGAATATTTGCATCCAGTTTTGGTCGCCACGATGTAGAAAAGATGTGGAGACTCTGGAAAGAGTGCAGAGAAGAGCAAGAAAGAGGATTAAGGGACTAGAGACTAAAATTTAGGAAGAACGGTTGCAGGAACTGGGTAGGTCTGGTTTAATAAAAAGAAGGATTAGGGGTGACAGGATAGCAGCCTTCCAATATCTCAGGGGTTGCCCCAAAGAAGAGGGAGTCAAGCTATTCTCCAAGGCACCTGAGGGCAGGACAAGAAGCAATGGGTGGAAACTCATCAAGGAGAGAAGCAACTTAGAACTAAGGAGGAATTTCCTGACAGTGAGAACAATTAATCAGTGGAACAGAAGTTGCCTCCAGAAGTTGTGAATGCCCCAACCCTGGAAGTCTTTCAGAAGATGCTGGATAGACATTTGTCTGAAATGGTATAAAATTCCTGCCTACGCAGGGGGTTGGACTAGAAGACCTCCAAGGTCCCTTCCGGCTGTATTCCCCATGGATTGATTGTGCGAGTCTCAGTTATTCCTGGCGTTTAATGCCCGAGGGTGGGTAGAGACGATGCCAGTGAGGGGTGGCTTCGGAGTGGAGACCCTTCCCTATTTCAATACCCTCCCCCCACCTCCAACCGCCCCTTTCTGGAGCTTCTGGGGGGGGCAGGTGTTGGTCTGTCTCATCCTTCCTTTGTTGTAGAAGGAGCTGAGCTCTGTTTGGGTTGGGGCATAAATTCCAAAGCAGCTTCCCTCCCTCCTCTAGGGGGGCTGACCTGCCACCCCCTCCGATCGTCCCCTTGTCTGTACGCCTCCCAGAAAGCCATCCGCCGGTGAGCCCCCGGGCTGTGGGGATGGAGGACGGGAGAGGCTTCAGACAGAGACGTTGACCTCTGGTCAACCAGCCGCCTCTCGCCAAGCATTCCTGGCCGCAGGCTCAGCCTCACCTTGCACGGGAGGGGGGCCGTCTTAACGCACCTCCGATCACCTGGAGTTTGGGCTGCACCTGTCCGGGGAAGGGGGGGGGGCAGGCGGGCGAGCGGGGAGAAGGGTGAGGAGATCAGAGGAGCAACCAAGGAAGACGTCCCCCCCCCCCAGATGCTCATGTCAAGGGGAGGATTAATGGCTATTTAAATAGCAACCAGGCGGAGGAGGAGGAGGAGGAGGTACCACCAACGAGACAGGTGGCCAGAGGTGCGCAAGGAATGCCACGGCGGTTGTGGGTTCTTTCTTGGCCGTTTGTTTTCCGCTGCTCTTCCCGAGATGCCTCCGCAGGAGCGCCTGGCCCTGGAGGAGGAAGTCCGGGAGGCGTAAAGGGGGGGGGAGTGGAAGGGGGCTCAAGGCCCAGACGTGGGGGAGGTGGAGAGATGGGGGGGGGGCATCTGGGAAGGTGGCTCTCCCTGGTGCTGCCAAGCTGGGCAGGAGGGATGGATTTTTCCGGATGGGGCTGTGTTGGATGAAGAGAGGAAGCTGGGCCATGGTCACTGATGGCGTTCCCTAGTTGGGTCATGAAAGGTCTGCAAGAAAAGCATCCGGTTCAGAGATCCCTAATGACCCTTCTTCTTCTTCTTCTTCTTCTTCTTCTTCTTCTTCTTCTTCTTCTTCTTCTTCTTCTTCTTCTTCTTCTTCTTCTTCTTCTTCTTCTTCTTCTTCTTCTTCTTCTTCTTCTTCTTCTTCTTCTTCTTCTTCTTCTTCTCCTTCTCCTTCTCCTTCTCCTTCTCCTTCTCCTTCTCCTTCTCCTTCTCCTTCTCCTTCTTCCTCCTCCTTCTTCCTTCTTCTCCTCCTCCTCCTCCTTCTCCCCCTCCCTCTCCCCCTCCTTCTCCTCCTCCTCCTCTCCACACGCCCTACTCCCTTCTAGCACTGATGATATCACCTAGTTGGGTCATGAAATGCCTGCAAGAAAACTACTAAACTTAGAGAGCACTCCAGAGTCGTCGTCCTCCTCCTCCTCCTCTTCTTCCTCCTCCTCTTCCTGTCTGCAAACCCCTCATCCTCCTAGCACTGACGATGTTCCCTAGTTGGGTCATGAAACGTGAAGCTCAGGGAGCCCCAAGGACCTACAAATATTGCCGGCCACTCAACGTGCCTTCTCGATTAAAGGAGGCACCCAATTAAAATTCTGAAAGCACCTTCAGATTCCTCCCTGAAGCCCCCCCGTCCCCCGATGGGAGATTACGAAGGGCAAAAACGGCCTGGACAAATTAAGAGGGAAGTGGGGGGGGATCTTTAATTGGGAGGCAAAACCTTTGGGTTGAGGGTTCAAGCGTTTTTGCAAAGGTTACGTAGGCCATGGGTCTCCAACCTTTGCAACTTTAAGTCTGAAGGACTTCAGCTCCCAGGCTTCTCCAGCCAGCTTTGCTTTAAAGCAGGGGTCTCCAACCTTTGCAACTTTAAGTCTGAAGGACTTCAGCTCCCAGACTTCTCCAGCCAGCTTTGCTTTAAAGCAGGGGTCTCCAACCTTGGCAACTTTAGGTCTGAAGGACTTCAGCTCCCAGACTTCTCCAGCCAGCTTTGCTTTAAAGCAGGGGTCTCCAACCTTTGCATCTTTAAGTCTGAATGACTTCAGCTCCCAGACTTCTCCAGCCAGCTTTGCTTTAAAGCAGGGGTCTCCAACCTTTGCAACTTTAATTCTGAAGGACTTCAGCTCCCTGACTTCTCCAGCCAGCTTTGCTTTAAAGCAGGGGTCCCCAACCTTTGCAACTTTAAGTCTGAAGGACTTCAGCTCCCAGACTTCTCCAGCCAGCTTTGCTATGTGGGTATATACATAATAAGCTTTGCTGGCTGGAGAAGTCTGGGAGCTGAAGTCCTTCAGACTTAAAGTTGCAAAGGTTGGAGACCCCTGGCGTAGGCCTTTGTCTGTTGCTGAGGCTGGCACAAAAAATGGCAAAAAAAATGGCAATAAAATGGAAGTTTTGCAGCCCCCGTGACTCCATTCCGTTCAGCTCCCACTGGCAACTGGGGGCATTTTCTCTCTCTCTCTCCCGCCTCGTGAAATTGCAGACCGGAGCTCCGAAACTGCTCTTCTCTGGCCTTCCAGATAAAGGGAGGGAGGGGGGCTGCCCTGCTGCATTTGGGGGGATCTGGGCCGCGTGTGCGTACCTGCCTTGGGATGTGACCCAGGATTTTCGCTTCGCCTCCCTGAAAATGAAAGTGGAGCCTGGCAGAGGAGTTTTTGTTCTCTGCTAGGAAGGGAGAAAGCAGGGAGCCTGTTGCATTCGCCTCCACCCCAGGGGCGAAAATGACATTGAATGCAATTGTCTGGAGGGGCAGCCTTCCTTTGAAGAGCTTCTCCAGGGGTCTGGAGGAGGGAGGGAAGGAAGGAAGGAAAAGAAAGAAGGAAGATGAGAGAGAGAGGGAGGGAAGGAAGGAGATGGGAGGGAGAAGGAAGATGAGAAGGAAGGAAGGAGAAGAAAGGAAAGAAGGAAGATGAGGGAGAGAGGGAAGGAAGGAAAAGAAAGAAGGAAGGTGAGGGAGGGAAGGAAGAGGAAGGAAGGAAGGAGATGGGAATGAGATGGAGGAAGGAAGGAAGATGAGAGAAGGAAGAAGAAGGAAGAAAGGAAAAGAAAGAAGGAAGGTGAGAGGAGGCAAGAGGAAGGAAAAGAAAAAAGGAAGATGAAGGGAGGGAAGGAAGATGAGAGAAAGAAAGAGAGAGGAAGGAAGGAAGGGAAGGGGGCGTGGGAGGAAGGAAGGAAGGAAGGAAAAAGAAGAAATAGGTAGAAAGAAAAGGAAGGAGAAAGGAAAGAGGAAGGAAGGAAAAAAGGAAATCGTAAGGAACAAGAGGAAGAAGAAAGGAAGGAGGAAGGGAGAGAATGAAGGAAGGAGGAGGGAAGGGAAGGAAAGGAAAAATCGCTGTAGGGCTGTAGCTGATGGCCTTGGAGTTTCTTCAGTTCTCTTGTCATACACTCACAAGCATAGAATCATAGGACTGGAAGGGGCCTTTGGAGGTCTTCTAGACTGACCCCCTGCTCAAGGCAGTGAGACCTTATACCAGGGGTGTCCAAACCTGGCAACTGTAAGGCTTTTGGGCATGAACTCCCAGAATCCCTCAGCACACATGGCTGGCTGGGGCATTCTGGGAGTTGAAGTCCAGGCGTCTTAAAGATGCCAAGCTTGGAGACACCCACACCCCACACCCGGGGAGAGATTAAGCCTCAACATGCGTTTAATGGAGACCTGGCTTCATTGGGGGGCCTTGCAGCCCCCGCGTTGGCACGTCTGTGGCACATAGGGCAACGTATTGTGGGCAGGAGATGGGGAAATCCTGAGACCCACCAGGGTGGCTGCCTCCAGGGGTTCCTGCAGGAGGGGGGTCTCAACGTTGGCAAGGGGGACCCTGGGTGGCATTGTTAAGACTTGACCCGCTGAGTTGCCCAGTTGACCCATGCCATCTTCTTCTGGGAAGTGTGTTTTTCCCAGAGGAAATTGGATGGATGGATGGATGGATGGTTGGAGATAGATGGATGGATAAGAAAGGAAGGAAGGAAGTCGAGTGACTTGCACCCGTGTCCCATCCACTAACCCTCTTCTCTTCTCTCCTCCTAGCCGCAGTACACCAACCTGGGGCTACTCAACAGCATGGACCAGCAGATCCAAAACGGCTCTTCCTCCACCAGCCCCTACAACACGGAGCACGCGCAGAACAGCGTCACGGCCCCCTCCCCCTACGCCCAGCCCAGCTCCACCTTCGACGCCCTCTCCCCGTCTCCAGCCATCCCCTCTAACACCGATTACCCGGGGCCTCACAGCTTCGACGTCTCATTTCAACAGTCCAGCACTGCGAAGTCGGCCACATGGACGGTGAGTCCGCAAGGGTTGGGGTCCGGTTGGGCCGGGGGGGGGGTCCCAAGAAGGAAGACGGGGAGGCCAGCGGGGTGTGGGGGGGATTTGGCATGGGAGAGACCCTCTTAAATACGGTTGCTCGCGCTGCCAGAGTGGTGGGGATGTGCTTTCCTCCTGGGTAGTTGTGTAGATTGTGGTTTTCCCTTTGACCGTTTGTCTGGGGGCGTTCCCTGCTTCTTCATGGAAGAGGTCATCTAGTTGGGTCATGAAAGGTGTGCCAGAAAAGCATCAAGGACTCCACAGTCCTCCTCCTCCTCCTCTTCCTCCTTGTAGTCCTGCTGGTGTTTGTTGGGCCATGTTGGTAGTTTTTCTAAATTAGAAGAAGTTGTTTTCTGCTTGGCTTGTTTGTCTGGGGTGATTCCCTGCTTCTTCATGGAAGAGGTCATCTAGTTGAGGGGTCTCCAACCTTTGCAACTTTAAGTCTGAAGGACTTCAGCTCCCAGACTTCTCCAGCCAGCTTTGCTATGTGGGTATATACATAATAAGCTGATCTAGTTGGCTCTGGGAAAGTCTTCCAGAAAACCACCAGGCTCAGGAAGCACCAAGGATGTCATACTCATTGTCCTCCTCCTCCTCCTCCTCCCTTCTAACCCTGATGATGTTCCCTAGTTGGGTCACGAAACGTCTGCAAGAAAACCACCCAGCTCAGAGAGCACCAAGGACCCCACAATCCCCCTCCTCCTCCTCCTCCTCCTCCTCTTCCTCCTCTCCACAAACTCCACTCTCTTCTTGCACTGACGATGTTACCTGGTTTGGTAATGAAACGTTTGCAAAGAAGCCATCAAGCTCAGACAGCACCAAGGACCCCACGATTCTCCTCCTCCTCCTCCTCCTCCTCCTCCTCCTCCTCCTCCTCCTCCTCCTCCTCCTCCTCCTCCTCCTCCTCCCTTCCCTTCCTTGCAGTCCTGCTGGTGTTAGTTGGGCCACGTTAATAGTTTTCTAAATTGGAGTGTTGTTTTCTGCTTGGCTTGTTTGTCTGGTGTTATTCCCTGCTTCTTCATTAAAGAGGTTGGCTCTTGGAAAGTCTGCAAGAAAACCACCAACCTCAGGAAGCACCAAGGATTCCCACAGTTGTCTTCCTCCTCCTCCTCCTCCTCCTCCTCCTCTCCACAATCCCTTCTCACTTTTGATGTTCCCTAGTTGGGCCATGAAACCACCACTAGAAAACCACCCAGCTCAGAGAGCACCAAGGATCCCCCACAGTCCTCCTCCTCCTTCTCTTTTCAACTGGTTAAAAAAACAGAGAGAGAGAGAGAGAGAGAGACAGAAAGAGAGAGACAGAGAGAGATAGAGAGAGAGATGTTCTCATTGCTGGTCCTATTTTCTCATGGATTGCTGGGGTGACGTTGCTGTTGGAGAAGGTTTGGGGAGGCAGGGCAGAGCATAATAAGTGATGCGTCAACATGCGCCTCCTGGAAACCTGGCCTGCAATTAAGCTCAAGAAGTGGTAATTTTCTTACTCGCCTCCGTCTCTTGGAAACTGCAGGTCCTCTGGGCACCCCTGAACCGCTAAGGTCGGATCAACAGGTCGTCCTCGACATACGACAGTAACCGAGCTCCAAATTTTGACTGCTGAGTGAGGCGGTTACTCTCTTGTGATCCCTTCCTCTGCAATCTCTCCACTTAGATCAGAGGCCTTCAAACGTGGCCACTTTAAGACTTGTGGACTTCTCAGCTCAACCAGGATGGAGAACATGGCTATGGTTTGTTTAGTGGCCTCTTTAAGTGACAACTTGTGTCAATTTTAAGACTTGTGGACTTCAACTTCCAGAATTCCCTAGGAATGGCTGGTTGGAGAATTCTGGAAGTTGAGATCCACAAGTTGCCAACTTTGGAGATCCCTGGATTAAATTGTTCTTCCTGAGTTGAGGAGCTGAGGACTCCATAACATGAGGTGGACCTCGAGCAGAATCTGGGAGTTGCGTCTTTCTAAAATCGAAGGGAATGTGTTTTGCCTGAATCTGGAAGCTTCATTGCTCCAGGACTGTCATGTGTGAAGGCTTTCAGTCCCAGCCATACGTGTTGGCCTGCACCCTTGATCTCCTGAACGCTGCTTGGCCATCAGGAGTTGTCCAGGTGATGGAACACTAACTGTCATTGTGCGTGAAGTTCTGGGAGAACTTGGTGGCTCCTCTCTTGCTTCCTGCAGCCTGCCTTTGTGTTGCCGCTCTTAACTTTCACAGTTGTCTTCACTTGGCCCAGAGTCAGAAGATATTAAGATCTCATCGCTGGGCTGCTTAAGTCAACCACTTCTTCTTCTTTGCACTTGATGTGACTTCAGGGCTCTTCATGCAACAGTTGTCAGCCTCCTTTCTCCTTAATGACAGGTTAGGAACCAACCCAACTGGAAGTATCTCTTAGGTTACCGTGACCTACTAACAGTTTTAATTGCACGCTGCTCCACCCAAGGAGTCCTGAAGGTTGAGGCCTTCTCGCAATCTCCACCAGCTTCTCCAAAAGTGACTTGAGTTGCCAGAGGGAGATTTTATTTTCATCCAACTTTCTCTCTTGAACTCGTTGCTTTCTCCTGGTTGGGTTAGCAAGCATGTTGAGAACCAACCTTAGGATTTTTCTGACGGGGAGAAGAATTGATCCGTGACGTAGCTTTGAGGTCGTTATGGACACTAAATCACTGGAGGTTTTCAAGGAAATACCAGTAGATCTCAACCTATGACCACAATTGACCCCAAAATGTCTGTTGTTAAGCAAGACGGATGCTAAATCAGGGATCCCCAACCTTTGCAACTTTAAGTCTGAAGGACTTCAGCTCCCAGACTTCTCCAGCCAGCAAAGCTTATTATGTATATACCCACATGGCAAAGCTGGCTGGAGAAGTCTGGGAACTGAAGTCCTTCAGACTTAAAGTTGCAAAGGTTGGGGACCCCTGTGCTAAATGACTTTTTGCCTGATTTTACGACCTCTCTTGCCACGGTTGTTAAGTGAATCACTGCAGTTGTTAAGTTACTAACAGGTTCCCCATTGGCTTTGCTTGTCAGAAACTTTGTGGAAAGGTTGCTGGATGCCAAGGGATGTATGGAAAGAACACAATGCCAAAAGGAGGGAGGGAGGGAGGGAAGAAAGGAAAGAAAGAAAAAAGAGAGAAAGATTTAAAGAGAAAGAGAAAGAAAAGAAAAAGAAGAAAAGAAATAAAACAAAGAAAGATTTGAAAAAGGAAAGAGAGAGAAAGAAAGATTTAAGAAAGGAGAGAAAGAAAGAAAAAAATTGATTTAAGGAGAAAGAAAGAAATATTTCAGAAAGGAAAGAGAGAAAGAAAGAAAACAAAGAAAGATTGGTTTAAGAAAGGAAGGAAAGAGAAAAAACAGAAAGATTGATTTAAGGAGAAAGAAAGATTTAAGAAAGAAAAGAGAGAAACAAAGAAAACAAAGAAAGATAGATAGATTTAAGAAAGGAAAGAAAGAAAGAAAAAACCAAGAAAGAAAGATTGATTTAAGGAGAAAGAAATATTTCAGAAAGAAAAGAGAGAAAGAAAGAAAACAAAGAAAGAATTGGTTTAAGAAAGGAAAGAAAGAAAGAGAAAAAAACAAAGATTGATTTAAGGAGAAAGAAAGATAGATTTAAGAAAAGATAGAAAGAAAGAAGGATAGATTTGAGAAAGGAAAGAAAGAGAAAAAACAGAAAGATTGATTTAAGGAGAAAGAAAGAAAGATAGATTTAAGAAAGGATAGAAAGAAAGAAGGATAGATTTGAGAAAGGAAAGAAAGAAAAAACAGAAAGATTGATTTAAGAAGAAAGAAAGATAGATTTAAGAAAGGATAGAAAGAAAGAAGGATAGATTTGAGAAAGGAAAGAAAGAGAAAAAACAAAGATTGATTTAAGGAGAAAGAAAGAAAGGTAGATTTAAGAAAGGATAGAAAGAAAGAAGGATAGATTTGAGAAAGGAAAGAAAGAGAAAAAACAGAAAGATTGATTTAAGAAGAAAGAAAGAAAGATAGATTTAAGAAAGGATAGAAAGAAAGAAGAAGGATAGATTTGAGAAAGGAAAGAAAGAGAAAAAACAAAGATTGATTTAAGGAGAAAGAAAGAAAGATAGATTTAAGAAAGGATAGAAAGAAAGAAGGATAGATTTGAGAAAGGAAAGAAAGAGAAAAAACAGAAAGATTGATTTAAGAAGAAAGAAAGAAAGATAGATTTAAGAAAGGATAGAAAGAAAGAAGAAGGATAGATTTGAGAAAGGAAAGAAAGAGAAAAAACAAAGATTGATTTAAGGAGAAAGAAAGAAAGATAGATTTAAGAAAGGATAGAAAGAAAGAAGGATAGATTTGAGAAAGGAAAGAAAGAGAAAAAACAGAAAGATTGATTTAAGGAGAAAGAAAGAAAGATAGATTTAAGAAAGGATAGAAAGAAAGAAGAAGGATAGATTTGAGAAAGGAAAGAAAGAGAAAAAAAGATTGATTTAAGGAGAAAGAAAGAGATAGATTTAAGAAAGGATAGAAAGAAAGAAGAAGGATAGATTTGAGAAAGGAAAGAAAGAGAAAAAAAAAGATTGATTTAAGGAGAAAGAAAGAAAGATAGATTTAAGAAAAGATAGAAAGAAAGAAAGATAGATTTAAGAAAAGATAGAAAGAAAGAAGGATAGATTTGAGAAAGGAAAGAAAGAGAAAAAACAGAAAGATTGATTTAAGGAGAAAGAAAGAAAGATAGATTTAAGAAAGGATAGAAAGAAAGAAGAAGGATAGATTTGAGAAAGGAAAGAAAGACCAATCCTCAACCACACAAGCCAAGGCTCTCGCCATTCCTCCACCATACGTAGACCAAGGGTGTGTGTGAATGCACAGCCCCGGATGGGAGGCTTCTTGCACGAGACGAGGAGGAGGAGGAGGAAGAGGCGATGCCATTGTCCTCGTGGGAGACCTTCGGACATGTCCAGTTCCCACGCGGGACTCTCCGCGCAGGGCCCTTCGGAAGCTCCACACCCTCCCGCCGTTGGGTGGTTATTTTAACCCCTTCTTGTCCTAGCAGAGAAAGATCGAGCCAGCTGCCCACCTACTCACCCCGTTCTTTCTGGGAACAAAATTTGGCAACTGACACTCCGGGAAAAACCAGTTGCGAGAAAGTTGGAAATGAGCCTCTTCTTTTTTTATTACCGTCCCCTCCCTGCCCTTCAGAAGAAGGGGGGGGGGGAGGAAATGCAAACCATTTGCACGTAATTCTGCAATCTTCTTCCAGTCTTGAGTAAGAAAAAATCCCATCTGCAGCGCGTAAGAATCGGCTATTGGGACTTCTCCTTGACTTCATCATCATCATCATCAAATTTAATTTGTAAACCGCTCCCTCTCCCCACAGGGACTCGGGGCGGTGCACAGGGAAAGTAAAAACAATAAATATACAAATATAAATACATAATATAAAAACAAATTAAATCTATTCCTGTGCTAAAACCCGTTAAACTAAAATACCCAGCAGCTATAAATAAGTTTAAAACCCCATAGAAAGAGAGACTAGCCTAGGCCGGCCAAGCGGAAAAAGTGTGTTTTTAATTTCAGACGGAAGGAGCGGAGGTCCGTAGTCGTTCTAATGTCGGGGGGAAGGTCGTTCCAGAGGGCTGGGCCCGCCACAGAGAGAGCCCTTCCCCTGGGCGTCGCCCGCTGACACAGTCTAGTGGACGGCACCCGGAGAAGTCCCTCTCTGTGGGAGCGAATCGGCCGTGAGGATGTATGGGGCAGGATCCGATCCCGCAGGTAGCTTCCTTCCTTCCTTTAGGGACTGTTACAAAGTCATGACAACACCATAAAAGCAACTGACCACGTTTCTCACACTTACAACCCGTTGCACCATCCCGCCCGATCAAAATCTGGACCGCCTGGCGACAGACTGATAATTACAAGGGTCGTTTTTCACACTTAATGGCCATGGTAGCGTCCTCGTGGTCGTGTGATCAAAACGCTTGGCAACGGACTCCTATTTCCGACGGTCGCAGGGCCCCGTGTGTGTGGGTGTCACGCGATCCCCTTCTGCGACTTTCTGACCAGCAAAGTCAGTGGGGAAGCCGGGTTCACTTAACGACCATATCACTTACCTGCAGTGATTCCCTTAACAACCGTGGTAAGAAGAATGGTCCAATGGGGTGAAATTTCTCACCTAGCAACATATATTTTGGGCTCGATGGTGGTCGTAACTCGAGGACAAGCTGTATCGGCAGCGGGTTTAAATACTTGCCCCTGTGTCTAGACCAGGGGTGGGCAAACTTTGCAACTTTAAGTCTGAAGGACTTCAGCTCCCAGAATTCTCCAGCCAGCTTTGCTTTAAAGCAGGGTTCTCCAACCTTTGCAACTTTAAGTCTGAAGGACTTCAGCTCCCAGACTTCTCCAGCCAGCTTTGCTTTAAAGCAGGGGTCTCCAACCTTGGCAACTTTAAGTCTGAAGGACTTCAGCTCCCAGACTTCTCCAGCAAGCTTTGCTTTAAAGCAGGGGTCTCCAACCTTTGCAACTTTAAGTCTGAAGGACTTCAGCTCCCAGACTTCTCCAGCCAGCTTTGCTTTAAAGCAGGGGTCTCCAACCTTTGCAACTTTAAGTCTGAAGGACTTCAGCTCCCAGACTTCTCCAGCCAGCTTTGCTTTAAAGCAGGGGTCTCCAACCTTTGCAACTTTAAGTCTGAAGGACTTCAGCTCCCAGACTTCTCCAGCCGGCTTTGCTTTAAAGCAGGGGTCCCCAACCTTTGCAACTTTAAGTCTGAAGGACTTCAGCTCCCAGACTTCTCCAGCCAGCTTTGCTTTAAAGCAGGGGTCCCCAACCTTTGCAACTTTAAGTCTGAAGGACTTCAGCTCCCAGACTTCTCCAGCCAGCTTTGCTTTAAAGCAGGGGTCTCCAACCTTTGCAACTTTAAGTCTGAAGGACTTCAGCTCCCAGACTTCTCCAGCCAGCTTTGCTTTAAAGCAGGGGTCTCCAACCTTTGCAACTTTAAGTCTGAAGGACTTCAGCTCCCAGACTTCTCCAGCCAGCTTTGCTTTAAAGCAGGGGTCTCCAACCTTTGCAACTTTAAGTCTGAAGGACTTCAGCTCCCAGACTTCTCCAGCCAGCTTTGCTTTAAAGCAGGGATCTCCATCCTTTGCAACTTTAAGTCTGAAGGACTTCAGAATTCCCAGAATTCTCCAGCCAGCAAAGCTTAAAGTTGCAAAGTTTGCCCACCTCTGGTCTAGATTAACAAGGGAGCCCTCCCCCTCATCTCCCCCCCCCCCATATGGGGTCCTTCCTACAACCTCTCTTTGGGGTGTTGTAAGGAAAACCCAGAGAAGCAGATCCCAGAGAACCCAGAGAAGCAGATCCGGAGTTGTAGGGTGTGCCGTTTCGCCCCAGGAGTTTTCCCAACTTTCACACGCGGAAGACAACAAAGCCCAGCCCAATTCTCTTGCATAAGATGGGGTGCTTCTAATTTCGTTTGGGAGGGGCTCCCGGGAGGCTCTGGGGCTCCCGGGGGGGTGGGGGGGTGTTTAGTTTAGTTAGTTTAGTTTATTCGATTTACATACCGCCCTATTTCACCTAAAAGGGACTCCGGGAAGATAGTTACAGAAAGATAAAAACCCAACAATACAATACAAAATATAAAAGGCAATTAAATTATTAAATCTGTGCTAAAATTGGATAAATAAATTTAAAACCAATAAATATCAAAGTTTAAAATTATTCCCATGAAAAATCTGCCCCCCCTTATGTTTATTTTATTTTATTTTGTATTTTATTTTATTTTATTTTCTCTTTTTTTAGTTATTTATTTTGTTATTGTTTTATTCGGCGTCGTTTTATTTTACTCCTCGTTTCGATTTTTTTTTTTTAAATTTTGTTGGGTCGCCTGCTTTGTTTTTTTTTAAATCTTTTTTTAAATTTCCTTTTTTTTTCCTTTTCGTTTTTCTTTGGCATTTTCTTTTCCACGTTTTATTGTATTCTTTATTTCCTTTTTGTTTTTTTTTTGTTTTTTTTCCCATTTTGTCTCCATTTCCTTTTTTTTTTTTCCTTTTTGTCCTCATTTTATTCTGTGGTATATTTTTTTATTTTACGGTCTGTTTTGTTTTATTCCTTTTATTTTATTTTGCTTTATTTTTATTTTTATTTTGTGTGTGTGTGTGTGTGTGTGTGTGTAATTATAATTGTATTTCTTTTTTATTTTATTTTATGACTAGCCGATAATCCAACATTGCCTGGGTATTTATGTATAGGAGGAAAATGTCCGGATCAAACATAATTTCTAATGTTGGATTTTGCCCCTTGTGAATCTGTACTGTGAATTTTTGCCTATATTTTAGCTTAGATTTTAGAACTGGGATTTTTAGGGGTTTGGTTGAGATTTTTAGCTTAATTTTTAGCACAGGATATTCTAATTTAATCTTATTTTATTATCGTATTGTATTTTTTTTTTAATTAAATTTATTCCCCCGCCCTTCTCCTTGTTAGGACCCAGGGCGGCGCACAGGCATAATTTAAAAACACAAAATACAATAAATACCAATTAAAATATATTAAATTAATAAACTCGTGCTAAAACCCATATTAAAACCATTACCAAATTATAAATTATTTTCTTAAAAAGTCAGAAACGGGGGGCTATCCTAGGCCGGCATGTAGGTATGTATTGTTGCTTTCGTGGTATTTTAACTCCCTGAGTCCATCTGGAGACAGGAGCGGTGTATGAATCCAATAAACCGTAAACCGAATCCCACTGCACTGTACAGTAGAAACCATTTTACAGCAGTATGGTAGAAGCCATTTTAAGGCACAACATGTTGGCTGTATCTTAACAGAACACACACACCAAGGGGTATATATTACCCCCACAGTATTTTTCTCCAGAGAGTAAGATTTTACATTTCTGGGCTGCTCTTCACAAAATTGAGACTGGGACGTGGTTAATCTAAGACCGATTAATCTGAAAACCCCCAGGAATAGACAAATCTTCGCAACATTTAAACATCATGGGAAGCTAAGGGAAGGGAAGAGAAAAGGTAGAAAGGAAAAAGGAAAGAAAATGATTCTTTTTAGTCTAGTTAGTAGAAGATAAGTATTGGAGCCTCCATTTTTCACTTTTGCACATTAGTATATCCTGGCCATTTCTATCACAACAAATCTTATCTAATCGTCAAAACCCAAATTTCAATTTTTTTTCCCCCCACCCAAGGGCAAAATCCAGAAGCCACGTCTTAAATAAAAACACGATTAGATGTAAGAATAAAGCAATCGATTGAACCATCTCTGCTTTGTCTTCCTAGCTGTGGAAATTTTATATATCTTTAAATAATATCAATAAAAACCATAAATAAATATATCATTTCTGTTTGCCCTTCTCCGTCTTTGCAAACTGTCATTGTTTTATATTGACAAAATTCGCCATGTGCTTTCGGATTCTTTAACCTTAAACGAAAAGGGAGGGGGGAGGGAGAAAACCAGGTTAAAAATGTTTATTGTTTGTGGTTGTGATGTTGTTATCTTCTAGTGTGCTAAAGAGAGTCGGAAATTGGTGTCTTTCTTTTTCACTTCTCTTTTTTCTCCTTTACACTATATTTCTTTTTTCCCCCCCTCTTAGTTTTCCACTACTTTTTAAATTTTCCTTTGTATTTTACATTTGGAAAAACCAAGAACAATATTTTTTAAAAAGGATGCATTGAACTTACAGATTTGAAGAAATGTGTTATCTTTTCTAAAAGAAAAGCGAAGTGCTTGAAAACGGAGATGTTATTCAACCAGCATGCTTTTCATATAATGTTGCCCCTCTGGATTGACTTCCTGCTGGCATAAGGACAGTTCGCTCACCCAACATGTTGTATTTTTATTTCCAACTAGCCGTTCCCGGCCACGCATTGCTGTGGCCCAGTCTGGTTCAATGGCCAACCAATCTGTGTGTAGATCTACACCTGCACACACAAACATGTACACACAACCACCGTATAACCCCCAACCTACCTACCTACCACATTTCTCCCTCTCCCTCTCTATCCCTCTACCTACCTACTTACCTACCTACCTACCTACCTACTTACCTACTGCATTTCTCCCTCTCTCTCTATCCCTATAGCTAGCTAGTTAGCTACCTACCTACCGCATTTCTCTCTATCCCTCTACCTACCTACCTACCTACCTACCTACCTACCTACCTACCTACTGCATTTCTCCCTCTCCCTCTCTATCCCTCTACCTACCTACCTACTTACCTACTGCATTTCTCCCTCTCTCTCTAGTCCTATAGCTAGCTACCTACCTACCTACCTACCTACCTACCACATTTCTCCCTCTCCCTCTCTATCCACCTACCTACCTACCTACCTACCTACCTACCTACCTACCTACCTACCTACCTAGCTACTGCATTTCTCCCTCTCTCTCTCTATCCCTATAGCTACCTACCTACCTACCTACCTACCGTATTTCTCTCTATCCCTCTACCTACCTACCTACTTACCTACTGCATTTCTCCCTCTCTCTCTCTCTCTCTAGCCCTATAGCTACCTACCTACCTACCTACCTACCTACCACATTTCTCCCTCTCCCTCTCTATCCACCTACCTACCTACCTACTGCATTTCTCCCTCTCTCTCTCTATCCCTATAGCTGCCTACCTGCCTACCTACCTACCTACTGTATTTCTCTCTATCCGTCTACCTACCTACCTACCTACCTACCTACCTACGGATAGAGTATTTTATGTCATAAAGGATGACACAATACCTGTGGCCCACTGCTCTCTCTGTATCCATCTACCTACCTGTTTTACAATTTTTTACATTTCCGTTGTGTGTACCTGGCGCAGGTGGACATCTTCACAATCTCTATATATCATTGGTGCTGTATTTGAAAGGAAGTTTGAACAAACTCATAGTTACATTTCTATTTATATAGACTAGCCGATAACCTGGTGTTGACCGGATATTTATTTATAGGGGGGAATTGTTCAGACCTAACATAATGTTAGGTCCAGTTATAATGTTGGATTTCCCCCTTTACCAGGGGGAGCCCCCTTGTGGAGTACTATGAAGCCGTTACCATGGCAACTCCACTGCGCTGCACAGTAGAAGCCATTTTACGGCAGTACGGTAGAAGCCATTTGAAGGCACAACAGGCTGTATCTTAAGAACACACTCCCCGAGCGTGAGGATGCATCTCCAAAGGAAAGGGGCTGAAATGAGGAGGGGTGGTCTGTTGGGGATCCCATCATCAAGAGACCCCACTGCCCACCTCCTCGCCATCGGGGCCCTGTTTCCATGGGGAGCATCTAGTTCTCAATTTATAACCATTCATTTAGTGGCCAAAGTTACAACTACACTGAAAAAAGTGACTAATGACCGTTTTTCACTCTTACGACCATTGCAGCATCCCCATGGTCAAAATTTGGATTGCTTGGCAACTGACTCGTATTTATGACGGTTGTAGTGTCATGGGATAGCTTCTTGTTGACCTTCTGACCAGCAAAGTGAATGGGGAAGCCAGATTCACTTAATAACCAGGTCACTAACTCATCAACCACAGTGATTCACTTAATAGAGAAGCCACATTCGCTTAATAACATTAACTGATGCAGTGATTCACTTAATGGGGGCAGGAGGGGTCGTAAAAGGAGGCAAACCTCACTCGAGAACTGTCTTGCTTAGCAAGGGAAACGTGAGACTCACTCGGAGTCGTATGTTGAGGACTACCAGGGTTAATGGCCTTGGGAGGCAGGAGGGAGAACTACAGGCTGGATAATCAACCGAGTGTAACCGAGGGATTCAGCTACTCCGTGACGTGGGAAGATGGATCTTTAGGCTTTTTCTGGGGGAGTCTGTTGGGGAGGGGGTGGAAGAGACACCCCCCCCCCCATGGCCATCCAGGTCATCTTTTTGTGGTGTGGAAGGTGGGCAGGTTTAGTGGTCTGTGTGAATTGGCCTCGAGAGAAAGAAGGGAGTGTCGTCTCGAGTAATGTAGGGTCTCCTGCTTGAGCACGGGGTTGGACTAGAAGACCTCTGAGGTCCCTTCCAATTCTATTCTTCATTCCAATATCTATTCTGTTCTGTTCTGTTCTATTCCTTTGCTTTATTTCTTTTCTATTCTATTCTATTCTAATCTAATTTCTATATTCCATTATATATTCCATTCTATTCTATTCTATTCTTCATTCCAATATGTTCTGTTCTATTCTATTCTATTCTAATTTCTATATTCCATTCTATTCTATTCTATTCTTCATTCCAATATCTGTTCTGTTCTGTTCTATTCCTTTGCTTTATTTCTTTTCTTTTCTATTCTATTCTATTCCTTTTTATTCCTATTCTAGTCTAAAATTTGTGGGCTTCAACTCCCAGAATTCCCCGTCTCTTGCAATCCCTTCCTCTGCAATCTTCCTCCACTTTAGGGAGGAAGAGGAAAAGAAAAGGGACGCAGGCGGACTGGGGAACTCTGGGAGTTGAAGTCCAAGAGGCCTTCAAAGTGGCCAAGGTTGGACGCCACCCCCTCCCCCCCTTGCTATTTAGGAGGTACCTGGAGAAACTCAGCAAGAGGTTGTCCGGTCCCCCCCCCCCCAAAATTTCCTGATTGGGACGATGAAAACGCTGGTTGGGGGGGGGGGGTGTCATGGTCTTGTTGGCTCTGGACGGTGTGACTTGGCTCACTTTCTCGAGCCGCCCGAGTGTGAAGAAAGAGCGGTTTGTCAAGAGAGCTTCCCAGATAAGACAAGATAGCTTTTTTTGTTAGATTGACATCTCGGCCTTTTTGGGCAAGAATCCTCCCCCAGTTTTCCCAAACACCCACAAACCAGTGAAGACTGGGGAGAAAAGGATTTTCCCAGTTCACCCAATGAGCCCCTGAGGCTGGGGCTGGATTTCACACCTGACAACCTTTTGTGCTGACACCTACCTCCTAAATCATCACACACACACACACACACACACACACACACACACACACACACACTCACCTCCCTCTCTCTCCCTTTCCCTCCTCCTCTGCCCCCTCCCCTCTCCCTTCCTCTCCCCTTTCCCTCCCTCCCTCCCTCCCTCCCTCTCTCCCTCCCTCTCTCTCCCTTTCCCTCCCCCTCTCTATCCCCCTCCCTCTCTCTCTCTCCCTCCCTCCCTCTCCCTCTCATTCTTTCTCTCCCTTCCTCTCTCCTTTTCCCTCCCTCCCTCTCTCTTTCCCTCCCTCCCCCTCTCTCTCCCTCCCTCTCTCCCTCTCCCTCCCTCTCTCCCCCTCTCTCTTTCCCTCCCTCCCTCTTTCTCTCCCTCTCTCTCCCTTTCCCTCCCTCTCCCTTTCCCTCCCTCCCTCCCTCCCTCTCTCTTTCCCTCCCTCCCTCTTTCTCTCCCTCTCTCTCCCTTTCCCTCCCTCTCCCTTTCCCTCCCTTCCTCCCTCCCTCTCTCTTTCCCTCCCTCCCCCTCCCTCCCCCTCTCCCTCCCTCTCCCTTTCCCTCCCTCTCTCTCCCCCCTCTCTCTCTTTCCCTCCCTCCCCCTCTCTCTCCCTCTCTCCCTCTCCCTCCCCCTCTCTCCCCCTCTCTCTCTTTCCCTCCCTCCCTCTCTCTCTTTCCCTCCCTCCCTCTCTCTCTTTCCCTCCCTCCCTCTCTCTTTCCCTCTCTCTCCCTTTCCCTCCCTCCCTCTCTTTCCCTCCCTCTCCCTCCCCCTCTCTCTCCCTCCCTCTCTCCCTCTCCCTCCCTCTCTCCCTCCCTCTCTCTCCCCCTCTTTCTTTCCTCCCTCCCTCTTTCTCTCCCTCTCTCTCCCTTTCCCTCCCCCTCCCTCTCTCTCTCCCTCCTCCCTCTACCTCTCATTCTCTCTCTCCCCCTCCCCCTCCCTCTCTCTCTTTCCCTCCCTCCCTCTCTCTTTCCCTCCCTCTCTCTCCCCCTCTCTCTCTTTCCCTCCCTCCCTCTCTCTCTTTCCCTCCCTCCCTCTCTCTTTCCCTCTCTCTCCCTTTCCCTCCCTCCCTCTCTCCTTCCCTCCCTCTCCCTCCCTCTCTCTTTCCCTCCCTCCCCCTCCCCCTCTCTCTCCCTCCCTCTCTCCCTCTCCCTCCCTCTCTCCCTCCCTCTCTCCCTCTCCCTCCCTCTCTCCCTCTCTCTCCCCCCTCTCTCTTTCCCTCCCTCCCTCTTTCTCTCCCTCTCTCTCCCTTTCCCTCCCCCTCCCTCTCTCTCTCCCTCCCTCCCTCCCTCTCCCTCTCATTCTCTCTCTCCCTCTCCCCCTCCCTCTCTCCCTTTCCCTCCCTCCCTCTCTCCCTTTCCCTCCCCCTCTCTATCCCTCTCTCTCTCCCTCCCTCTCTCCCCCTCCCTCTTTCTCCCCCTCTCTCTCCCTTTCCCTCCCTCCCTCTCCCTCCCCCTCTCTCTCCCTCCCTCCCTCTCCCTCCCTCTCTCCCTCCCCCTCTCTCTCCCTCTCTCTCTTTCCCTCCCTCTCCCTTTCCCTCCCCCTCCCTCTCTCTCTCCCTCTCTCTCTTTCCCACGTGGTCTCCCACATGGGAAAGTAATGTCCCCCACGTGGTCACGTGATCAAAATTCAGACACTTGGCTTCATGTGTACGACGGACGCGGTGTCCGGGGGTCGCGTGGTGCCCCTTTGGCGACCTTCGGACAAACAAAGCCAATGGGGGAGGGGGAGCCAGATTCACTTAACGACCGTGTTAGTAACTTGAGAACTGCAGTGATTCGCATAACGGTGGCAAGGGATTTTTAAGGGGCTGCCGCAAACAAAGGAGGAGGGGGCTTCCCACTGGTTCTCCAAAGCCCTGAAGGCCGGAGGAGAACGGATGGATGGAAACTAATCC
Source organism: Rhabdophis nuchalis (assembly GCA_039707465.1). Classification (NCBI taxonomy): domain Eukaryota; kingdom Metazoa; phylum Chordata; class Lepidosauria; order Squamata; family Natricidae; genus Rhabdophis; species Rhabdophis nuchalis. Next base: position 2,714,138 of record CM077645.1, on the reverse strand, counting down.
AGGAGAGAAGCAACTTTGTGGAGCTGAGGAGAAAACTTCCTGACAGGGAAGGCAGTGGAACTGCTTGCCACTAGAAGTTGTGAATGCTCCATCACTGGAGGATTTGAAGAAGAGGCTGGACAGGCGCTTAATCGGCTCTCCTGCTTGAGCAAGGGGCTAGACTAGAGGACCTCCAAGGCCCCTTCCAGCCTCCCTTCTCCTGTTATTCCGAATTGAGTAGCTGCTGGCAGAGAACCTGTTGCAACAAATCCTGGTAGGTGAGCCCGTTAACTTTCCTCCAAGGTCTCCTGGGCTGCTCAGCCGGTTTGGGGCATCTTGTGGCAAGGAGTTGCCCTGGCTGACGATCCCGTGGAAGGAAGGAGGACTTTCCCTCTCTCCGGCTTTCCTTGGCTCAGCCCCACTTCCCAGGGGGGAGGGGGGAGGGAGGCTGAGGGGAGGGGCAGCCTTCCCCTTCTTCTCCTCTTCTTCCTCCTTCTCCTCCTTCCTTTTCCCTTCGTCTTCACCTTCTCCCGCTTCTCCTTCCTCTTCTTTCTCCTCCTCCTCCTTTTCCCCCACCTCTTCTTCTTTCTCCTCCTTTCTCGTCCCCTCCTCCTCCTCTTCCCCCTTCTCCTTCCCTTTTTCTCCCTCTTCCTCCTCCTCCTCCCCATCTTCCTCCTCCTCCTTCCTATTCACCTCCTCCTCTCCTTCCTCCTCCTTCTTTTCCTCCTCCTCCTTCTCCACCACCACTTCTCTCCCTCTCTCCAAAACGGTCTCTTCTAATTCTTCCTCCTCCTCCTCCCCGTCTTCCTCCTCCTTCCTATTCACCTCCTCCTCCTCTTCCTCCTCTTCCTTCCTCCTCCTTCTTTTCCTCCTCCTCCTTCTCCCTCTCCTCCTCCTTCTCCCTCTCCTCCTCCTCCTCCTTCTCCCTCTTCTCCTCCTCCTCCTTCTCCCTCTCCTCCTCCTCCTTCTCCCTCTTCTCTCCCTCTCTCCAAAACGGTCTCTTCTAATTCTTCCTCCTCCTCCCCGTCTTCCTCCTCCTCCTTCCTCTTTTCCTCCTTCCTCTTCTCCTCTTCTTCCTCCTCCTTCTTTTCCTCCTCCTCCTCCCTCTTCTCTCCCTCTCTCCAAAACGGTCTCTTCTAATTCTTCCTCCTCTTCCTCGTGAAGTTTTCATTCCATGAAATGACATCCCTGTACGTACAACACACACACACACACACACACACACACACTTCCCTAAAAGCAGGAAGGAAAGGGCGATGGGGGAGAAGGGCAATTTGTCATCCCTGGCAGGTCTCCTTTTCATCTCTGAAGGCCGTGTTTGTGTTCGAGGGAGTTGAAAGGGTGAAGGCGTTTTGTGGGATCAGCATTTCGGGCGAAATCCTCACAGGCTGGAAATCCCCTTCCGTTCCCTTCCCTTCCATTGTCTGCCTGCCACGCCAGCCTTGCCAAGGGACGCCCGGGCCTGGGCACGCATTGAACCAGCTCCCAAATATAATGCCAGAAAGAAAGAAAGAAAGAAAAAGAAAGAAAGAAAGAGAAAGAAAGAAAGAAAGAAAGAAAGAAAGAAAGAAAGAAAGAAAGAAAGAAAGAAAGAAAGAAAGAAAGAAAGAGCAGGCTGCAAAATGCAGACGGAATAAAATTCCTGGCCAGGCTTTTCTTTCTTTCTTTCTTTCTTTCTTTCTTTCTTTCTTTCTTTCTTTCTTTCTTTCTTTCTTTCTTTCTTTCTTTCTTTCTTTCTTTCGCCTTTCTCAGCAGGAGTCAGGAGTCAGGCTGCCCTCCAAACGGGATTCTGGGTTTGCAATATATTATTTTT
>CM077645.1:2598526-2712246 GCA_039707465.1 Rhabdophis nuchalis | reverse complement strand
CTCTTTCTTTCTTTCTTTCTTTCTTTCCTTCCTTCCTTCCTTCCTTCCTCCTTCCTTCCTTCCTTCCTTCCTTCCTTCCTTCCTTCCTTCTTTCTTTCTTTCTTTCTTTCTTTCTTTCTTTCTTTCTTTCTTTCTTTCTTTCTTTCTTTCTTTTCTTTCTTTCTGAACATAAGAACCTAAGAGCAGCCTTGCTGGAAGAGGCCACAGCCCATCCAGTCCAGCCTTCTGTCTCCCACAGTGGCTCCCCATTGGCTTCAGGGTCTTCCCAAGCAGATGTCTTCACCTGCTTGTGATTCCCCTGCAAATGGCCTTGAGAGACATCCTGCCTATCTCTCCATCCCGGAGGGTGTCCTTAGGCATCCCTCATGATAGCCATGGATACCCTTGTTCTCCATGAACTCCTCTCATCCTTTCTTTCTTTCTTTCTTTCTTTCTTTCTTTCTTTCTTTTTCTCCATTATTCTCTCCATCTCTCCATCCCTTCCTTCCTTTTTTCCCATCTGGCTGGCCTGGCATAGATTAAGGGTCTAATTTTAAAGTTAATATTTTAATCGGTCTTAACTATTTTAGCACAGGTTTTACTCTTTAATTCCATTTTATATTATATGTACGTGTTGTGGTTATTACTTTTCTGTGCACAGCCCTGAGTCCTACCACGGAGAATAGGGCGGTATATAAATTTAATGAAATCTAAAATCTAAAACCTTACTCTCTCCCTTTTCCTTCCTTTCTTTCTTCTCTCTTCCTTTTTTTCCCACCCTCTCTCCTGCCTTTTCCCACCTTCCTTCCTCTTCCTCCCACCCTCCCTCCCTTCTCTCTTCCTTTTGCCTTCCGCACTCTCTCCCTCTCTTTTCCTTCCTTCCTCTATCTCTCCCTCCCTCCCTTATCCTTTACTTTCCTCCCTCCCTCTCTTCCACTCCTTATCCCTCTCTCCCACTCTCCTCCCTTCCTCCCCTCTCGGCCTAGGAGGCCCCCTCCTGTTCGAGGAAGTCCAGTTTGTCTTCAATTCCCAGCAGCTGAACGGGACGCAGCGAGTCCTCCTGGACAATGTCATCTCGCCACGCGAGTGCCAGGAGCTACAGCACATCGCCAACGTGAGTAACTGCCCCTCGGTGGGTGCCAAGCAGTGGTGGGCTTCTGCAGGCTCGCACCTACTCGCGAGAGCCGGTTGGTGAAATTTAGAGAACCGGTGAGAGGGGGTTCCACCGGCGTACCTGGAAGTAAATCTGGCCCACCGCTGCCAGTCACCCAATGGGAAAGAAAGGAAAGGAAAGAAAAGGAAGAAAGGAAGAAAGGAAAGGAAAGAGAGAGAGAGGGAGAGAGAGAGAGAAAGAAAGAAAGAAAGAAAGACAGACAGACAGAAAGAAAGAAAGAAAGAAAGAAAGAAAGAAAGAAAGAAAGAAAAAGAAAGAAAGAAAGAAAGAAAGAAAGAAAGAATTTATCATCACAATTGAGTCCAAAATTTGGGTTGCTAAGCAAGAGCGTTGTTAATTGATTTTCACCACATTTTAAAAGGTGGCCACTCCCACCCTGTCACATGACTGCCAAGCCACGCCCACAAAATAGGCCACACCTACAGAGTAGGTTCTAAAAAAAATTGAAACCCACCACTGGTGCCGAGAGAGAGGCCCCCTCTGAGCAGGGCTCCAGAGGCCATTGGAGGCCCATGAGGGTTGCCTAGCCCATCTCTGTGGGCAGAAGTCACCATGAAGCCCCGTGGAGACCAAGCCCTCGGAGGGGTTCACGCTGAAGGAGATGCCCTCCATTGGATCAATAGCTGTCCAACATCTTCTTTAAAAACCTCTGATGATGGAGCACTCATAACGTCTGGTGGCGAGCAGTTCTTCTGGTTCATTGTCCTCACTGTCAGGAAGTTTCTCCTTATTTCCAAGTTGCTTCTCTCCTTGATTAGTTTCCATCTGTAGCTTCTTGTTCTGCCCTCAGGTGCCTTGGAGAATAATACAATACAATACAATAATACAATAGCAGAGTTGGAAGGGACCTTGTAGGTCTTCTAGTCCAACCCCCTGCGTGGGCAGGAACCTTATAGCTTGACTCCCTCTTCTTTGGGGCAACCCTTGAGATACTGGAAGGCTGCTATCCTGTCTCCCCTGGTCCTTCTTTTTATTAAACTAGACCTACCACAGATCCTGCAACTGTTCCTTGTATGTTTGAGCCTTCAGTCCCCTCATCCTCTTTCTTGCTTTTCTCTGCACTCTTTAGAATGGAATAACAGGGTTGGAAGGGACCTTGGAGGTCATCTAGTCCAACCCCCTGCCTAGGCAGGAAACCCTATACCATTTCAGACAAATGGCTATCCAGCATCTTCTTAAAGACTTCCAGGGTTGGGGCATTCACAACTTCTGGAGGCAACTTCTTTTCCACTGATTAATTGTTCTCACTGTCAGGAAATTCCTCCTCAGTTCTAAGTTGCTTCTCTCCTTGATTAGTTTCCACCCATTGCTTCTTCTTCTGAACTCAGGTGCCTTGGAGAATAGCTTGACTCCCTCTTCTTTGGGGCACCCTCTGAGATATTTGAAGACTGCTGTCATGTCTCCTCTGGTCCTTCTTTTCATTAAACTAATACCCAATTCCACTTCTAACTGTCAAAAAATTTCTCTTTAGTTCTAAGTTGCTTCTCTCCTTGATTAGTTCCACCCATTGCTTCTTGTCCTTCCCTCAGGTGCTTTGGAGAATAGCTTGACTCCCTCTTCTTTGGAGCAACCTCTGAGATACTGGAAGGCTGCTATCCTGTCTCCCCTAGTCCTTCTCTTCATTAAACGAGACCTACCCAGTTCCTGCAACTGTTCCTCGTATGTTTGAGCCTCCAGTCCCCTCATCCTCTTTCTTGCTCATTCTCTGCACTCTTTAGAATGGAATAACAGAGTTGGAAGGGACCTTGGAGGTCTTCTAGTCTAACCCCCTGCCTAGACAGGAAGCCCTATACCGTTTCAGACAAATGGCTATCCACACATCTTCTTAAAGACTTGCAGTGTTGGGGCATTCACAACTTCTGGAGGCAACTTCTGTCCCACTGGTTAATTGTTCTCGCTGTCAGGAAATTTCTCCTCAGTTCTAAGTTGCTTCTCTCCTTGATTAGTTTCCACCCATTGCTGCTGCTTCTTCCCTCAGGTGCCTTGGAGAATAGCTTGACTCCCTCTTCTTTGGGGGAACCCCTGAGTTATTGGAAGGCTGCTATCGTGTCTCCCCTGGTCCTTCTTTTCATTAAACGAGACCTACCCAGTTCCTGCAACCGTTCTTCGTGTCTTTGAGCCTCCGGAGCCCTAACCTTGGTCTTCTCCTGCAGAACATCCTCCTGGCTGGCGATGGCTACAGGGGAAAGACCTCTCCTCACACCCCCAATGAAAAGTTCGAAGGAGCCACCATCCTCAATGCTCTGAAGGTAAGAAGGGGCTGAGTCGAGCTGTGCCTGTCCTCCTGTGTGCTGAGAACACTTGGAGACCTCCAAAGCCCGTTGAGGTCACGTCCATCCGCAGCTCATGGGATAGCGCCGCCCTGGGTCCTAACAAGGGAGAAGGGCGGGGTATAAATTTAATAAAATAAATAAAATAAATAAAAATAACCCTGGGACCAACTTAGCCACTGCCGTGATTCACCCGAGAGCTTCTAAAATGAGACACAGCTCACTTAGCCACAAAAATTTGGGGCTCAACTGTCGTTGTAAGTCCAGTGTGAAAAATGGTCATCGATGCCTTTTCTTAGCGTCTTTGTAACTTTGAACAATTACTAAACGAATGGGAGAAAGTCAAGGACTAAGAGAGATGGCAAAGGGGAAAGGGGGCGGAGGGAGAGGGAAAGAAAGAGAGACAGAGAGTGACAAGAAAGAGAGAGAGAGAGAAAGAGAAAGAGGGAAAGAGATGGAAGAAGAGAAAGAGAGGGGGAGAGAGAGGAGAATGAAAGACAGAGAGACGAGAAAGAGAGAGAAAGAGGGAAAGAGATGGAAGAAGAGAAAGAGGGAGAGAGAGAGGAGAATGAAAGACAGAGAGACGAGAAAGAGAGAGAGAAAGAAAGAGAAAGAGGGAAAGAGATGGAAGAAGAGAAAGAGAGGGGGGGAGAGAGGAGAATGAAAGACAGAGAGACGAGAAAGAGAGAGAGAGAGAAAGAGAAAGAGGGAAAGAGATGGAAGAAGAGAAAGAGAGGGGGAGAGAGAGGAGAATGAAAGACAGAGAGACGAGAAAGAGAGAGAGAGAGAAAGAGAAAGAGGGAAAGAGATGGAAGAAGAGAAAGAGGGAGAGAGAGAGGAGAATGAAAGACAGAGACAAGAAAGAGAGAGAGAAAGAAAGAGAAAGAGGGAAAGAGATGGAAGAAGAGAAAGAGAGGGAGAGAGAGGAGAATGAAAGACAGAGACGAGAAAGAGAGAGAGAAAGAAAGAGAAAGAGGGAAAGAGATGGAAGAAGAGAAAGAGAGGGAGAGAGAGAGGAGAATGAAAGACAGAGAGATGAGAAAGAGAGAGAGAAAGAGAGAGAGAAAGAGGGAAAGATGGAAGAAGAGAAAGAGAGGGAGAGAGAGAGGAGAATGAAAGACAGAGAGACGAGAAAGAGAGAGAGAGAGAAAGAGAAAGAGGGAAAGAGATGGAAGAAGAGAAAGAGGGAGAGAGAGAGGAGAATGAAAGACAGAGACGAGAAAGAGAGAGAGAAAGAAAGAGAAAGAGGGAAAGAGATGGAAGAAGAGAAAGAGAGGGAGAGAGAGAGGAGAATGAAAGACAGAGAGACGAGAAAGAGAGAGAGAAAGAAAAAGAAAGAGGAAAAGAGATGGAAGACGAGAAAGAGAGAGAAAGAAAGAGGGAAAGATGGAAAAAGAAAGAGGAGGGAGACGGAAAGAAAGAGAGAGTGTGTGACGGGGGAGAGGAGAAAGAAAGAGAGACAAGAAAGAGAGGGGGGGGGGAGAAAGAGAGGGAAGAAGAGAAAGAGGGAGAGAGAGAGAGGAGAATGAAAGACAGAGATGAGAAAGAGAGAGAGAGAGAGAAAGGGAAAAGTGGAAAAAGAAAGAGAGGAGGGAGAGGAGAAAGAAAGAGAGACAAGAAAGAGAGAGAGAAAGAGAAAGAGGGAAAGAGATGGAAAAAGAAAGAGAGGGGGAGGGAGGGAGAGAGTGACAGGGAGAGAGGAGAAAGAAAGAGAGACGAGAAAGAGAGAGAAAGGGGGAAAGAGATGGAAAAAGAAAGAGAGAGAGAGAGGGAAAGATGGAAGAAGAGAAAGGGGGGAGGAGAAAGAAAGAGACAAGAAAGAGAGAGAGAAAGAGAAAGAGGGAAAGAGATGGAAAAAGAAAGAGAGGGGGAGGGAGAGAGTGACAGGGAGAGAGGAGAAAGAAAGAGAGACAGACAAGAAAGAGAGAGAAAGGGGGAAAGAGATGGAAAAAGAAAGAGAGGAGGGAGAGGGAAAGAAAGAGAGAGAGTGTGTGATGGGGAGAGAGGAGAAAGAAAGAGAGACAGACGAGAAAAAGAGAGAGAGAGAGAGAGAGAGAGAGGGAAAGAGATGGAAAAAGAGAAAGAGGAGGAGGGAGAGAGGGAGAGAGAGTGACAGGGAGAGAGGAGAAAGAAAGAGAGACAGAGATGAGAAAGAGAGAGAAAGAGGGAAAGAGATGGAAAAAGAGAGAGTGACAGAGAGAGAGAGGAGAAAGAAAGACAGAGACAAAAAAGAGAGAGAAAGAGAGAAAAGGAGAGGGAAAGAAAGGAAGAAAGAAAGAAGGAAGGAAAGAGAGAGAGAGAGAAAGAAAATATGTCTCCCTCCATTCGCCTGCAGTTGGGCTACGAGGGTCGGATCCCCCTGAGGAGCGCCCGCCTCTTCTACGACGTGAGTGAGAAAGCCCGGAGGATCGTGGAGTCTTACTTCAGGCTCAACTCCACCCTCTACTTCTCCTACACCCACCTGGTCTGCCGCACGGCCCTCGCAGGTAAGGCTGGGGGGGGGGAAGGGGGCTGGGCTAGAGCAGGGGGCTCCACTCCCTGAAGGCCTCTGGACTTCGACTCCCAGAATCCCCCAGGCAGCCCTGCCCCTCTCCTTTCCTCCCCCCTTCGAGCAGAGAGATGGCAGAGAAAGGGGTCATAACAGACTAAGCCAGGGATGTCCAAACTTGGGAACTTTAAGACTTGTGGACTTCAACTCCCAGAATTCCCCAGCCAGCTATGCTGGCTGGGGAATTCTGGGAGTTGAAGTCCACAAGTCTTAAAGTTCCCAAGTTTGGACATCCTTGGACTAAGCAGATCCCAGCGGAGACACCCCTCCCAAAGCCTCAGGGGATTCTGGGAGTTGGAGTCTGCAGGTCTTAAGGTGGAGACCCCCGGGGCGAAGGAATTGGGGGGGGAGGGTCTCAGAGGAGCGCAGGAGGGGGGCAAGGGAGCCGGACCAAAGGCCGGTGGGGGGGAGGGGGGGCCTTGAGGTCTTCAGTGCTGGGTTCCTTCAGGTCAGCAGGAGCGGAGAGATGACCTCAGCCACCCCATCCACGCCGACAATTGTCTCCTGGACCCCGAGGCCCACGAGTGCTGGAAGGAGCCCCCAGCCTACACCTTCCGAGACTACAGGTGGGTGGGTGGGTCACTTGTGGCCCTGAAGGGAAGAAGGGGGCTTTGGGGGGTTGGGCTAGATGACCTCCAAGGTCCCTGCCGACTCTGTTCTTCTGTCGCTCGTTCCTTCCTTCTTCTCATTCAAATCTCCCTCCTTCCTTCCTTCTTTCCCTCCCTTTCCTTTCCTTCCTTCCTTCCCTTCCCCTTCCTTCCTTCCCTCCTTCCTTCCCTCCATCCTCCCTTCTTTCCTCTTTCCTTCCTTCCTTCCTTCTTTCCCTCCCTCCCTTCCCCTTCCCTTCTTCCTTCTTTACCCCTCCTTCCGCTCTTCTTTCCCTCCTTCCTTCTTTCCCTCTTTACTTCCTCCCTTCCTTCTTTCCTCCCTTCCTCCTTCCTTCATTTTCCCTCTTTCCTTCCTTCTTTCCCTCCCTTCCTTTTCCTTCCCTTTCCTTCCCTTCCTTCCTTCCTTCCTTCCTTCCTTCTTTCCTGATGGTTTTTAGGAAGAAAAAGCTGTTTGTCTGGAATTATATGGAGGCTGGACTAGTGGACCTCCAAGGTCCCCTTCCAACATCCTCATTCTGTCACTCTGCCTGCCTTCAAGGGCCAATACCCTCCCAGGTGGCGCTACTGAAGGGAAGGCGGAAGGACCACTAGGCTCTCCAGCCATGGGGCCCCCACTCCAGTGGGCAACGCAGCCCCCTCCACCCACGTCTCACCCCCTCTCCCGAATCCTCCCAGCCACCCTTGGGGGGCAGCACCCCCCTCCGCCCCTTGGCAGCCGCCTGTCTCCCCTCCAGCTGGGAGGAAGGCCTCCTCCTGCCACCCCCACGGAAGTTGGTGCCCCTGGTGGGGGGAGGAGAAGGAGGAGGAGGAGGAAGCCCCTCCCCCAGTTGGCCTTCAGCATCACCTGTTGGCTCCCTCTCCTTCCGCAGCGCCCTGCTCTACATGAACAGCGACTTTGAAGGCGGGGAGTTTATCTTCACAGAGATGGACGCCAAGACGGTCACGGTGAGTAGGCTCCTGCTCCGTTTAACGACCGTTCAAAGTTACACCGGCACAGGGGGGGGGAATGGCTCCTGACTGCTGCCCACACTTACGACCATCGCAGGTCACGTGATCAGGATCCAGAGGCTTGGCCGCTGTCGTGTACTTACGACGGTTGCCGTGTCTTTGGGGAGGGGGGGTGTCACTTGATTTCTGCTTTTGTGACCTCCTGAATGACGAAGGGGAAGCCAGTTTCACTTAATGACCGTCACGAACAACTGCAGGGATTCACTTAAAAGGTCGTGAACGGGGGCCGACCTCTCTTAAGCACTGTCCAAATTCGGGGCTCAATCAATGGTCGTAAGTCAAGGACTGCCTGGCTCCTGCAGGGGAGGGGAGGCTGGTCGGTCGCTGCGTTTGGCCCCGGCTGACCCGAGCGCCCCTCCTCCCTCCCTCCTCCCTCCCTCCAGGCCTCCGTCCAGCCCAAATGCGGGCGAATGGTCAGCTTCTCCTCGGGCGGAGAGAACCCCCACGGGGTCAAGGCCGTCACCTTGGGCCAGCGATGCGCCGTTGCTCTGTGGTTCACCCTCAACCCCCTTTACCGGGAACTGGTGAGTGCAAGGGAGGGGAGGGGAGGGAGGAAGGAGGGAAGGAACTGAAGGAGAGAGAGGAAGAGAACAAGAGGAAGGAAGAAACTGAAGAAGAGAGAGGAAGAGCAGGAGGAAGGAAGGAAGGAAGGAAGGGCATGGGAGAAGGAGGGAAGAGAGGAAGGAGAGAAAAGAGAAGAAGAAAGAGGAAGAGCAGGAGGAAGGAAAGAAGGAAGATAGAAAGGAAGGACGGGAGAAGAGAGGAAGAGAGGAAGGAGAGAAAAGGAAAGGGAAGGAATGAAGCAATTGAAGGAGAGAGAAAGGCAGAGAACACGAGGAAGCAAGGGAGATATTGAAACTGAAGGAGGGAGAGAGCAGGAGGGAGGGAGGAAAGAAGAAGGGAAGGAATGAAAAGGAAAGGGAGGGAGGGAAAGAAGGAAGGAAACACTGATGGAGGATGGAGGGAGGGAAGGAACTGAAGGAGAGAGAGGAAGACAGCAGGAGGGAGGGAGGGAGGAAGGACACAGGAGAAGGAAAGGGAGGAAGGAAGGAAGGAAGGAAGGAAGAAAACACCGAAGGAGGATGGAGGAGAGAGAGAATGTGGGAAGGAAGGAGGGAGAGGAGGAGAGCAGACTCGGATGATGGTAGCCCAGAATGGAGCCCCTGTGCAGGTTAACCTCTTTCCCTTCCAGTCAGAGTTTTGGGCCTCCAGCAAAGGGTCCTGCAGCTGCCTGGGGGTCTCTCTGTTTCTCTGAAAAGACCCCCAAACTCCTGAGGTGTCCCTTCCACCCTCTGGCTGCTTAACTTTTGCTCCCAACTACAACCTGGGACTATTACCTGTAGGAGAGCGCCCCCAGGTGGCTAAAAAAAACCCCCCACCAAGGGCACCAGTAGAAAAACAGGGCTGCACTCCCCCTCATTCCTTCCCCCAAACTTGGGGTTCCCAAACTTGGCAACTTTAAGACTTGTGGACTTCAACTCTTCCTTGGGGCAACCCCTGAGACATTGGAAGACTGTCTATCCTGTCTCCCCTGGTCCTTCTTTTAGCAGCTTCTCTCCTAGAATCTGAACATGGGGACACCTTGTGGTCATCTAGTCCAACCCCATCCTCAGGGCAGGGATCTAAATTCAAGTCTCCTGGACTTTTATCCCTAAATTACCTTTAACAGCCTGTGAAGATTCTCCGTCATCCAGGTCACAGTTCCCAAAGGTGTTTTTTCTTTTTAAATTAAGAGTTTTATTATTTTTCAATGACAAAAATAAACGTTCCATCTTCCCTTCTGCAGGGTGTCGTCTCGGTAGAAACATCTCTGGGCCACATCGTTCCTCTATTGCCACATCTTTCACATTCATATTAACATTATTTCCCTAAGTTTAGTATTACAATATATTGAGCATTTAAACCAGAGGTTCCCAAACTTGGCAACTTTAAGACTTGTGGACTTCAACTCCCAGAATTGAAGGAGTTGGAGCTGGGAGTTTAAGTCCACAAGTCTTAAAGTTCCCAAGGTTGAAGGCCTCTGATCTAAGTGGAGAGATTGCAGAGGAAGGGATCACAAGAAAGTAAATTATGCTGGCTGGGGAATTCTGGGAGTTGAAGCCCACAAGTCTTAAAGTGGCCAAGTTTGAAGTCCTCTGATCTAAGTGGAGAGATTGCAGAGGAAGGGATCACAAGAGAGTAAATTATGCTGTCTGGAGAATTCTTGGAGTTGGAAGCCCAAAAGTCTTAACGTTCCCAAGGTTGAAGACCTCTCATCTAAGTGGAGCGATTGCAGAGGAAGGGATCACAAGAGAGTAAATTATGCTGGCTGGGGAATTCTTGGAGTTGGAAGCCCAAAAGTCTTAAAGTTCCCAAGGTTGAAGACCTCTCATCTAAGTGGAGAGATTGCAGAGGAAGAGTAAATTATGCTGGCTGGAGAATTCTGGGAGTTGAAGCCCACAAGTCTTAAAGTGGCCAAGTTTGAAGTCCTCTGATCTAAGTGGAGAGATTGCAGAGGAAGGGATCACAAGAGAGTAAATTATGCTGTCTGGAGAATTCTTGGAGTTGGAAGCCCAAAAGTCTTAAAGTTCCCAAGGTTGAAGACCTCTCATCTAAGTGGAGAGATTGCAGAGGAAGGGATCACAAGAGAGTAAATTATGCTGGCTGGGGAATTCTTGGAGTTGGAAGCCCAAAAGTCTTAAAGTTCCCAAGGTTGAAGACCTCTCATCTAAGTGGAGAGATTGCAGAGGAAGAGTAAATTATGCTGGCTGGAGAATTCTGGGAGTTGAAGCCCACAAGTCTTAAAGTGGCCAAGTTTGAAGTCCTCTGATCTAAGTGGAGAGATTGCAGAGGAAGGGATCACAAGAGAGTAAATTATGCTGCCTGGAGAATTCTTGGAGTTGGAAGCCCAAAAGTCTTAAAGTTCCCAAGGTTGAAGACCTCTCATCTAAGTGGAGAGATTGCAGAGGAAGAGTAAATTATGCTGGCTGGAGAATTCTGGGAGTTGAAGCCCACAAGTCTTAAAGTGGCCAAGTTTGAAGTCCTCTGATCTAAGTGGAGAGATTGCAGAGGAAGGGATCACAAGAGAGTAAATTATGCTGCCTGGAGAATTCTTGGAGTTGGAAGCCCAAAAGTCTTAAAGTTCCCAAGGTTGAAGACCTCTCATCTAAGTGGAGAGATTGCAGAGGAAGAGTAAATTATGCTGGCTGGAGAATTCTGGGAGTTGAAGCCCACAAGTCTTAAAGTGGCCAAGTGTGGGAACCCCTGCCCTAACGCCTGTCCGTCCCCCTCTAAAGCTCTGGGGACTTTGAATAAAAAGGAATGAAAGCAGAGATCTCTCCCCAAAGGGCTTTTTTTCCCCCCGAGAGACATCTGGGCTTTCTGGGGTTTGTTTTTTTCTTCGAAGACGTTTTGCTCCTCATCCAAGAAGCTTCTTCAACTCTGACTGGACTCAGACAAACCTCCAAGGGCCCTCAACGACCCCCTCAAAGGATGGAAAAGACCAGCTGTCTGCAAGGAGGATCAATCCTTCCCTTCCCCACCATCCTGTCAGAGTTGAAGAAGCTCCTTGGAGGAGAAGAGAAACGTCTTCAAAAGAAAAAAGCAGAAAGTCCAGTTTTGGGGGGGGGGGGGGGGCAAAGCCCCTTTGGGGAAAGCAGAGATTATAAACGGAAGGAAGAACAAGTTGAAAACCTCCGAGTGAAAATTAAAGACGAAGTTAAAAATTCAGAAGGCTAAAAAGTTCGCTCCCAGGGCTGCATCACACGACATAATTATAACTAATTTACAATATCCTGATTCAATTATAACTAAAGCCCCCCGAAGGCCAGAGAAGGAAGAATGGATGGAAACTGACCAAGGAGAGATTCAACCTGGAAATAAGGAGGAATTTCCTGACAGGGAGAACCATCAACCCATGGAACAGAAGTTGCCTTCGGAAGTTGTGGGAGCTTCATCCCTGGAGGCTTCCAAGAAGAGACTGGACTGCCATCTGTCAGAAATGGTCTAGGGTCTTCTGCTTGGGCAGGGGGTTGGACTAGATGACCTCCAAGGTCCCTTCCAACTCTGTTATTCCATATTCAGTGGAACCGAAGTTGCCTTCGGAAGTTGTGGGAGCTTCATCCCTAGAGGCTTCCAAGAAGAGACTGGGCTGCTATCTCTCAGAAAGGGTGTAGGGTCTCCTGCTTGGGCAGGGGGTTGGACTAGATGACCTACGAGATCCCTTTCAACTCTGCTAATCTGTTACACTCTGTTCAATCCCCCCCTCCCAATTTTTTCTTATTGTAAGCTGCCTAGATACTGGGGGGGAAATTCCAATGAATAATAAATGGTCTTTCCAGACCGGATGAGAGTCAGACCTTTTGAGAAGGGGTGGGGGGCTGTCCTTCCCCCTTGGCTCAGCCTTCACCTCTCGTCCCTTCTCTTGGTCCTTCAGGAGCGAATCCATGCCGACGAGATCATCGCCTTGTTAGACCACCGGCCCTTGGGTCCCACCGACCTGGACATCATCAACCCCAAGGATGAGCTATGAGCCGAGCGAAGGACTCTCCGCCCCGAATATTTATTTAATAATATTGGTTGTAAATCTTATGAGAACCCTTTATATTTTTGTACAGAGCCTTGGTAATAATTTAAAGACGGGGTGAAACGGGCAGTGGGGCCCTTCTGGGTTTACCTCCTCCATCTCCTCCTCCAGGAAGTTCTCCAGAACTTTCTGGAACTTTCTAAGTGGTAGCCTTAAGGAGGCCACTTGTCTCCACCGTGAGCTTCCCTCCAGAAGCTGAGGCTGCTTCATCCCTGGAGGTGAATGTGAATGAATTAAGGAGACAGAAGGGACCTTGGAGGTCTTCTAGTCCATCCCCCAGCTCAAGCAGGACAACCACGTCAGATAGGTTCCTCTTCAGGACCTCCAGTGGAGGACCACCCCAGCTTCTGGAAGTAAGTTGTTCCATTGGTTAATTGGACAGCCATTTGTTCAGAATGATTTAGGATCTCCTGCTTTATCAGGGGGTTGGACTAGAAGACCTCCAAGGTCCCTTCCAGCTCTATTCTGATTGAAGTCATTGAGAGAAGTAACCTGGAATTAAGGAGGAAAGTCCTAAAAGCGAGGATAATTGACCAGTGGAACAACTTGCCACCAGACAGTGTGGGTGCTCTACCACGGGAGGCTTTTTTAAGAAGAGACTGGACAGCCACTTGTTTGGAATGGTCCTCTCCTGCTTGAGCAGGGGGTTGGACTAGAAGACCTCCAAGGTCCCTTCCAGCTCTATTCTGATCGATTGACCGAATCTGCAGGACAGGCGATCCGTTGGTCTTCTCGCAACTCCAAAACCTTTTCCAGGCGTTTTCCAGAAAAGTCCTGTAGTTGTATCCCACTCCGAAGCTGGAGGGGAATTGCCAAGATTGGGAAGGGGCTCCTGTCGAATGAACAGAGCCGGCTTCCTAACACGGAGCAATGAGATTTTGGATTGACAGTCGCTCCCCATGGCCTTCCGCCTGGAAGAAAAGGAAGAACGTGTTGGCCTTCATACATTGTATGCCCACCACCTTGTGCGCAATCTAACAATGCTGCCCTTGTATACAACGGCTAAGTTGTAGATGTTCCTCCAACTTGGACACTTTAAGATGCGCAGGACGCAAATCCCGGAATTCTGGGAGTTGGAGTCCATACATCTTAAAAGATGCCAGAGTTGCGAAAGACGGTCTAGGACAGGGGTCTCCAATCTTGGCAACTTTAAGGCTTGTGGACTTCAACTCCCACAATTCCTCAGCCACAATTCCTCAGAATTGTGGGTGTTGAAGTCCACAAGCCTTAAAGTTGCCAAGTTTGGGGAACCCCTGATCTAGGAACATAAGATGGAGGAGAGGAGGAAGAGGAGGAGGATAAATGTGGGGTCCTGGGTGCTGTCTGAACTTAGATGTTTTCTTGCAGACGTTTCATGACCCAACTAGGGAACATCATCAGGGCTGGAAGGGAGTGAGGTTGAGTTGTCTATGAACAAGGACCAAACCCCACTCTTGATGATGTTCCCTAGTTGGGTCTACAAGAAAGGAACCCAGCTCAGACACCCCACATTACTCCTGATTAAGACTCTCCCTTCTTGCTCCTCTATGCCGAACTGGTCTTGGGTGCAAATCTGTTGGAAATCCACATTCTTCATTTTTTTTTCTTCCTTCCAACTTTTGAAAAGAGAAGAAGCCGTTGGACTTTCAGCAGAGTGGGCTGAAAGAAGGGGCGGCTCTGTAAATCTTTTAAAATAAATAAAATAAGCTGGATTTGGGCCACGGAGAGATCAGCCATCCACAGCAGCTTCGCATAGGAAGGAAATGGAGGGGGATTGGACCACCAAACTCTGTCTGTGCCCAGGAGGGAAAAATTAAACTCAGAAAACTAAACTTAACTGTGTTTTTCTCCTCTGTTATGTTCTCCTCTTGCTTCTTATCCAATCAGTGCAGGTGACCCTCCACTTACAACCGTTTGTTAAGTGACCATCTGAAGAATAAAAATAATAACTTTAGGGTCACTTTGAAGGCATGCTAATCGGCACACATTGAAGTAGAATTTCGTTGTGTGCAGCTCTCAAAGGGACACCACCTCCAATATACACCACACAATATAACAAAGTGAATAAATAAGGTAACAGTAAATGTTCCCCTCGCACATATATGCCAGTCGTTCCTGACTCTAGGAGGCGCTGTTCCTCTCCGTTTCAAAGCCGAAGAGCCAGCACTGTCCGAAGACGTCTCCGTGGTCATGTGGCCGGCAGGACTCAATGCCAAAGGCGCACGGAACGCTGTTCCCTTCCCACCAAAGTTGGCTCCTATTTTCCTACTTGCATTTTTACCTGCTTTCGAACGGCTAGGTTGGCAGAAGCTGGGACAAGTCACGGGGGCTCCCTCCGTTATGCAGTGCTCAGGATTCGAACCGCTGAATTGCCGACCTTTCTATACTTATAATTATAGTTAGTTTATTAAATGTATATACCGCACCCTTTCCCAAAAGGGACTCGGGGCGGTGCACAGGCAATTTAAAAACATATATAAACATAACAATATACAAAATATAAAACCAGATTAAATTAGTGTCCCTGTGCTAAAAAATTTAAATATGTTAAAACAATATCCCTAAAAACCAATTTAAAACAATTTAACTGCAGACTATAGAGCTAGGTGGTGTGAGTTAGGCCAGGTCAGCCTGTTGGAAAAAATAAGTTGGGAAAAAAAATTCTGATCGATAAGTTCAGCGTCTTAGCTACTGAGCCACCGCAGTCCTCCAGTAAATAAATAAATACAGATAAATACAGAATTATGTCTGTGGCCACCTATATGATATGTCAAAGAGAAACAACACAGTCCAGTTCGGATGTATCCATGTGCACGGGGAGAAAGATGGACCTTGTGGGTAAAAGTCCTGCTAGAAATACTTTGACACCCCCCCACCCCCTCCAGAAGGGAACAACAGAAGCAGACCCTGAAGTGGGTGTGTATGTGGGGGTCTCTAACGATGCTTTGAGCCCTAAGCACATAGCAGAATCCTGAATAATGGGAAACTTCCTATAATCTTCTCGGTTGCCCTCACCACTCTCTGTAGGGGCTTTCTATCTCGGGTGCTGCTGCCACCAAACCAGACAGGGATGCAGTTTGTTAAAACGCTGTCGATTGTGGCGCCGTAAAAAGCGGTCAGGACAGAAGGAGAAAGAAGTGCTCTCCTCACCCGACGCAGGAAATGCAGACCTTGGTTTGCTCCCTTCCCTAAGGATGAGGTGTGGAGAGACCCGTTCAGATTGTCAGATATCTGCACCCCCAGATACTTAATGCTGGGGACCACCCCTACAGCTGCGTCCTTGATACCGAGGGGAGTAGGGCCCTGACGGCTCTCTAAAAACTACGATGCTCTCCTTCGTTTTAACCTGCTGCTGTGGCCTAGAGGTGGATCTCTCGCCTCCCAATCAGGAGGTGGTGAGTTCGATCCTAGGTAGAGGCAGATGGAGGGACTTCCTGCTTGGGCAGAGGGTTGGACTAGATGACCTGCAAGGTCCCTTCCAACTCTGTTAATCTGTTGAAAGAAAGAAAGAAAGAAAGAAAGAGGGAGGGAGGGAGGAAAGAAAGAGGGAGGGAGGGAGGAAGGAAAGAAAAAGAGAAAGAAAGAAAGAAAGAAAGAAAGAAAGAAAGAAAGAAAGAAAGCTCTCGCCTCCCAATCAGGAAGTGGTGAGTTCGATCCTAGGTAGAGGCAGATGGAGGGTCTTCCTGCTTGAGCAGGGGGTTGGACTAGATGACCCGCAAGGTCCCTTCCAACTCTGTTAATCTGTTGAAAGAAAGGAAGGAAGGAAAAGAAGAAAGAAAGAAAGAAAGAAAGAAAGAAAGAAAGAAAGAAAGAAAGAAAGATAGAAAGAAAGCTCTCGCCTCCCAATCAGGAAGTGGTGAGTTCGATCCTAGGTAGAGGCAGATGGAGGGTCTTCCTGCTTGAGCAGGGGGTTGGACCAGATGACTCGCAAGGTCCCTTCCAACTCTTGTTCATCTGTTATCTGTTTTATTAACATTTAGGACCAGGTGACTTTCATTGCACCAGTTCGCCAGAGCGTCTTCAGGGTCCTCCCAGGTGAGTCCCACCACTGCTGTGTTATCCACACACTTGATTCGTAGGAGATTTGGCACAGCAGTTGTGAGTCTGTGGGGACCCCCTGCCCAAAGAGATGGAGTCGGAAACTTTTCTTCCAACTTGCACGAACTAAAGTTACAGCAGCACTGGGGGAAAAAAAGGGGGTGATTTATCACTGTTCTTCACACTTATGACCGCTGCAGCATCCCCAAGGCGCTGTGATCAAAATTCAGACTCATATTTATGACGGTTGTGCTATCCTGGGGTCACATGATTCCCCTTTTGACCGGCAAAGCAGATTCACTTAACGACCGTGTTACTAACTGAACAACTGCACTGATTCACTTAACTCCTGTGGCAAGAAAGGTCGTGAAGTAGGAGAAAACTCACTCAAGGAAGGTCCCACTTAGCAACGGGAAGTAGCTGTTTAACGGTCCCGTTAAGCAATAGAAAATGTTGCTAAACGGGGCCGTGGTCATAAGTCAAGGACTGCCTGTACTTACTCCGTGCTTTTTCTGATCCAGACGCCTCCTCTCGACTCTAGGCTGCAGCTCTGGGTGCAGTGGGGAATCGAGCCCTTCAACTGCCTGAGTGTCACAGTTCCAACCAATGCCTTAATGAAATCATGAGCCTCGAGCCAAGTTTCAAAAGAAATCCAGTCATTTATTAGTGCTTCACGTCGCCACGAATCACGTGAAACCAGCTCTGACCTCCCTCAATTCGTGCCTCGACTCTGACCCCGTTTCCCTCCCCCCCACCCCCAAGGTGTGTCATCAGTCACACTCCCCAACAGGAGCAATTTCACTGGTTGCACAAGCCCCTCCCTCTCACCACCCCGGAGATGACCTTGACCCGCCGGCTGGAAGGTGCTTTGCTTTGACTGAAATGCCAGAGCCTCACTGCAGTGGCCAGGCTCGGTTTTCCCACCCCCCTGCCCAGGGGTGGGTTCCTACTGGCGTTGCTGCCGATTCGCTTCTCACAGGCCAGTGGTGGGTTTCAAATTTTTTAGAACCTACTCTGTAGGTGTGGCCTATTTTGTGGGCGTGGCTTGGCAGTCATGTGACAGGGTGGGAGTGGCCACCTTTTAAAATGTGGTGAAACTCATTTAACAACGCTCTTGCTTAGCAACCAAAATTTGGGACTCAATTGTGATGATAAATTCTTTCTTTCTTTCCTTCCTTCCTTCCTTCCTTCCTTCCTTCCTTCCTTCCTTCCTTCCTTCCTTCCTTCCTTCCTTCCTTCCTTCCTTCCTTTCCTTTCCTTTCCTTTCCTTTCCTTTCCTTCCCGTTGGGTCACTGGCAGCGGCGGGCCAGATTTACTTCCAGGTACGCCGGTGGAACCCCCCTCTCACCGGTTCTCTAAATTTCACCAACCGGCTCTCGCGAGTAGGTGCGAGCCTGCAGAAACCCACCAATGGCACAGGCCCAAAACTATTTACTGTGAACCGGGCACACGCACGCAGCTAAAAAAACATGTCGGCAACAGCAGCACCGACCAAGGGAGTCGGTTCGGGGGCGTGGCCAGCCTGGGTCGCTGCTGGTTCTGTCACCCAAGCCTAATTACCACCATCGGTTTGCCCGAACTGGTGCAAACCGGTCGCAACCCACCTCTGCCCCTCCCTATGGCAACTCGAGAGCAGGTCAGGAATGCTTCGCGAGTTGACATTTAGAGTTACGGCATTTTTCAGAGTATGGTGGCTTCCAGATCCCATCACAACCAGTACGCCGGGCACGCGCACTTCGAGCACGCGCACTGTGCACTCCCGCGCAAGCCACCAAGCTGTGACACTCCAGCTGCTCGGCGGAGGTTGCGAAGGCACCGTACACTGTGCGCAGGTACATCAATGGCCTGGTTAGCTTAAAAACAGGTAAGGAACAAGGTGGGCGCTCTCTGCCTGTCGTCACCGGTACACTTGCGCTGGGGCGTACCGCCTGGAACCCACCACTGGTATAAGACACACTTCCCTCCCCTAAAAGAGGGTGAAAATTTGTGTGCATCTTATACTTGCACAGTCACTCATGCTCTCGTGACATCCCGACTGGACTACTGCAATGCTCTCTACATGGGGCTCCCCTTGAGGTGCACCCGAAAACTTCAGCTTGTCCAGAATGCAGCCATGCAGGCAGTTATGGGAACCTCGAGGTTTAGCCATGTAACACCACTCCTGCGCGAGCTGCATTGGCTGCCTGTCGTCTTTCGGGTGCGCTTCAAGGTGTTGGTTATCATCTTTAAAGCGCTCCATGGCACGGGACCTAGCTATCTGCGGGATCGGATCCTGCCCCATACATCCCTGCGGCCGATTCGCTCCCACACTGAGGGACTTCTCCGGGTGCCGTCCACCAGGCTGTGCCAGCGGGCGACTCCGAGGGCAAGGGCCTTCTCTGTGGCGGGCCCGACCCTCTGGAACGACCTACCCCCCGAAATTAGAACAACCACGGACCTCCGCTCCTTCCGTCAAAAATTAAAAACACACTTTTTCTGCTTGGCCGGCCTAGGATAATCAACTGTTTTTAGGGTTTTTAGCGACTTATTTTTAGCTTTAATATGGGATTTTAGCGCAGGGTTAGTTTAATTTCATTTTAATATTGTACTATGTCTGTGATTTTATATGTATTTTAAATTCCCTGTGCTCCGCCTCGAGTCCCTTCGGGGAGAGAGAGCGGGTTATAAATTAAAATTTATTATTATTATTATTATTATTATACTCCGAATGTAGCTCCACCTACCCACCGGTTCCCACCCGTCGGCTTTCGCGCGTCACGTTGGAGACCTCTTCCAGGTTGTGGGGGTCACCAGGACACATCAGTGCTTCCGTGCATCACCTTTTCAGCCTCCGCACACCCCATTTGTGGCCTCTGCGCATGGCGTTCTCGGGCTGTGATCATCGGCGATGTGCTCTGATGATCCCCGCACCCTTGAACGGGTCTTAAATGAAGCATTTGGAGGCTGAACATGCGAGGTGCAGAGGCCAAAGGGGCCACCCGGAACAGCTGTGCCGGCTTGTCTTACTGCTTCCGCGCTTCACCTGCTCTCTGTGATGACCAGCTGTGCTTTGGAAGCTTCCGATGAGCCCCAACGAGGCGCATGGAAGCAAAAGCGCTCCCCACCAGCGAAGCCATGTGCTGGAGTTGAGCAGGCGGTTTGCTCAGGAGGCTCCCGGATGAATCCCGAGGGATGCTGGTAGGCAGAGGCAGAAATGCTTTTGAAAACCTGTTTTCCTCCCCCCCAAAAAGTAAGGTGCGCCTTATACTCTGAAAAATACGGTAATTGAACCAGCCCCGGAAAGGGTCCTTCAGTGCTTGGGGTGCATTTTGCCTGCAGTCGCCAGCAGGTGGCGCTCTTTCTGCGTCTGTTTTGTTTTGCAAAGTTTTTTTTTCTTTTTTGTTCTGAGATAAGACAATTATAGGTAGACATTCACACAGTTGTTATTCTTTTTTTACATTAGTCATTCTTCTACATTTGTCATTCTATTTACAGCAGAGGTACCCCAACCTTTGCAACTTTAAGTCTGAAGGACTTCAGCTCCCCGACTTCTCCAGCCAGCTTTGCTTTAAAGCAGGGGTCGCCAACCTTTGCAACTTTAAGTCTGAAGGACTTCAGCTCCCAGACTTCTCCAGCCAGCTTTGCTTTAAAGCAGGGATCGCCAACCTTTGCAACTTTAAGTCTGAAGGACTTCAGCTCCCAGACTTCTCCAGCCAGCTTTGCTTTAAAGCAGGGGTCTCCAACCTTTGCAACTTTAAGTCTGAGGGACTTCAGCTCCCAGATTTCTCCAGTCAGCTTTGCTTTAAAGCAGGGGTCTCCAGCAAAGCTGGCTGGAGAATTCTTGGAGCTGAAGTCCTTCACACTTAAAGTTGCAAAGGTCGGGGACCCCTGTCTTAAAGTACACCCGTTCCTCTTTATCCTAGATTTTCAAAGTCAACCTGTTCATCTCTGCACAATCTAGTTTTTTAAAATTATTATTATTATCTCTTCCTCTGTTGGTACCTTATTTCATTTCCAATTTTGAGCAAATACAATTCTCACTGGTGTAGTTACGTGTATGATCAAATAGGTATCTTCTTTCTTATATTTCCCTGGGAGGATAGCCAATAAAAATATCTCTGGTCTGGGGTCTCTCTCTTGCTGCAATATTTCCTCTAACCCTGTTCTTTTTTTAAAAATAATTTTATTTATTCTTATAAAAAAAAATCATACAAACATAATTGTAAACATATTGCCGTCACAGCGCGAGAAAGCGATAACATTTAAATAACCAAACTTAACATTACCGTCCTAATAGTAGGCCTAATATTTAACACCAACATTTACACTCTATACAAGCCATCTAGTTAACCTACCTGCTTCGTCAATTCTTATTCGTCCTTTAATTTCTGATTGATATTATTTACCTATATCCGATTTAAACATATATTGTTGCTTCAGTTGTTAGTATTCGGTCGTTCCCGTATCCAGTTATACCACCTCTTCCACGAGTGATAGAATTCTGAGTCCTGTTTTCCTTTAATTAATTTTGTTAATTTGTCCGACTCTAACCCTGTTCTTAATTTAGTCCAATAGTTCCTAAAGACCCCAGAAAAGTTGGGCATCATTTCTTGTTCCCTTTCCTTCTCAAATCTATCCTGATTATGGGTTTGCATCTTACTTTGGAATAGATACGGTCCTTTCTATGCATGGGATGGGAGGCGGTGGGAGGGTGTGGGGCGAATGCTTGCTCCACCTCGGAGGGCATCGGAGGGTCTGGGGCTACCTGGCGAAGGCAGCCCCCTCCCCACCCGCCCCCAGGCGGAGTGGCCCCTCCCTGGGGTTGAGAAGACCTGTGAGGAGTGTCTCGCCAGCGCCCCTCCCCGCCACGCCTTGCCAGGATGAAAGATTTATTTACAATGCGCGGCTTTGCGATGGAAGGCAAGGGATTATTAAATCTATCCCTGGGAGGTAGACTCCCCAGCGCTGCAGGAATCCAGTTTTATCCCACACGCCGCCCCGCCCTGGGCAGGGTGGGACCCAGGAGGATTGGGCAAACTGGAGCAGCGCCCAGCTACTGGGAAAGCAGCACCGTTGGGTGGGGGGAAGGCTGGGGGAAGAGCCGGCTGCCTTTGTCCCAAAGGGAAGGGAGGGGGAAAGGATCTGGGAAGCAAGGCCGCTGGGCAGCTGTGGGGAGGGTCTCAGGCCCGCATTGCAAGCTGGAGAAGCTCAGGTCGGGTAGCCAGAAGAGGGCAGCTTGTCTTGGGCGCCTGCACTTCCCCAGTTCCAGCCACAGCTTGGGTCTGGGAGGGGTGGGGGTGGGGGGTTGCCCCTCTCTTGAGTCTTTGGAGGCCTTTGCTGAGGAAGGTGGTTTGGGAGCTCGGGGTTGAACGGTGGGGTCCTGGGTGCTCTCTGAGCCTGGTGGTTTTCTTGCAGACGTTGCATGACCCAACTAGGGAACATCATCAGGGCTAGATGGGAGAGGGGTTTGTGGAGAGGAAGAGGAGGAAGGGAAGGTGGGGGAGGAGGAGGTCTGTGGGGTCCTGGGTGGTCTCTGAGGTGCCAGAACAGTGCCAGAAGGGAGTGGAGTTTGCAAGGAGGAGGAGGAGGAGGAGGAGGAGGAGGAGGAGGAGGAGGAAGACTGTGGGGTCCCTGATGATCTCTGAGATGGGTTGTTTCCTTGCAGATATTTCATTGACCCAACTAAGGAGCCTCTTCACAAATAAGCAGGGATTAACACCAGACAAACAATCGAGCAGAAAACAACTCCCTTATCAAGGAAATGCCAAGAGGAAAGTCAGCCACCCTGACAGGGTAAGCTACTGCATATAAACAGAGAGCAAACCCCACTCCCTTCTTCCACTGAGGGTGTTCCCTAGCTGGGTCACAAAATGTCTGCAAGAAAACCATCAGGCTTAGAGAGCACCAAGTCATTGCCATCCTCCTCTTCCTCTTCCTCCCTTCCTCCTCGCCTTCCCCCTCCTCCTTCCTCTTCTTCTTTCTCCTCCTCCTCCTCCTTCCCCCTTCCTCCTCATCTTCCTCTCCACAAATCCCACTCCCTTCTAGCATGGATGATGTTCCCTAGTTGGGTCATGAAACGCCTACAAGAAAACCACCAAGCTCAGAGATCATCAAGGACTCCTCAGTCCTCCTCCTCCTCCTCCTCCTCCTCCTCCTCCTCCTCCTCCTCCTCCTCTTCCTCCTCCTCTTCCTCTTCCTCCTCCTCCTCTTCCTCCTCCTCCTCCTCTTCCTCCTCCTCCTCTTCCTCCTCCTCCTCTTCCTCCTCCTCTTCTTCCTCCTCCTCCTCTTCTTCCTCCTCCTCCTCTTCCTCCTCCTCCTCCTCTTCCTCCTCTTCCTCTTCCTCCTCCTCCTCCTCCTCCTCCTCCTCTTCCTCTTCCTCCTCTTCCTCCGCCTCTTCCTCGTCCTCCTCCTCCTCTTCCTCCTCTTCCTCTTCCTCCTCCTCCTCCTCCTCCTCTTCCTCTCCACAACCCCCACTCCTTCCTAGCCCTGATGATGTTAGGCAGTTTGGTGATGAACGTCTGCCTGGAAACAGCCCAATTCAGGGAGCCCCAAGGAGCCCCATAAAGATGGTTTGATCGAACCCTCCCGAAGTCAGCAGGGACCTTCGCTCCTTCCACCCTCCCCTCCTGCCTTGACCTTTGCAGACCCCTGGCCTTCATTGCCCACCCCAAACCTCAGGCCTTCCTGGCCCGTCTCCCTTGGGCGGCCCAACCAGGCGGAGGCAAGGATTCGCGGAGGAAGACATGGCTCTGATTTTGGGTGGGCGGATCAGATCCTGACTTGTTGCCAAGGGAAACCAGTCCGATCACTTCATCCAAAGCATCCCAGCCTCCCTCCTTTTCTTACCTTTCCAGCTTGGTGAGAAAATTGCTTTTCTCCTGGGAACGGTCTTCTCCAGCGGAAGCTGAGTCCTCCTCACGCAGCTTGAAGGACGAGGTGGACCTGTTGCGTTCTCCAGGTCTCCTCTGGAGAGGCGCCCCGCCTTTCGTCCCAGAGTTGGTTGGGACCTTGGAGGTCTTCTAGTCCAGCCCCCTTGGCTCAAGCAGGAGGCCCACCACCATCCCAGCCAAACAGTTGCCCAATCTCGTCTTGAAGGCCCCCAATGATGGAGCATCCACAACGTCTGGAGAGATCATCAAGGACTGGTTGATTGTTCACTCATTGTCAGGAAGTTTCTCCTCAATTCCAGGTTGCTTCTCTCCTTGATTAGTTTCCACCCATTGCTTCCTGTTCTACCCTCAGGTGCCTTGGAGAATAGCTGGACTCCCTCTTCTTTGGGACAACCCCTGAGAGATTGGAAGGCTGCCATCATGTCTTCCTCTTTGTTGCATTCCCAATTCCTGCAACGGTTCTTCATAGTTTTGTTGCTCCTCTCTGCACTCTTTCCAGAGTCTCAACGTCTTCTTCATATTGTGGTGGCTCAAACTGGATGCCATCTTCCAGATGTGGCCTCACCCAGGCCTTATAGAGTGGTAGCAAAGGGGCAGATGTGGTCCAACATCTACTGCTTACTATCCATCTTCTGCTCTACGGCCTACACACCCTTCTCTGGGCTGCAGAAGTGGCTCATTCAACCCAGTTGGCCATAAACTAGTCCAACTGGTCAAGTTGCTCAATAGCAGCAACTGGGAGAGGGATCTTGGAGTCCTAGTGGACAACCATTGAGATAGGAGCCAGCCGTGGGCAGCAGCTGCCAAAAAAGCCAACCCAGTTCTAGGCTGCATCAACAGAGGGATAGAATCAAGATCACCTGAAGGGTTAATGCCACTTTTATAATGCCTTGATAAGGCCACACTTGGAATATTTGCATCCAGTTTTGGTCCCCACGATGTGGAAAAGGTGTGGAGACTCTGGAAAGAGTGCAGAGAAGAGCAACAAAGAGGATGAGGGGACTGGAGGCTCAAACATAGGAAGAACGGTTGCAGGAAATGGGTATGTCTAGTTCAATGAAAAGAAGGACCAGGGGAGACATGATAGCAGCCTTCCAGTATCTGAGGGGTTCCCCCAAAGAAGAGGGAGTCAAACTATTCTCCAAGGCACCTGGGGGCAGGACAAGAAGCAATGGGTGGAAACTAATCAAGGAGAGAAGCAACTTAGAACTGAGGAGAAATTTCTTGACAGTTAGAACAATTAATCCGTGGAACAGAAGTTGCCTCCAGAAGTTGTGAATGCCCCAACACTGCAAGTCTTCAAGAAGATGTTGGATAGCCATTTGCCTGAAACGGTGTAGGGTTTCCTGCCTAGGCAGGGGGTTGGACTAGAAGACCTCTGAGGTCCCTTCCAACTCTGTTATTGTATATTCTGCTGTATGTAAGTTCACAGCTACCATCAACCAGGAACTGACTTAAGCCAAGTTCAGCCAACTCCATCTCTTTGGTTGGTCAAATTCTGCCCTTGGTGAAAACAGACCATTGGGGGAATGCAGCCAGCGGGCGCAAAGCTTTTGACCTCGGCCTTGATTAATCGGAGTGATCAACCGGTTGCAGAGGTAGTCCTCGACCTATGACCACAATTGAGCCCAACATTTCTGTCACTAAGTGAGACCTGTGCCAAGGGAGTTTTGCCCCCATTTTACGGCTTTTCTTGCCATTGCAGTTGTTAAGTGAGACATACGGTTGTTAAGTGCATCGGGCTTCCCCATGGACTTTGCGCGTCCGAAGGTTGCAAAAGGGGATCATGTGACACACACACCCGGGACACTGCGACCGCCATAAATTGGAGTCAGTTGCCCAGCGTCTGAATTTTGATCACGTGCTCATGTGGTCTCTTATCGGGCTGTTCTCTAAACCTACATCAATAGAATCTTGTAGGTCTGAAAGTACAATTCTTCCGCTGCCTCTTTTACAGCCATAGAAACTAGGGAGGGTTTCTTTGAGTCTCTTTCTCCGTCCATTATGCAGCTCTCAGTCTCTTTTCAGGCTGTTCTCTAAAGCTACATTAATAGAATCTTATAAGTTGGAAAGTACGTTTCTCTTTCACAGTCTCTTTTAGAGCTGGAGAAACTAGGGAGGGTTTCTTCTAAGCCTGCACCCATTATGCAGCTGTGGGCTATGCAGTCTCTTGTCTGACTCTTCCCTAAAGCTAGAGATTTGCATGTCTGAACGTACAAACCACCCACTAACTTTTTTACACCTTCAGAAGCTAGGGAGGGTTTACTTCTCGTCCTCGCTCTTCACCCATTATTCAGCTGTGGGCTAAGCTGTCTCTTATCAGACTGTTCTTTAAAGCTACATTAACAGAACCTTACAAGTCTGAAAATACAACTCTCCCGCTCTCTCCTTTACAGCCATCGAAACTAGGGAGGGTTTCTTTGAGTCTCTTTCTCCATCCATTATGCAGCTCTGGGCTACGCAGTCTCTTTTCAGGCTGTTCTCTAAGCCTACATCAACATAATTTCACAAGTTTGAAAGTACAAATCTCCCACTGTCTTTTTATGCCGCCTGAGAAAGTAGGGAGGGTCCCTTTAGATCCTCTTTCTCTTCCCTTGTATGCAGCTGTGGGCTAAGCGGTCTCTTATCTGACTGCTCTTTAAATCTACCTTAATCTTGTGGGTTTGAAGTACGAAACTCCCACTTTCCCCTTTAAGAGTTGGGGAAAGTAGGGGGGGGGGTTCTTCTGAAGCTCTTTCTCCATCTCATCTTTAATGCTCTTCTATGCACTCTTTCTAGAGCAGGGGTGTCAAACTCAAGGATGGATCCACCCCATGACATGCTTATCAGATTTTTCGGAGTATAAGACACACCTTCACCCTCCCCCCACCCCAAAAAAGAGGCTGAAAATCTGATTGCGTCTTATACACTGAATACAGCATTTTTGGCCTCCCGAAACACACACACCCTTCGCAAAAATTTGTTTTTTGTTATACTTGTTTGTGTTTGTTTAAAAATAAAAACAAATTTTTTTTTAAAAAATTGATGTGCAGAGGCTTTGGGAGGCTTTGCAAAGTGCTCCTGGGGGCTGGGGAGAGCAAAAACGGGTGAAAAATGGGCCATTTTTGGGAGACCGCTTCCGGCTTCCAAAGGCGACGGACGGGTCCTGGACACATCCGCCGCTTGTTTTCTTCAGCGGCGCCTTTGGGGGCATGGGGGCTTCTGCAAAAGAGCTCCCACCACACGGACGGCTCGCGGTGAGGGGGTCGCTCCCGCCTCGTCCCAGGAGTTGGAGGGGAAGAGTCCCTCTCGCCAATGGAGCGCCGGAACAGCAATAATTGAAGAAGCGGCCAGAAAGCCGGAGCTGGAGGAAGCACCGAGGCTCCGTTGCTGCTGAGTGGATTGTGAGTGATTCTGTGATTTTGATGCTTTCAACTTCTTTTTTAAAAAGAAGAATAGAGGGGGGAGTTTGTAAAAACCCCTCCTCGGAAAATAAGCGGCGCTTTAAAATGCTCCCCGGGCTCAGGGAGAAGGAGAAAGTAACATCCGATTTCTAACAACTGAAAATGAAAGTCTTCTAAACATGGATTTGTCATTGATACTTTGTATCTGTGCCTTGTAATAACAGAATGGACTTTTACTAACTCTTCACGACCGCCAAAGAGGCGGGAAAAATGGTGCTTCTTTGTTCCCAGTAAAAACTTTTTTTTTGTGATGTGCTGACACTCCTTCATCTTTATAGGACTGAAAAATTCACATATAAACCAAAGCAAGTGACTCTTAGGGCTTCTCCCAAGTGTGCCTTCTTCTTTTTTTATGTGATTTGATTGTAAAAAATTGCTTTCTCTCTGGATTTTATACAAACTGCATTTTGAATTTGGACACTGACTTTTACCTCTCTCTCACCTCACGGACTGCTCCTCCATCAGATGCCATATTAGTGACAAGAACTTAATACTTTCATTATGGCGTCAAAAAAGCACCCACAGCAGCCCAAGATTACCTCAATGTTACAAAAAGAAACGGAGGGGGAAGCTACCCAGCAATCAACAATAGAGGAAACCCTTCAAAACATAATGTAAAATTCAGGAACCAAGAGAGAGACAATTTTCCAGCTCAATAGTTATAATAACGAAGGTAATCCAGAAAAAAATCACAAATCCAACAAGAAAAAAATTCTTCATTAATATCCAGAGAGAGTCCCACTTGTAAAGAGACGCTGGGAATTTTCCATAGTTAAAATAGTCAGGCAGGGACAAAGAAAAGCCACTTTCCACCGCCCATCTCAGAGCCCAGAGGAGAGAGTAGAAAAATAATTTTTTTTTAACCCGCCAGACCTAGACACAATGTTGCAAGTAGCCGCATACCACTTTCCCTTGTTAGAGACAGTCCGGATTTAAGATTTCCGCTTTCTCTTCCAGAGAAGCCATTTTCAAGTGCCGCTTAAGTCCGAGGGGTTTTTTTTGGAAACAAACACCCCCCTCCCAGTCCATTCAGTCCGGCTGGCAGCAAGGAAAAAAAAAGTCTTTTTAAAACTCACTCTCCCTCGCAGCTGAAGCCTCGGCGAGCCTTCCGATCTCCTCCGCTCAGCCCTCTACATTGATGTGAATGGCGCCGACAGCCGTTGGCGAAGGGAGAACCCCCCGCAGCATGTTCCTCCTCACCTAGGTCGCGGAGGGGATCGCTCTCCCCACCGCCGTGAGGAGAAACGTCTCCTCCGAGCCGACCCTACGGGAGACCTCCGGTAACCGGATGTCTCGCCCCCGTGGGGGGGCAGAAAAGGCAACAAAGCGGCGAGCGAGCCCCAGGCTCGCCCGTCGCCGCTGGAGCCGGAACCGGAAGCCTGAAATTTTAAAAGATTTAATGAACACGATTTTAGCAGATTATATCAAAAAGAGTAAAGAATATATCTGGGGGGACATTGATATGATTTATAGAATTAACTCAGCGTGTGCCAGAATAAATGAGGTACCCAGAGAGATACATATTAAATTCGTAAGAAGGTCGACAAGGGATGAGATCCTGAGAGCACAGAGAGATGGTCCTATGATATACCAGCAGAAAGAAATTGCCATTTTGAAACAGATCCCGAAAAAGATTAGAGAGATAAGAAGGAAATATTCCTTCTTATCAAAAAATTATATAAAAAGGGGGTGTGGTTCAAGTGGGTGATGCCTGAAGGAATGTTAGTGTTCTGGGAGGGGGGAAGAGTAAGAATTAAAACAATTGCAGAGGCGGAAGCCTTTCTTAAAAAACATTCCTCAATCCTGGAGGATGAAAATGGGGGAGCGGGAGGGGCCATGGCTCCGCCCACTGGCGGGAAGGGAGAAGAGGACACAATAGCTAAAAGACTCAGATCACAAAAATAACTTTCCTTTATATAGTGTAACTTTCAAACGGATGTCTATGGGAAAAAATGATTGATTGCATGAAATTTCTGATATGATATCTATATGTATCTCTTTCCACTTTGTGTAAAAAAAAAGGGAAAAAATTGTTTTTTGTATGAAGCCTCGGAGTCGGCCAACACCTCTGACGGATGCCCCCCAAATATCTTATCTCTATCCTATAGACCCTTTTCCTGTTATAAAATTTGTAAAAACCAATAAAACTGTTTACAAAAAAAAAAATGGGCCATTTTTTAAAACTCATTTTTGCCACACACCCCCACCCCACCCCCCAGGAATACTCTACAAGTCTCCTAAAGGCTATGCATGCCCTTTTTGGGCAAACAATGGGCCCATTTTCACACAAAAAATGGGTCCTTTTTGGCTTATTCCCCCCCACCCCCCCAGGCGCAGTTTGCAGGCCTCTCAAACTGGGAGGTCTTCAGAGTGCAAAAACATTTTTTTAAATTTACTTCTTCAAACTCTTGGTGCGTCTTATACCCTGAAAAATATGGTAAATCTGGCCTGGGGGACCAGGATGGAAATATCAAAGGACTGGCCTGAGGTGCCTCTGGCAGCTAAAACAGGCCGCATGTGGGCCCTCGTGCCTCCTTTCACCCTCCATGGCCTTCTGCAGCACTCTGACGGCCGAAAACTGGGCCAAAAACGGGCTGCACCAGGCCCGTTTTCGGCCGTCAGAGTGCTGCAGAAGGCCATGGAGGGTAAAAACAAGGAACAGGGGGCTGTGCATGGGCCCACCTTGCCCCATTTTGGCCTGCAGGGTGCTGCAGGAGGCAGATGTCCCATCTCCCCTCGCTGCTTCTCCGGCCCACAGAAGAGAACTACAATGCTGATCTGGCCCTTGAAGAAATCCAGTTTGACACCCCTGTTCTAGAACCTCTGCCAGGGCTCCAAATAGCATCCGAAAGTGAATCAGAGTCCGAGGGAAAGGATTGCTCCAAGTTCCCATGGATGAAGGGAGCCATGTTGGCCCATCTGGGGAAACCCTGAATCTGGAATCTTCCCTGTTTTCCCCACCCAGTTGAAAGTTCAAGATCCTGCCCCCCCACACCCACCAGTCCATCCCATGGTCCAATCTCCCACTGCCACGCTGGCAGCTTCCACCCATCCAGTTCCGCTCAGGTGCAGAGGTGCAGAGACAAAAGGATGACCTTGGGTTTCTAGAAAGGAATTTTGCTTTGGCTACATAGCATTTAATCCCGTACAATCCCCCTTTCCGTTTTCCCACCATAGAAAACGCAGAGCAGAAGAATAAAACGTGTGGCAGGTCAGAGATCCCAAAGGGAAAGAGGGGTGCAAAGCCTGACAGCCTCCACATCTTTTTGGGGCGATCAAAACCGGGCGCCATGCCCCAAGCGTGGTCTCACCGAGGCCTTACAGAGCGGTACCAACTCTTCCCGTGATCTCGATTCTGCCCCTCTTGATTCTTGGCATCCTTCAAGATTTCCCCAGGAGTTTCTTATCTGGATCGTATCTTGGTTCCAGAGAACTCGGAGGTTGCCCTTCCAGATGGCGGAGCTGAGAATTTGGATAAGCGTACCACCCCCTGCCCTCCCCCCTCCTCCTCCTGCCTCCCCCCTCCTCCTCCTGCCTCCCCCCTCCTCCTCCTGCCTCCCCCCTCCTCCCTTCTGCCTCCCCCCTCCTCCTCCTGCCTCCCCCCTCCTCCCCCTGCCTCCCCCTCCTCCTCCTGCCTCCCCCCTCCTCCCTTCTGCCTCCCCCTCCTCCCCCTGCCTCCCCCCTACTCCCTCCTGCCTCCCCCCTCCTCCCTTCTGCCTCCCCCCTCCTCCTCCTGCCTCCCCCCTCCTCCTCCTGCCTCCCCCCTCCTCCCTTCTGCCCTGGGCAGAGCGAGAGGGGGAGGAGAGCATCCTTGGCAAAGAGTTGCCTCCTCAATGCCAACTCTGGGGCTTTTCTTTGTCCCGAGTCACAGATTCATCTGAGTGCCAGCTGGGCGGAGGCCACGCTTCCCCCTTCTCTTCTGGATGGGTCCTCAGGAGGAGCCTCCGCTTTGGGTGTGAAGGAGGGCAGGGCGGGGGTTGCGTGCGGTTGGCACGTCTGCCTCCTTTCTCTGCCATCGCTCCAGAGGTGGCAAGCAGCTGGGCGCGGGGGGGGGAGGGGAAGGCCATGGTGCCAACCTGAGTTTGGGGGTTTGCACTGGCTGAGGGCGCCTGGCTGGCTTCCGCTTGGTTAGGTGGCTCCCAACCATGCAAAAGGGCCCCCCCTCCCCCAACAGATGTTTCTGGAGTAGCTACTAGAGGGATGGCTAACCTTCTCTGGAGCGAGTTAGCCCAAAGCGCAAGCATGCGCCCGAACCCTCAAAAAGCCATGTGCCTGCAGCTCCTGCACATGCGCCCCCCACCCCACGCGCCCTGGCCTTTCGCATATGCATGTGTGCCCCCCCTGCACTTGCACCTCCTCTCCCACGTGAGCACACACATCATGCATGGCCTCTACCCACTGCGCATGCACGGAAGAGACCCAACAACCAGCTGGCCGGCGGGAGGCAAGCATGGATGGATGGAGGAGCTGAAGCAGGACGATGGTTCGCCTGCCCACAGAGGCCATCTCTCTCTTTCTCCCCCGTCCTCTATCTATCTATCTATCTATCTATCTATCTATCTATCTATCTATCTATCTATCTATCTATCTATCTATCTATCTATCTATCTATCTATCTTCCATCTCTCTCGACCTGTCTTCTATCAGCTATCATCTCTCTCTCTCTCTATCTCTCTATGTCTTTCTGTCTGTCTGTCTGTCTGTCTATCTCTCTCTCTCTCTATCTATCTCTCTCTGTCTGTCTGTCTGTCTGTCTGTCTGTCTCTCTCTCTCTCTCTCTCTATCTATCTATCTATCTATCATCTCTCTCTCTCTCTCTCTCTCTCTCTATCTATCTATCTATCTATCTATCTATCTATCTATCTATCTTATCTATCTATCTATCTATCTATCTATCTATCTATCATCTCTGTCCTATCTATCTATCTATCTATCTATCTATCTATCTATCTATCTATCTATCTATCTATCTATCATCTGTCTCTCTCTCTCTCTCTCTCTCTCTATCTTATCTATCTATCTATCTATCTATCTATCTATCATCTCTGTCCTATCTATCTATCTATCTATCTATCTATCTATCTATCTATCTATCTATCTATCTATCTATCTATCATCTGTCTCTCTCTCTCTCTCTCTCTCTCTATCTTATCTATCTATCTATCTATCTATCTATCTATCATCTGTCTCTCTCTCTCTCTCTCTCTCTCTCTCTCTCTCTATCTATCTATCTATCTATCTATCTATCTATCATCTGTCTGACTGTGTGTGTGTCTGTGTGTCACTATGTCTGTCTGTCTATCATCTGTCTTTGACTCTCTCTCTCTCCCTCTCCCTCCCTCCATCTCTCTTATGTGTCTATGCATCATCCCTGACAATAAAGCAACAATATTGCAACTCTCTCTACATGGGGCTTCCCTTGAGGTGCACCCGGAGACTTCAGCTAGTCCAGAATGCAGCCGCGCGAGCAATTATGGGGACCGCAAGGTCCACCCATGTAACACCGCTCTTGCGCGAGCTGCACTGGCTACCTGTCGTCTTCCGGGTGCGCTTCAAGGTGCTAATTATCATTTTTAAAGCGCTCCATGGCTCGGGACCTAGCTATCTGCGGGATCGGATCCTGCCTCATACATCCTCACGGCCGATCCGCTCCCACAGAGAGGGACTTCTCCAGGTGCCGTCCACTAGACTCTGTCAGCGGGCGACGCCCAGGGGAAGGGCTCTCTCTGTGGCGGGCCCGGCCCTCTGGAACGACTTTCCCCCCGATATTAGGACGACCACGGACCTCCGCTCCTTCCGTCTTAAATTAAAAACTTACTTTTTCCGTCTGGCCGGTTTGGGATAGTCCCCCTGTCTTGGGGTTTTACTGGGTAGATTTTAGTTCAGTTAGTTTAATGGGAATTTTAGCACAGGTTGAGTTTAATCTGGCTTTTAAAATTGTTTGTATATTTTATTGTTGTTTGTATGTTTTTTACTGTTTTTATTCTACCTGTGCACCGCCCCGAGTCCCCATGGGGAGAGGGAGCGGTTTATAAGTATTAAATGAAATGAAATGAAATGAAAGACAATGTTGTGACACTGAGGAAAGGGATTTCTACCCAGTTCTTGCACGTAAAATTGCCAAGCTTGAGAAATACAGCTTGAAACTGACTAGGGAATTCTGGGAGTTGGTCCAGAGTCCATCAAAGGGCCCCCGTTCCTTATCCCTGCAATTCCTCCTTAACCCCAGGTTGCTTCTCTCCTTGATGAGTTTCCATCCGTGGCTTCTTCTCCTGCCTCTTTGGGTGCTTGGGAGAATAATTTGACACCCTCCCTCTCTTCTTGGTGATGACCCTTTTCAGAAGATCCCTTCATGTGGAAGTCGGGCTTACCAAAAGCTCCCATTGCAAAGACCTACCACGCCTTGATTGATCAGTTGGGCAGGACTTGAGACCTCTTGGCCACCAGCCCCTCCCTTGGCACATCACATCAGCCACCCCGCAGCTGTGCAAGACCTCAGAACCTGTTCATCGCGCACAATCCCCAGGGATGTGGAGAAAGAAAGAGGAGAAGCGGGGCGGTGAAGTGGGGGAAGAAAGAGGTGTTGTTTTGATCAGGAGCAGGAATTGGGTCATCGGTGTCTCCGAGCTGTGAGCCCTGGTGTGCCAGCCCTGGCACGGCACTCCATGGAAGAGAACGATTGGCATCTGCCAACTGCAGCTCCCTTGGGGAGCCGATCCCAGCAGACAGAGAGGGGGGGGGGCTGTTTTTGAGCTCCTTTTAATTACCCCCTTTGCCCCTCCAGCAAAACCGTTGTGTCTTCATCAGGCATCTCTGGAGGTTGGATGGGATGAGGTCAGATCCGTTTGCGATACGAGGGGTTGGAGGGGCGGAGGGGGGGGGCTCTGTGTCACACACCCCAGCTCCCCCCGGGAAAGGAAGGGCGCTGGGCCCCCTCCTGCACGCATTCTGATTTCCACACTTCAGCACAATCCTGGTGTGTTGAGTCAGAATTGCTACAGGGGACAGAAGTCCTAGGCATTCCACACCCAGTGGCTGTCTTGTCTTCCCAGACGCAAAGAGGGGCTCCTTGGAGAGACTTTGGTTGTGTGTGTGTGTGGGGGGGGGTGTCTCAGAAGGGTCCATTGCAGTCCACACATCTCAAAGGGGTGAAGGCTGAGGAAGTCAGCTCCAGGCCGAGGGAGAGTGGGCATGTCCACTCTCTGTCCACCTCTTGACAGGGACAGTTGACCAGTGGAAGGCCTTCCCTCAAAGGCTGTGGGTGCCTCTCACTGGAGGTTTCCAGTGAGGGTCTCCTGCACGAGTAGGGGTAGAGTAGAATAGAATAGAGTAGCATAGAGTAGAATAGAGTAGCGTACAGTAGAGTAGAGTAGAATAGAGTAGCATAGAGTAGCATAGAGTAGAGTAGACTAGAGTAGAGTACAATAGAGTAGCATACAGTAGCGTGGAGTAGAGTAGAGTAGCATAGAGTAGAATAGAGTAGCATAGAGTAGAGTAGACTAGAGTAGAGTAGAATAGAGTAGAATAGAGTAGCGTAGAGTAGAGTAGAATAGAGTAGCATAGAGTAGAATAGAGTAGCGTAGAGTAGAGTAGAGTAGAGTAGCATAGAGTAGAATAGAGTAGCGTAGAGTAGAGTAGACTAGAGTAGAGTACAATAGAGTAGCATACAGTAGCGTGGAGTAGAGTAGCATAGAGTAGAATAGAGTAGCATAGAATAGAATAGAGTAGCGTAGAGTAAAGTAGAATAGAGTAGCATAGAGTAGAATAGAGTAGCAACGAGTAGAGTAGAGTAGAGTAGACTAGACTAGAGTAGAATAGAGTAGCATAAAGTAGAATAGAATAGCATAGAGTAGCGTAGAGTAGAATAGAATAGAGTAGCATAAAGTAGCATAGAGTAGACTAGAGTAGAGTAGCATAGGAGTAGCATAGAGTACAGTAGAGTAGAGTAATGTAGAGTAGCGTAGAATAGAGTAGAGTAGAATAGAGTAGCGTAGCATGGCATGGGGTGGGGTGGCATGGTGTGGGATAGGACAGGACAGGATAGGATAGGATAGGATAAGAATGAGGTGAAAGGGACCTTGGAGGTCCTCTAGTCCAGCCCCCTGCTCAAGCAGGAGACCCTCTGCCATTTCAGATAAGGGCCTGTCCCATCTCTTCTTAAAAGCCTCCAGTGAAGGAGCCCCCACAATCTCTTGTGGCAAACTTTTCCACTGGCTAATTGTCGTCACTCTTAGGAGATTTCTCCTTAATTCCAGTTGCTTCTCTCCTTGATTAGTTTCCAACTATTGTTTCTTGTCCTGCCCTCTGGTGCTTGGGGTCAGACTAGAAGACCTCCAAGGACCCTTCCAACTCTGAGTGGAAACCAACCAAGGAGAGAAGCAACTTAGAACCGAGGAGAAACTCCCTGACAGTGAGAACAATGAATCCGTGGAACAGAAATTGCCTCCAGAAGTTGTGAATTCTCCAACCCTGGAAAGTTTTAAGAAGCGGTTGGAGAGCCATTTGTCTGCAGTGGTGTAGGGTCCCCTTCCTGAGCAGGGGGTTGGGCTAGAAGACCTCCAAGGTCCCTTCCCACTCTCTTATTCAAATGCAAATGCAAATGTATTTTTATGTGCAATAAACTGCTTGTTCCTCTCCCTTCCTGACTCTGCCTGATTTCTGACCGGGGAGTCTATTTCTCACAATCCAGAGCTCCTCTTTGTGTCATCACTCCACCTCATTTTCTTCCCATTAGTGCAACACTTTGGGGTGTGTCCGTTGGGGTTTTTGTTTTGCAAGCCGCTCCCAAGCCCTTCTTAGGCTAAATCCTCCCAGGAGATAAATCTGTCTTTGCCTCTCCTTTCTATTCCTGGAAAAAATGGCTCTCCTTTCTCTCTTTCACTTTCCTTTTCTTGTGGGAGCTACTTACAGGCAGGTCCTCGGACGTGCGTCCACAAAGGACGTCCACAAAGGTTGCTAAGTGAGACAGAAGTAGAATCTAGCCCCATGTTACGATCTTTCTGGCCACTTTTGTTAAGTGAATCACTGCAGTCGTTAAGGTAACATGGTTGTTTTAAGCGGACCGGGCTTCCCCGCTGACTCTGCTCGTCGGGAGGTCGTAAAAGGGGATCACGTGACCCCCAGGGACACCACAACCGCCATAAATGCGAGGCAGTTGCCAAGCGCCCGAATTTGGATCGCGTGAATTTGGAGGCTACAAGAATCGGAAGTGTGAAAAATGGTCGTGAGTTGCTTTTATTCAGTGACTTCGTGACTTTGAACGGCCACTAAACAACACGTTGTAAGCAAAGGATTATCTGTAGTAGAGAGCAGGGGTCCCCAACCTTTGCAACTTTAAGTCTGAAGGACTTCAGCTCTCAGCTTTGCTGGCTGGAGAAGTCTGGGAGCTGAAGTCCTTCAGACTTAAAGTTGCAAAGGTTGGAGACCCCTGCTTTAAAGCAAAGCTGGCTGGAGAAGTCTGGGAGCTGAAGTCCTGCAGACTTAAAGTTGCAAAGGTTGGAGACCCCTGCTCTAGAGGGCAAAAAAAAAAAAAAATCAGGAAAAATACAGTAGAACCTTCCTCAACGAACACTGTTTATTCCACAAATTAAACTTTTTAAACTTAATTTTTTGAAAAAAGTTTCTTGTGCCAAATGCATCTCATTCATCTCATCGAAGCTTTGACTGTTGAACAACAGATTATTTGAACGAAAATGGTTATTTTAAAAGTTCTGCAGCCCTGTTGTAGCCTACCAGGGTTGGGGAGGAAGATGGGCCAGTCCTGGAGTCTGGGGAAGGCTCGGAGGAGGGAGAGGGGGGTCAGAGAGGGGGGTCAGGGCCCTCTGACAGTTACCAGCTGCCTTCGGAGTCGGACATCAGTGAGGCAGAAGAACAGCTGGAGCCTGTTCCCAGGATGCGCATGCACAGAGTGGCCAGACGAAGGGAAGAGCTAAAGAACAGGGGTGGACTTGGGAGTAAAGCCACAGGTGGACGATGAATGGCCCCTCCCAGAGGGAATAAAAGAGGAGCGACAGGGGAGTGGAGATTGCAGGAAACAATTTGCTCGCTCCTTTGTTAAGATTCGTCCCAGGAGTGTGAAGATCTGTCCGTGAATCTCAGAGACTCTGTGCCCAGTTTTCCAATATTTGGAAAATATTGACATGGCGGCTTTCAAAGCTAGATAAAGTCGGCGGTCATAAATACGCCTTTGAAAGACTGTCTGCCAGGCCTTGGCTGAATGTGAAAGGAGAGGAATTCACCTCCGTTTAATCAAAGGGGTTTTCTCGGGACCAGGACTCAGCCGCCTGCTTTTTGGGGAAGCCTCGGTTCAGAACAGGCCCCCTTTCTGATTGCTTTTGTCCCCTTCCCTTCCTCCCGTAGCCATCACTTTTTTGATAAAGTTGCTACCGAAAATCTGTTGGCCTTAATGGTTTCTTGGGACTTTGAATTCTTGGCTTAATTCTCTCCGCCTTTCACCATAACCAACCAAACCAGAATCCGGAATGATTTTCCTTTGTTGTGTTCGCATACCTGGAGATTTACTCCTAAGCCTTCTTTTGCAACCCAACACACGCCTTTTTCCTCGCCCGAGTATCTTCAAAGAGGCTCCAGCTCTGATGAGATCTCTGGGGTTGGTTTTGTCCCCTTCCCCCAACTCCACCCCACCCCGTGCGATTTCGTTTTATTCTTCTCCACCCATGCAGGCCAGAGTAAACCTTCCCCTGGGTTGCATCCCTTCGGAAGGGGCTGGAGAATTGCTCTTCTCTAGCCCAGGGTTGTGTCAGGCGCAAAAGAGCAGCTGTGCCCACCAGGGGAAAGCCGGTTCAACGGACCCTGTGGGTAGCCACTCACTAGGAGTAAGATAAGGGCGAGCGGAACTCAAGGGAAGCTGGATTTCAGTTTGCTTGCTTGTGACGATGTAGGGATTGCAGGTGGATTCCTCTTTTGAGTCCACCTCAAAGTTCTACCACCTCTTCTCTTACACTTCTCATTCTTCTTGGTCCCCCTTCCTTCCTTCCTTCCTTCCTTCCTTCCTTCCTTCCTTCCTTCCTTCCTTCCTTCCTCTCATTCTCCATCTCCTTCCTTCCTTCCTCTCATTCCCCATCCCTTCCTTCCTTCCTTCCTTCCTCTCATTCTCCATCTCCTTCCTTCCTTTTCTTCTTCTTTTTCTTCATTTTATTCCATCTCTTCAGGTGCGATCTCCTTTCATTATTCCTCCCTCCCTCCCTCCCTCCCTCCCTCCCTCCCTCCCTTTTCTCTTAGTTTTTCCTTCCTGCCTTCCTTCCTGCCTCATTCCCCATCTCCTTCCTTCCACTCATTTCCCATTTCTTTCCTTCCCCTTCTTCTCTTCCTCCTTTCTCATCCTCATCTCCTTCTTCTCTTCCTTTCTTCTCATCATCTCCTTCCTTCCCTTCTCTTCCTCCTTTTCTCTCATCCTCATCTCCTTCCTTCCTTCCTTCCTTCCTTCCTTCCTTCCTTCCTCCCTCCCTCCCTCCCATTCCTCATCTCCTTTCTTCCCCACCTTGTCAGGTGCAAAAGATCAGGCCCACATCAGAAGGTAGAATTGAACTGATTTATGGCTGAAAGCCCTTGCACAGGAAACGTCTCAAGTAACCCTCTGTGGCTCCCCACAGAGTCCAAGGGAGCTCCTAGGTTAGACCACTTGTGGCTACGTGGAGATTCTAGGCTGCTTCCTCTTTTGACCCCCTCCCCCCCATTGGTCCTGCCACTCGTCCCCCGGGGAGAGGGGGCGGTTAATAAGTCTAATTAAACTAAACTAAACTAAACTAAACTACAGCTTGTGTGGACACATTAACCAGAGTCCACATTCATCTCTGGTCTGTACGGTCAGCCCAGCTGGTTTGCAGCCGAGGGTCCCACAGGCCCCCAACCAGGGGAGGGCTAAAAGGAAGGTCCCACGGCGGCTAAAGGAACCCAGGCGTTGTTCCCAGCATGTGGGCACCGCCTGGGGCCAGCAGGCACCGCACCGCCCCTTCCTCTGAGCCCAGGGAGCCTATTGTTCCCTGCGCCTGTGAAGTTCTGGCAGCGGTGATGGTGCCCGTCAGCTCTTCGCTTGTGCCAGGCGCACCCTGGGCGTTGCCACCCAAGACAAGCGTTCCAGCGGCGTTTATTATGTGGATGTCACTGCTGGAGGCAGGAGCCGACTCCCTCCTCGTCTTCATTGCGTTCCCACCGCTGAGCGGGTCCCTTAAGGGCACCGGCTGTTCCACGGGAAGGCTGGTGGTTGGCTGGTCCTGGGCCAAGAGATGCCAGCCTGAAGACCAAACATGGAGCTCAAACGGTGGTTGGCTGCAGGACAGAAAAGCTCTACATAATCCGCCTTTGCCCGCAGGGCAGCCAGGAGAGGCAACCCTGTGAAGGAGAAGGGAGTGCCGGGACTTGGTTCTGGATAAACAAGGAGTCCCAGCAGGCGAAACGGGGTGAGGAGTCGACTCCTTCACTGACAACGTGGATGCTGTGACCTTAGGGTCGGGGTTGGGCTAGAAGACCTCCAAGGTCTCTTCAGGGCCTGTGATTCCACCTCTTGGGCAGGGGGCTGGACTAGAAGACCTCCAAGGTCCCTTCAGGGCCTGTGATTCCACCTCTTGGGCAGGGGGTTGGGCTAGAAGACCTCCAAGGTCCCTTCCAGCCCTGTGATTCCCCATCTTGGGCAGGGGGTTGGACTAGAAGACCTCGAAGGTCCCTTCCGGGCCTCTGATTTCCCCATCTTGGGCAGGGGGTTGGACTAGAAGACCTCCAAGGTCCCTTCAGGGCCTGTGATTCCACCTCTTGGGCAGGGGGTTGGACTAGAAGACCTCCAAGATCCCTTCAGGGCCTGTGATTCCACCTCTTGGGCAGGGGGTTGGGCTAGAAGACCACCAAGGTCCCTTCTGGCCTCTGATTCCCCATCTTGGGCAGGGGATTGGACTAGAAGACCACCAAGGTCCCTTCCGGCCTCTGATTCCCCATCTTGGGCAGGGGGTTGGACTAGAAGACCTTCAAGGTCCCTTCCGGGCCTCTGATTCCCCATCTTGGGCAGGGGGTTGGACTAGAAGACCTCCAAGGTCCCTTCAGGGCCTGTGATTCCCCATCTTGGCCAGGGGGTTGGACTACAAGACCTCCAAGGTCCCTTCAGGGCCTGTGATTCCCCATCTTGGCCAGGGGGTTGGACGAGAAGTCCTCCCTCCCTCTTAGGAAGTTTCTCCTTAATTCCAGGTTGCTCCTCTCCTGGATGAGTTTCCATTTTATGACGGTCGCAGGGGCATGATCTTTTTCGACCTTCTGATAAGCCAAGTCTATGGGGAAGCCAGATTTGCCGAACAAGCTTGTCACTAATTGAACAACTGTGGTGATTCTGTTAACAACGGTCGTAAAAATGGGGCAAAACCCACTTGACAAATGTCTCGCTCAACAACTAGTCTGCTGCTGTGGCCTAGAGGTGGAGCTCCCGCCTCCCAATCAGGAGGCGGTGAGTTCCATCCTAGGTAGAGGCAGATGTAGGGTCCCCTGCTTGGGCAGAGGGGTTGGACTAGATGACCTGCAAGGTCCTTTCCAACTCTGTTCATCTGAAAACACATCCCTCCCCAAAAGTCTGGTTGGTGGTAGGGATGGGGGGAAGCAGTGCGCAAAGACCTCTGGATGAAGAAGGGGATTGGCAAACCTGAATGCCAGCTACAGGCGGCCTCTTCCACAGCTAGTGAAGTGCGCGTTTCCTGCGTCGGATGAGGAGAGCACCTCTTTCTCCTTCTGCCCTGGCCACTTTTTGCAGAGCATTGAGAGCGTTTTAACAAACTGCATCCCGGTTTGGTTTGGTGGCTGCAGAGCCTGGGATAGAAAGCCCCTACAGAGAGTGGTGAGGACAGTGGAGATTATAGGAAGTTCTCTCCCGGTTATTCAGGATATAAGCGGTTATAAGCGCTATGTGCTTATACAATGCTCAAAGCACTATCAGAGACCCCCCCCCCCCCACGCACTTTATGGTCTGTTTCTGTTCCCCACCCACCTCCCGGGAGGAGGTCCCAAAGTATTTCTTGCAGGACCTTTTCCAGATTCTGGAAGGGCTTTGCCATCCGTCTGGTAAACTCAAGCAAGATTTGTGTTTCTCGCTGCGCACATGTAGACATTCCAACTAGACTGCGATGTTTCTCTGTGCCATAGACTATATGTGAGTATCTGCATAATTTTGCGTAGCTATTCATGTATTCTGTCGTGCTTAAGAAGTGCCTATGGGAGAGGGTGACCCTTGGAGAGCTGCATGCATCGAAATATCATTTTAATTTATGGCGATTAGAGTCCATTCAAAGTGTATTCTAAGTCAGGGGTCCCCAACCTTTGCAACTTTAAGTCTGAAGGACTTCAGCTCCCAGACTTCTCCAGCCAGCTTTGCTTTAAAGCAGGGGTCTCCAACCTTTGCAACTTTAAGTCTGAAGGACTTCAGCTCCCAGAATTCTCTAGCCAGCTTTGCTTTAAAGCAGGGGTCTCCAACCTTTGCAACTTTAAGTCTGAAGAACTTCAGTTCCCAGAATTCTCTAGCCAGCTTTGCTTTAAAGCAGGGGTCTCCAACCTTTGCAACTTTAAGTCTGAAGGACTTCAGCTCCCAGAATTCTCTAGCCAGCTTTGCTTTAAAGCAGGGGTCTCCAACCTTTGCAACTTTAAGTCTGAAGGACTTCAGATCCCAGAATTCTCCAGCCAGCTTTGCTTTAAAGCAGGGGTCTCCAACCTTTGCAACTTTAAGTCTGAAGAACTTCAGCTCCCAGAATTCTCCAGCCAGCTTTGCTTTAAAGCAGGGGTCTCCAGCCTTTGCAACTTTAAGTCTGAAGGACTTCAGCTCCCAGACTTCTCCAGCCAGCTTTGCTTTAAAGCAGGGGTCTCCAACCTTTGCAACTTTAAGTCTGAAGGACTTCAGCTCCCAGACTTCTCCAGCCAGCTTTGCTTTAAAGCAGGGGTCTCCAACCTTTGCAACTTTAAGTCTGAAGGACTTCAGCTCCCAGACTTCTCCAGCCAGCTTTGCTTTAAAGCAGGGGTCTCCAACCTTTGCAACTTTAAGTCTGAAGGACTTCAGCTCCGAGACTTCTCCAGCCAGCTTTGCTTTAAAGCAGGGGTCTCCAACCTTTGCAACTTTAAGTCTGAAGGACTTCAGCTCCCAGACTTCTCCAGCCAGCTATGCTTTAAAGCAGGGGTCTCCAACCTTTGCAACTTTAAGTCTGAAGGACCTCAGCTCCCAGACTTCTCCAGCCAGCTTTGCTTTAAAGCAGGGGTCTCCAACCTTTGCAACTTTAAGTCTGAAGGACTTCAGCTCCCAGACTTCTCCAGCCAGCTTTGCTTTAAAGCAGGGGTCCCCAACCTTTGCAACTTTAAGTCTGAAGGACTTCAGCTCCCAGACTTCTCCAGCCAGCTTTGCTATGTGGGTATATACATAATAAGCTTTGCTGGCTGGAGAAGTCTGGGAGCTGAAGTCCTTCAGACTTAAAGTTGCAAAGGTTGGAGACCCCTGTTTTAAGTCATAATGGGCCATGGGTTTGGACCAGTAGTCTGCTGCTTGTCGCCTCCTTTTTTTTCCCCTTTCTAGTTTTCAGGATTATTATTATTTTTTAAGGATGTGATGGGCACTGAGCATAAGAGAGTAAAAGGGAAGATGGGTTTTAGGTGTGACACATAGAAGGGAATATTTATAGCTCAGGGTGGAATGGGGAAATCCTGGTGGGTTTTTTGCAGATGTTTCATGACCCAACTAGGGAATATCACCAGCGCTATGGAGGAGGAGGAAGAGGAGGAGGAGGAGGACTGTGGGGTCCTGGGTGCTCTATGAGCTTGGTGGTTTTCTTGCAGATGTCTCATGGCCCAACTAGGGAACATCATCTGGGCTAGAAGGGAGTGGGGTTTGCAAGGGGGAGGGGGAAGAAGAGGAGGAAGAGGAAGAGGAAGAGGAAGAAGAAGAATTATTGAGGAGGAGGAGGAGGAGGAGGAGGAGGAGAAGAAGAAGAAGAAGAAGAAGAAGAAGAAGAAGAAGAAGAAGAAGAAGAAGAAGAAGAAGAAGAAGAAGAAGAAGAAGAAGAAGAAGAAGAAGAAGAAGAAGAAGAAGAAACAACAACTGTGGGGTCCTTGGTCCTCTCTGAGCTTGGTGGTTTTCTTGCAGACATTTCTTGACCCAGCTAGGGAACACCATCAGTGCTACAGAGTAGAAGTATTTACAGGAAGGAGGAGGAGGGACTGCAGGGTCTTGGGTGCCTTCTTCCTTTTGCACTGATGACGTTGCCTAGTTTGGCAACAAAATGCGAGAAAACCGCCCAACTCAGAGAGCACCAAAGACCCCCCCCCCCGCCCCCACAGCCATCCTCCTCCTCTTCCCTAAACCCTTCCTCTCCCTTCGAGCACTGACGACGTTACCCAGTTTGGTCCGGAAAGGTCTGTGAGAAAACCAGCCAGCTCAGGGGAAACACCAGGGAGCTCGAAGCCTGCAGGCCTCCATGGGTTTTGCATGGCCACGAGTCAGCCTCACCTCCAAAAGTGGCGCATGGGGAACAAAGCATCCTTCAGCTATGCAGCTCTGTTACTCTGCGGTTGAATTTCTCACCCATCCTTCCCTTCAGGCTGGGCCCAGGACGTTCGCTGGCTGGGGAATTCTGGGAGTTGAAGTCCGGACATCTTCCAGTTGGCCCAGGTTGAGAAACACCGTTCTAAGCCTGACATAAATCC
This sequence comes from Rhabdophis nuchalis, assembly GCA_039707465.1. NCBI lineage: Eukaryota > Metazoa > Chordata > Lepidosauria > Squamata > Natricidae > Rhabdophis > Rhabdophis nuchalis. Next base: position 2,669,092 of record CM077645.1, on the reverse strand, counting down.
GTCTCCTTGTAAACCAGGCTCCGGGGCAACTCGGCAAACTCTTGATGTTTAATCGCTGCTTGATCCCTAGATGCAAATGAGGACTCTGGGAAAATCCACGGGCTGCTTTCTCCGAACAGGATGTGCTCCATGGAGCTGGGAGCGGAACGCCCAAATGGCGAAAGAAGGCCATCGGAACAGGGGGAAAAAGCAAAATAGCAGAGTTGGAAGGGACCTCAGAGGTCATCTAGTCTAGGGGTTGGCAAAGTTGGCTCTTTTAAGACGGGTGGACTTCAACGCCCAGAATTCCCCAGCCAGCCTGGCTGGCTGGGGAATTCTGAGAGTTGAAGTCCACTGGCCTTAAAAAGAGCCAACTTAGCAGACCGGATGGGGAATTCTGGGAGTTGAAGTCCACCGGCCTTAAAAAGAGCCAACTTAGCAGACCGGATGGGGAATTCTGGGAGTTGAAGTCCACCGGCCTTAAAAAGAGCCAACTTAGCAGACCGGATGGGGAATTCTGGGAGTTGAAGTCCACTGGCCTTAAAAAGAGCCAACTTAGCAGACCGGATGGGGAATTCTGGGAGTTGAAGTCCACTGGCCTTAAAAAGAGCCAACTTAGCAGACCGGATGGGGAATTCTGGGAGTTGAAGTCTACCGGCCTTAAAAAGAGCCAACTTAGCAGACCGGATGGGGAATTCTGGGAGTTGAAGTCCACCGGCCTTAAAAAGAGCCAACTTAGCAGACCGGATGGGGAATTCTGGGAGTTGAAGTCCACCGGCCTTAAAAAGAGCCAACTTAGCAGACCGGATGGGGAATTCTGGGAGTTGAAGTCCACCGGCCTTAAAAAGAGCCAACTTAGCAGACCGGCTGGGGAATTCTGGGAGTTGAAGTCCACCGGCCTTAAAAAGAGCCAACTTTGCAGACCCCTGTAAGTCTAGTCCAACCCCCTTCAAGGACACCTCCCAGCGTTTGGACAAATGGCCCTCCGGCCTCTTCTTAAAGACCTCCAGCGATGGAGGCAAGTCAATGGAGGCAACTTCCAGTGGCAAGACGTCCCACTGGCCTCACTGTCCGGAAGAACCTTAGGATGGTCTTAGAAGCATGGAAACCGTGTGGGGTGGATCTCTCGCCTCCCAATCAGGAGGTGGTGAGATCCATCCTAGGTAGAGGCAGATGGAGGGTCTCCTGCTTGGGCAGGGGGTTGGACTAGATGACCTGCAAGGTACCTTCCGACTCTGTTAATCTGTTAGAAAGAAAGAAAGAAGGAAAGAAAGGAAGGAAGGAAAAGGAAGGAAAGAAAGAAGGAAAGAAAGAAAGGAAGGAAAAGGAAAGGAAAGGAAAGGAAGGAAGGAAGGAAGCTCTCGCCTCCCAATCAGGAGGTGGTGAGTTCGATCTTAGGTAGAGGCAGATGTAGGGTCTCCTGCTTGGGCTGGGGGTTGGACTAGATGACCTGCAAGGTCCCTTCCAACTCAGTTCATCTGTTAAGATCTGTTAAAAATCTGTCCCAAACCAAATAACGAAGTGGCTCTTTTGTGGATCACGCAAGAGGATCCACAGAAGATTTTGAAAACAATGGTCTTCCAAGCTGACACTAAACTCGATGGGTCGATGGTGGGTCCGAGTTCAGAACCTCCGAGAGCCATGGGGGGGGGGGGGGCGAATCTATGGCAGGTGTGGCGAAAGTGGCACACAGCTACCACGTCTCTGGGCACGCCAGGCGCCGCCCGTCGCTCTTCTGTCTGCCAGTGCGCCAGCCAGCTGGTCTTCACCATGCAGGTGCTGGGAAGATGATCTTCCAGTTTCCGGCACGCACATCGCCCACCTGGTCTTGTTTCTGGCTCGCATGCACGCACGAAGACCAGGTGGGGTGTGTGCATGCATCATTCCCCCCCCCCAAATCCTCAATCTTCCCCCTCCAGGGAAAACCCCAATCTGCTCATCCCCTCCCCTTCCGACCTGCCCCCTCGACCTCCGCACAATCACGGACCTTTGCCTCTTCTGTCGAGCCCTTAAAACAGGGGTCTCCAACCTTTGCAACTTTAAGTCTGAAGGACTTCAGCTCCCAGAATTCTCCAGCCAGCAAAGCTGAAGTCCTTCAGACTTAAAGTTGCAAAGGTTGGAGACCCCTGCTTTAAAGCAAAGCTGGCTGGAGAAGTCTGGGAGCTGAAGTCCTTCAGACTTAAAGTTGCAAAGGTTGGAGACCCCTGCTTTAAAGCAAAGCTGGCTGGAGAAGTCTGGGAGCTGAAGTCCTTCAGACTTAAAGTTGCAAAGGTTGGAGACCCCTGCTTTAAAGCAAAGCTGGCTGGAGAATTCTGGGAGCTGAAGTCCTTCAGACTTAAAGTTGCAAAGGTTGGAGACCCCTGCTTTAAAGCAAAGCTGGCTGGAGAAGTCTGGGAGCTGCAGTCCTTCAGACTTAAAGTTGCAAAGGTTGGAGACCCCTGCCTTAAAACACCCTTCTTCCATGTGGCCGGCCTGACATAGTGATGTTTATTATTGAATTTTTAGCTGGGTTTTTAAATTAAGTTTTAGCACGGGTGAAATTCATTTAATTTAATTTTAAACTGACTTCTCGTCTCTTTGTTTATATTTTATTTTTAATTCCTGTGCACCGCCCTGAGTCCCATTTGGGAGAGAGGGCGGTATAAAAGTATTGAAAAAAGGAAAAGTAAAGTAAAATAAAATGACCAACTCAAACACAAGGAACATTCAATGTGGCTTTTATAACGTGGTTTATTTACACTGGCATTGACAAGTGGTTATCATCATCATCATCATCCTTTTATTTATTTATTTTGTCAAATTAATACTTCTTACAAGTCCCGAAGGAGCTGCAGATCCAGTGGTTGAAGCGAGACAAATAAAACAAACTTTTGAAATCTAGGACTCTTGAAGTCAAGTCAAGCCCCTCCCCACCCCCCACCCCTTCCCTTACAGGGGAGGGTCTGCATCCGATCCCCCCTCCCTTCCCCCTTCCCGTGGGGCAGAAACAAGTGTGGGGACTCTCCATTCCCCCCCAGAGCAGGTTGCAAATCAAGCCTTTGCCCCCCATTTTAAAAAAAAGAAAAGAACGATTGAATTAAAAAAATGCAAAAGGAAAACTGTGGTTCTGAGGCACCCCCATTCCCCAAAGACAGAGAACAACACAATACAAAAAAAAAAAAAAGGAACTGGTGTAAAAAGATTCTAGGATGTTACAAAAACAAAGATAAAACACAAAAAACCCTACTTACAAAACTTTTTTCTTTTTGTCTTCCTGACAACGTGCGGAGAAGGCAAAAGTGGCCGGAGGATATGATCTGCAGAGGATTTACAGCCAGGCAAGGGGAGTGGTGGAGGAGGTGGTGGGCAGCACTGCAGGGCTGGCGGTGGGGTGGAGACCGAGGAAGGGGGCAGGGGCCCCGGGGATGCAGGCAGGGGGAGCCCGGAGGAGCGGGAGGCGAATAAGAGCGAAGGCTGGACAGGAAAAGTGGAGGCCACGTTTCCCAAAAGCCCCCGGAGAGATTTCCGTTCCTCAAGAAGTCCTTGAGGTTTGCAAAGCAGCTGCGGTTGAAAAATTCATCTTCCTAAAGGTTGAACTGGGGTGGAGGAAGAGGAAGGGAGGGAAGGAGGGAGAGAGGAAGGAAAGAAAGAAAGAAAGAAGGAAAGAAGGAAAGGAAGGAAGGAAGGAAAGAAAGAAAGAAAGAAAGAAGGAAGGAAGGAAGGAAAGAAAAAAAGAAAGAAAGAAAGAAGGAAAGAAGGAAAGAAGGAAAGAGTTGGGAGTGGAAGGGAGGGAGGGAGAGAACAGAGAAGGTTGGGAAATAGGAATGGAAGGAAGGAAGGAAGGAAGGAAAGAAGGAAGGAAGGAAACAGGAGGGGGACAAGGACAAGGAAGGGAGAGAGGAAAGGAGGGGACAGAGAAGGATGGGAGAGAAGGATGGATAGTTGGAAGGAAGGAGAACAGGGAGAGAGGAAGGAAGCAAGGGAGGAAAGGAGAGAGGAAGGACGGAAGGGAGAGATAGAGGGTGAAAAAAAGGGAGACACGGAAGAATAGAGAGGAAAGGAGAGAGAGAAGGAGGGAAGAAGAAAGAAGGGAGGGAGAGAGGGATGGTGGAAGGACGAAAGGAAGTCAGGAATAGATACAGGAAAGAAGGACGGAAGAAGGAATGGGGTAGGGAGGGAAGAAAAGAGGGAAGGAGGAGGAAGGGAAAAGAAGGGTGGTGGAAAGAAGGAACGGAGAGGGAGGACAGAGAGAAGAAAGAAGTGAGAGAGGAAGGAAGGAAGGATCGGAAAGAACAGCTGGCAAAAGACTGATAAAACACCCTCAAAGACACCCCCCCCCCTACATTGAAATGATCAAGGGGCATTTGTGTGTGTGTGTGTGTGTGTGTGTGTGTTGCGAAGGGATCCCCTGACTTCAAAAAAAGATCTGGCAGGCTGTGGATCGGGAAAGACCCCCCCCCCTTTCCCAAGCGACCCTCCTCGAGAGACCCCTCCTCCTTATCCCGCCACCCACCCAGGAAATACAACACGACCTTACAATTCTGAACCTAGAACAGGGCCTTAAAGGGGGCCACGACTTGAGGGGCAGCGCTAACCCTGTGGCTCCCTTTTGCACTAGCGCGAGCAAAGGAGCCACCCCTGTGGAAACCACAACCGTGTTTCTCCTCCTCCAGGCACACTGGTGGCCGGGGGGGAGGGAGTTTCTGGCCCAGTGGGAGAAGCCCCCTCCCCATCACCTGCGTGACCGATTTCCTCCCAGGGGATTCCAACTCTCTCGGATTAGCATCTCACTTCCCAGCACTTTATGTGCCCTATTGCTACTAGAGGCTGTTGCTACTACGTGGTGCGGCTACTACACCTATGTGGGTATTGCAGCGAGGGTGGGGAAAATAAAACGGAAGGAAAGAAAAACAACAACAGAGAATCCAATTTTTCTGGTGCAAAAGCAACAATCCGTAAGGATGGCGAGAATCAAACGCAAAGACTTGGTTTTCTAGCAAATTCCGCGTCCGGTCGATTCGACGGCCATCTCCTTAATGCGCAGGAGGGACCATCCTACCCATGTGGCTGTGGCGGAAGGGGGCCAGGTGTGCTGCTGAATCACCTGCCCCATACAACCAACCCCTCCACTTCCCACTTGTCCTCTTGGGAAAGTTCTCATCTTTCCGATTTGAGAATTCGAAAGCAAAAGAGCATTTGGTCCCTCGGCGATTTGGTGGTCAAACGGGGACAACTTTTAAGACTGGTGGACTTCAACTCCCAGAGTTGAACAACTTTCCCTTCCTGCCTTCCTGCCTTCCTCCCAGAATTCCCTCCCAAAATTCCCGGACAGGAATGGCCCATCTTTTGGAGGTGCATCCCATTAACTCTCTTGTGCTTCCTTTTTCTGCGCTCTCTGGGAGTTGAAGGCCATGAGATTTGCCAAAAGCTGCCAAGATTTGGAGCCCTGTTCTGAAGCGAGGATCCCAAAGCCCCAGAAACCGACCGATTCCTCAAGAGATCCACGCAACGATTCTGGGAAAGACCCAAGCCGCAACTTGTGGCTGGAAACAACAACAACTAAGCGCACTCAAGTCGGCCAAAGAATTGGCCGACTCCCAGAAATGTGGAAAGCGGTCGTTTGCTAGGCAAATGATCCATTTTCTTTTTGGGGTGGATGGGGAGGGGGCCTTCCTTACTCTTCAACGTAAAAGCCACCCAGCCCTCACACTGCGTGCATTCGCAAACCCCCCCACAGCTGTGATTAAAACAACAACAACACAACGGTCAGCTTTTGAAGCCAAAGCACAAAAAACGCGTGAAGTTTGTGGCATGCCGCTCGGCTCCCCTCCCGCCGATTCGGGGAGGGGGAGCCGGGATAGAAACCGGAGCAGCGGGGAGACCCTCGGGGTGGGTGGGGGGCGTGGGGAGGGTCCTCGGGGTTGGCCGGAGGAGCGCAGGGGGAGTGGGGGTTGGGCCGTTCACTCCCCTTCCTCCTTGATGCGCTGCTGCTTGTTCCGACGGGCATCCAGGTCGAAGTCGAAGCCGTTCCAGTCGTCGCGGGGCGGGAAGGAGATGGTCTGGCGGAGCGTGAAGCGCACGGCGTCGATCACCCGCTCCCCCCGGGCCTCGCTGGAGCCCACGCTGACCGTGGAGGCCCCGCTGGGCGTGCGCAGGAGGTGCGGAGGGGAGGAGAAGTCGTGCAGCTGCCGGTAGTCCAGGAGGCCCTTCCAGATGGCGTGGCGGAACTGGTCGGGGATCTTCAGGCTCACCAGATCCTGCCAAGAGAGAGAGAGAGAGAGAGTGAGCGCCATTCCTCTTTCTTTCTTCCCTTCCTCAATTTTGGTCTTCTTTCCTTCCAGCCCTTCCCATTCTTCCCTTCCTTCCATTTTTGTCTCCTTTCTTTCCTTCTTTCCTTTTTCTTCCTTCTTTCCTCAATTTTGTCTCCTTTCCTTCCAGCCCTTCTCATTCTTCCCTTCCTTCCTTCCTTCCATTTTTGTCTCTTTCCTTCTTTCCTTTTTCTTCCTTCTATCCTCAATTTTGTCTCCTTTCCTTCCAGCCCTTCTCATTCTTCCCTTCCTTCCTTCCTTCCTTCAATTTTGTCTACTTTCTTTCCTTCTTTTCCCTTCTTTCCCCAATTTTTGTCTTCTTCCTTTCCAGTCCTTCTCATTCTTCCCTTCCTTCCTTCAATATTTGCATTCCTTCCTTCCTTCCTTCAATTTTTGTCTCCTTTCTTTCCTTCTTTCCTTTTTCTCCCTTCTTTCCTCGATTTTTGTCTTCTGTCCTTCCAGTCCTTCTCAGTCTCATTCTTTCCTTCCGTGAATTTTTGTCTTCTTTCTTTCCTTTTTCTTCCTTCTTTCCTTCCTCAATTTTTATATTCTTTCCTTTTTTCGTCCTTCCTTCCCCACTTTTGGTCTTCCTTCCTACCTTTCTTATTCTCCTCATTTCTTCTTTCTTTTCTCAATTTTTGTATTCCTTCCTTTTCTTCATCCTCCCTTCCTTTTCTTTTCCTCCCTCCCTCTTTCCTTTCCTCCCTTCTTCAATTTTTATATTCTTTCTTTTCTTCTTCCTTCCTTTTCTTCTTCCTCCCTCCCTCTTTCCATTCCTTCCTTCCTTCCTCAATGTTTGTCTTCCTTCCTTTTCTTCATCCTCCCTTCCTTTTCTTTTCCTTCCTTCAATTTTTATATTCTTTCTTTTCTTCCTTCCTTTTCTTCTTCCTCCCTCCCTCCCTTTCTCTTTCCCTTCCTCCCTTCCTCAACTTTTCCCTTCCTTCCTTCTTGCCTCCCTCCCTCCCTTCCTGACTGTATTGCTTCTGGCCACAGCCTGAATACAGATGGTCCTCGGCCGTTCATTTAGCGACCGTTCAAAGTTACAACGCCACTGGAAAAAAGGGACTTCTGACAGGCCCTCAAACTCACTATGCGTCATCCCCATGGTCAAGGGATCGCAACCCGGCCCCTTGGAGACTGACTCATACTTATGACGGTTGTCTTATCTGGGAGGTCACGCAAATCCCCTTTTGCGACCTTCCGACCAGCCAAGGGAAGCCAGATTCACTTAATGACACAACTGCGGGGATTCACGGCCAGGGCTTCCCTCCCGCTGCCGCCCAGCCCCAAGCAAAAGAGGGCCAGCCAGAGGCAGCGAGGAAGCGCAGAGACCCCCAGGCTGAGCCCCCCAAAGAACCCCACCGCAGCAAAGCAGCCAGGCAAGCGAGGGGAGAGCTGCAGAGGGACGGAGGGAGGGGCGGGGAGGTTGGGGGGGGCGCGGGAAGGGCTGCCGGCTGCCAATCCCTGTGGCCTTTGGCAAACCACCACTGGGGGGGGGGGGGGGCTTCCGGTGTCCCCTGCTCAACTCTGCACCCACATCTTGCAACACACCCGACAACCGAGATGGCGAATTGATGGCATGCCAGGTGGCACCTGGCGCCATGCTGGGAGGCACGTCCGCCGTCCACTCCGGGGCGACAGCCAAATGGTTTTCCCCATTTCCGCAGGGCCAGGGGAGGCCGTGGGAGTTCCCGGACTTCCGGTTGGCCCGTTGGGGGGGGGGGCGTTTCCCCCCCCCCCTCCCCAGCCTCTGGAGCCTTTCCTGAAAGCTGGAAAGGGCGGGAAAACGGCCCCAACCGGAAGTTTTGGAAACATTCGTTCCCGGCTTCTGGGGTGGGTGGGTGGGTGTTTTCCGCCCTCCCCAGGGGTCAGGAAAGGCCCCGGAGGCTGGGGAGGGGTCGTGTGGTGGGATTAAGCAACACATGGGCACAATTTTGGCACGCCGTAAGAAAAAGGTCCCTACAACTACGCGCAGCGGCTCCGCAGGGGAAGCGAGAAGCTTTTGCGCTAACGGCCACCCATCTCTCCCACCACTGGGCGGAGGGGAGGGCTTGTCTCCCCTCTGCAGCGCCAGCCGGGCTCGGCCTCCCCTCCCGCCCCGTTTTGGCCCTTACGCCCCCCCCCCCCCTCTTCCCCGGGAAGCGAAAGGGAGCCGCGTGGGTTACTTACATCCATGGAGTAGTGCTCAATCTGGTAGATGCTGGTCAAGCCTTGCGCCGTGAAATAATCCAGGCAGGAGGAACAGCCCAGCCTCGCTAAGAAACTGCAGGTGGGGTGGAGGGAGAACGACGAGGGTGGGCGAGAGAGGAAGAGGAGGAGGAGGAAGAGGAAGAGAGAAGGAGAAATTGAGATGAGGAGGTCACCCAGACGGCAGAGCCCCGACATGGCAAGATCCGCACCCGGCACTCTACCAAAGGAGGATGTTTCTAGCTGGGGGTTTAAACCAGGGGTGGGGCCCGGGGGGGTGGGGTTTTCTCTCAGCCAGCAGGCGTTTCAAGAGCCAAGGAGGGAGCTTCATCAGTGCTAGGCGAGGGGGTTTCAGGGAGGAGGAGGAGGAAGAGGAAGAAGAGGAGAAGGAGAGCAGAAGGAAGAAGAGGATGAGGAAGAGAAGGACGAGGAGGAAGAGGAAGAAGAGAAGGGGGGAATAGAAGGAGGAGGAGGAGGAGGAAGAGGAGAGGGAGGGGGGAGAGCTGGAAGAAGAAGAGGAGGAGGAAGAGGAAGAAGAGGAGGGGGAGGAGGAGGAAGAAGAGGAGGAAGAAGAGGAGGGGACGAAGAAGAAGAAGAGGGTGAGGAAGAGAAGGACGAGGAGGAAGAGGAAGAAGAGAAGGGGGGAATAGAAGGAGGAAGAGGAGGAGGAAGAGGAGAGGGAGGGGGGAGAGCTGAAAGAAGAAGAGGAGGAGGAAGAGGAAGAAGAGGAGGGGGAGGAGGAGGAGGAAGAAGAGGAGGGGACGAAGAAGAAGAAGAGGGGGAGGAAGAGGAGAAGGAGAGGGAGAGCTGGAAGAAGAAGAGGAGGAGGAAGAGGAGAAGGAGAGGGAGGGGGAGAGCTGGAAGAAGAAGAGGGGGAGGAAGAGGAGAAGGAGAGGGAGGGGGAGAGCTGGAAGAAGAAGAGGAGGAGGAAGAGGAGAAGGAGAGGGAGGAGGAGGAAGAAGAGGAGGAAGAAGGGGAGGTGGGAGGAGAAAGAAGAGGAGGAGGAAGAAAAAGAGGATGAGGAAGAAGAGGAGGGGACGAAGAAGAAGAAGAAGAGAAGGAGGGGGAGGAGGAGGAAGAAGAGGAAGAGGAGGAAAAGCACTTGGGGGGGGGGGTCCTTGTTTTTTCTGAGCTTAGTGGCTTTCTTGCAGACGTTGCATGACCCAACTAGCAAACTTCTTCAGTCCCAGGGATGACATTAGCTGCACTAGTTTGGGTCATGGAACTGCAAGAAAACCTCCCAGCTCGGACACCATCCAGGACCCACACAGTCCTCCTCCTCCTCCTCTTCCCCACTCCTCTGCACACACCCTTCTCGCACTGACAATGTTACCTAGCTGGGTCACGAAACGCCTGCAAGCAAAGAGAGCTGGGAGGGGGCAGGGCTGGGGTGCTTCCTCTTGGCAGGAGACCCAGCAAGGGGGTGGGGCGGAGGGGGGGGCAGAGGCTCCCCCCAAGAAAGCCCCACTTTCCAGAGATTTGGGGGGCCATCTGGGGGTTGGAGGCACAAATCCCCACAAATCTAGCCTTTCAGGAGACTCCCGGTCTAGCACCCGGTGAGTAACGAGGAAATTCCTTTGTACCGGCGAGCCGCTTTGCCGGACCCCCGTAAGGCTGCCTTCCCAAGCGCCAAGCAGCACCGAAGCGAGGCCAGAGCCCCCCCCCAGCCCGCCCAATCAGCCGCACCGAACACCCCCCACCATCCCCCAGATGCAGAAAACGGGAGCAGCCGAAGCACAGCCATTGCTCTTAAAAGAAGAGGCGCGAGGGCAGAAGGTTAAAAAAAGAGACCCTGACCACCCAGAGGAGGGGGAGGGGGTGGGGAGGGGGTCCAGGGTAACTCGCCCCGGCCAACTCGTCTCACGGCCACTTCAGAATCAGAATCAGAACAGAGCTGGAAGGGACCTTGGAGGTCTTCTAGTCCAGCCCCTCTCCTGCAAGTTGCCGCGGGGACAATTCAGGGCTGCCTTAATCGTTTCGTTCGGTTAAGTTTTACTACTACAGGTTTGCGTCGAAGTTACGGTAACTCCTCTTTTTCTGGAGTAGACTTGTGTTTTCCTCCTCCTATTATTATTATTATTATTATTATTATTACTATTACTATTATTATTATTATTATTATTAATATCGGCCGCATTTCTCTCGAAACTAACTTTTGGACTTTTGCATTTGCTGGATTGTCCCGGGGCGAGTTGACCGCGGTGGGTCGTCCCATTCCGAGGGGGGGGCGGGGGGGGAGGAGAGCGGCCAGTCCTGGCTAAAGGGCCATCCAGAGCACAGAGGCCCCGCCCTTGTCAAGCGGGAACACCCCTCGTCTCTAGAGGAGCCCCCTCCGAGCGAGTCTTGAGCGCGAGAAGCGAATCCGTGTCTGGAGTCTTGCGGGATGAGACCGTCTGCCAAGTCTCGAACCCGGGCCAGGTTCGAGACCCACTCCCTCCAACGGGGCATGGAAGCTAATCGGCATCTGACAACCCCCCCCCACCCCTCCCCAAGGAGCTTCTTCTGAGATCCCAGCAGCCCCTTGGACACCGTGGGTGGCTCAGGGGCCGTCTCCAAGGGTGGCCCCACAGGCAGAGGATGGCGGCAGTCAATCTGAGAGTTCCCCGGGCCAAGCTTGGAAGTTGTGACATTTTTGTGGGGGGCGCACATCCTGCACCTTAACCGGGTGAGCAGGTCCAACCCCCCCCCCCCCCGGTTCCCTCGCACACCTATTGTGTCAGCATCAACCACAGCGCTTAGGAGATGCACAGACGGGGAGCTCGTCCTCTGCAAAAGTGAGGGAAACAGGCAGGTTGCTAAGCCAGTGCAAGAGGTTGCTCCCGCCAAGGGGGCAGAGTTCGAACTCGGGGCCGGCCACGCTGGAACCGAAGTCGCCAACCCCCACCCGCCACCCCCATCTCCTGCCCGCCTGCCCGCCCACTCACCTGACGATGCTGCAGTCTGTGGGGTAGGGGGGAGGCGGGGTGCAGTGGGAGGTGGAGGGCATGGAGAGGGGAGGGGCCAGCGTCTGGGTGGGGCTCAGCCCGTTCATGTCGCCCGCCATCGTCATGTGGCCCCCCATCATCGGAACTGGGCGGAAGAAGGGAAGAAACGGCACGTCAAAGGAAAGGTAGGGGGATTCTGGGAGCTGTAGCCCACCCCCTCTTAAAGCATGACAACTGGGGAATTCTGGGAGTTGTAGTCCAATCCTCTTAAAGCCTGGTGGCTGGGGAATTCTGGGAGTTGTAGTCCACCCCTCTTAAAGCATGACAGCTGGGGAATTCTGGGAGTTGTAGTCCACCCCTCTTAAAGCATGACAGCTGGGGAATTCTGGGAGTTGTAGTCCACCCCTCTTAAAGCATGACAGCTGGGGAAATCTGGGAGATGTAGTCCACCCAATTCTCTCTCCCTCTCTCCATTCACAGCTGCCATAACTTTAAAAGCCCACCACCATTGGGAGCAACAAGCTTTACGTGCTTATATCAACCTTGCTCTGAATGGTGGTGGGGGGGTCTAATTTGCAAAAGTGGGGTCTCCCATTCACCCTTTTTAGGCGTGACAGCCAGCTGGGTGACTCTGGGCCAGTCCCTCCTCCTCTCTCTTTCTCTCAGGTCAACCCACCACGCAGGGTTGTCGTTGCGAGGAAAACAGGAGGGAGGGGGGAGACGTCCGTTCCCTTGAGGGATTTACAAAGGCAAGAAAAGTGGGGTGTCAGCCCTGCCCCCCTCTTTCTTTTTTGGGATCTCTGGCCTGCCACACTTTCTATTCTTCTACCTTGCCTTTTCTAGGGTGGGAAAATGGAAGTTAGATGACAGGTAGCCATAACAACATTCCTTTCTAGAAAGCCAAGGTCACCATCCTTTGTCTTTGCACCTCTGCACCTGACCGGAACTGGAGGGGTGGACTCTGTCGTCGTGGCAGTGGGGGATTGGACCACGGGATGGGCTTGGGGGTGTGTGGCAGGATCCAACTGGGCGGGGGAAACCGGGAAGCTTCCCACCGATGGGCCAACGTGTTGGCTCTCTTCATAAACTTTGAGGAAACTTTGGCCTTGGACTCTGATCGACTTTTGGAGGCTACTGGGGGACCCTGACAGGGGCTCCAACCAGGACCCCGGCTACAAGCAGCGCCTTACTGTTGGCTCCCATGCTGTCCGGGATGCTGGTGGGGGTCAGGGTGTTGCGTTGCTGGGGGTTGATGAGCTGACTGACGGAGGGCAGCTTATTCATGCCGCTGATCTTGCCCAGCGGAGGAGAGGTGGAGCCGTAGGAAGGCTGGACCTGCAGGGCGTTCCTGGAACGAAAGAGAGAAATCGGGGTGAATCGGCGTCGATGGGGCCCCAGCTGCAGAACCAGGGATGGAAGGGGAAGCGGGGTTCCTCCACACACACACACACACACACACACACACACACACACCCCTGTGCGGAGGCTAAGGTTTCATCCAGGCAGTGGTCCAAAAAGCACCATTGGGCCAGGCAACCCGCGACTGATGCTGTGACTTCGCTGGGCACCGGACGTCTGTCTGCAAGGAAGCAACTTCGCTCAGAAGTCTCCACGTCAGGAGGAAGCTACCTAGCACTGAGGATGTTACCTAGCTGGGTCATGAAACGCCTGGAAGAAATCAACCAAGCTCAGAGAGCACCGAAGACCCCACAGGCCTCCCCCTCCTCCCTGTACACCTCACTCCCTTCTAGCACTGACGATTGTCCCTAGTTGGGTCATGAAACGTCTGCCAGAAAACCACCAAGCTCATCAAGGACCCCACAGCCCTTCTCTCCTCCTCCTCCTCCTCTTCCCTTCCTTCCTTCCTTCCTTCCTTCCTTCCTTCCTTCCTTCCTCCTCCTCACCTCCCTCCCTTCCTTCCTCCCTCCTTCCTTCCTCCTCCTCCTCACCTCCCTTCCTCCCTCCCTTCTTCCTTCCTCCCTTCCTCCCTCCCTCCCTTCTTCCTTCCTCCTCCTCACCTCCCTTCCTTCCTCCCTCCCTCCTTCCTCCTCCTCCTCACCTCCCTTCCTTCCTTCCTTCCTCCCTCCCTCCTTCCTTCCTCCTCCTCCTCACCTCCCTTCCTTCCTTCTCCTCCTCACCTCCCACTCCTCCCTGTACACCTTACTGCCTTCTAGCACTGATGATGTTACCTAGCTGGGTCATGAAACGTCTGCCAGAAAACCACCCAGCTCAGAGAGCACCCAGGACCCCCACATTCCTCCTCCCTGCAAATCCCTCACTATTCTACCACTGATGATGTTACCCAGCTGGGTCACGAAGCGTCCAAGCCCCAAGGGCATCAAGCACCCCACAGACCTTCTCCTGCCAATTCTCTTCCTCCTCCTCCCTTCTAGCATTGATGATATTCCCTAGTAGGGTCATGAAATGTCTGCGAGAAAGGAACCGAGCTCAGAGACCACCAAGGACCCCACCATCCTCATCTTCTGCAAACCCCCTTCCCTTGCAAGCACTGACGATGTCGCATAGTTGGGTCATGAAACGTTTGCAAGAAAACCACCCCAAGGATCCCTTGGATAAAGATATCCAAAAAGGCTTTGATCCAATTTCCAACCCAAGAGATTTTCGGAGAACGAATAGAGTGGATTTCAGAAGTTTTCCCCGAAGTTGAAGTCTGCATTTCCTTACAATATCTGTCTAAAGAGGGAAGGGACAAATCCTTTGAAGTTTGAGGGCGCCTGGGTGGAGGGATTGCGCTCCATGGGAAACCATTTCCAGCTGGGACTTCGATGGTAAGACGGACTAATTCTGGAGACCGAATCTATGATATTTCATTAGACGAACCCTCGATAAAAGAGATGGCACTCAGAAAGAGACTCGGATATTTCCAACCAATTTCCTTGCATTTATTGTGTGCAATGACAATAAAAGGCTATACTCTAATAATTACGCCCTCCGCACAGTCACTCACGCGCTTGTGACATCCCGGCTGGACTACTGTAATTCTCTCTACATGGGGCTCCCCTTGGCGTGCACCCGAAGGCTGCAGCTGGTCCAGAATGCAGCCGCGCGGGCGATCTTGGGAACGTCTAGATATTCCCATGTAACACCGCTCCTGCGCGAGCTGCACTGGTTACCTGTGGTCTTTCGGGTGCGCTTCAAGGTGTTGATCACCATCTTTAAAGCGCTCCATGGCACGGGACCAAGCTACCTGCGAGACCGCATCCTACCTCATACATCCCTGCGGCCGATCCGCTCCCACAGAGAGGGACTTCTCCGGGTGCCATCCACTAGGCAATGCCAGCGGGCGACGCCCAGGGGAAGGGCCTTCTCTGTGGTGGGCCCAACCCTCTGGAACGACCTACCCCCCGACCTCAGAACAACCACGGACCTCCGCACCTTCCGCCAGAAATTAAAGACACTCCTGTTCCATCAGGCCGGTTTGGCCTAAGTTATTTACCTAGTCTGCAGTCTGTATTATAAATTGTTTTAATTGGGTTTGTAAGGGATTATGTCTTAACTATTTAAATTTTAGCACAGGGATAAACTATTTAATTCGATTTTAATTATTTATACTTTGTATTTGTGTTGTTTTAAATTTCCTGTGCACCGCCCCGGGTCCCTTCGGGGAGAGGGTGCGGTTATATAAATTTTATAAATAAATTATAAATAAATAATTGGATCCAGGCTGAAATCTTTTTCTCTTTTGGGATGATTTAGGCCGCTGTAAACTTTCCAGAGTAGATTACAATAACGGAGACTTAGGAAACTTTGGATTTTTCTTTGGTTTTCGTCTTACAATTCTTCCTGTTAACTATTTTGTCACTATAACATGTAGAAGACAGATTCATAATTTGCAAATAAGTTGATTACTTTAAAATTTTAAGAGGGCCATGTATCACAAAGTATGGGAACCAATAATAATAATAATAATAATCTTTATTGCCATTGTACTAAAATTACAATGAAATTGTAATTTCAATGTTCCAATGTTGTAATAATCATTAATTATTTAGTGGGGCGGGGGAGATAATGTCTGTATATGTGGTGGTTTTTTTTAATGTACTTTTTTTGGGGTGGGCTGTTGGCAGGTTCTTGATTGGGACCTTGTTGCCTTGATGGTTAGTCTGATGGTAACCTGCAGAGTGATGCACGTTGGGGCAAAAAACCCCAACTACATCTATAAACTGATGGGGTCTGAACTCCTTGCAACTAACCAGGAAAGGGACCTTGGTGTCCTGGTGGACAGCTCAATGAAAGTGTCAACCCAGTGAAAAAAGCCAACTCATTGCTAGGGATCCTTAGGAAGGGGATAGAAAATAAGTCAGCAAATGTCATTTTGCCTCTTTATAAATCTATGGTGAGGCCCCATCTGGAGTATTGTGTGCAGTTCTGGTCCCCATATCTTCAGAAGGACATGATGGAAATGGAAAAGGGGCAGAGGAGGGCAACCAGAAGGATTAGGGGGCTGGAACACCTTCCTTACCATCTGAGGCTGCAACGGCTGGGCCTCTTCACTCTAGAACGACGACGCCTGAGAGGTGACCTGATGGAAGTCTATCAAATCATGCACGGTGTGGACAAAGTAGAAAAGGAAAAACTGCTTTCCCTGTCGCACAACACTAGAACTAGGGGGCCCTCCATGAAACTTTTGGAAGCTAGACCTCCAACAAATAAGAGGAAGGACTTTTTCACCCAGAGGATCCCTGGTCTATGGAACTCCCTGCCAGAAGAAGTGGTGACAGCTGTCAGCCTCGACACCTTTAAGGAAGGATGAGAGGAGTTCCTGGAGAACAAGGGTATCCATGGCTATCATGAGGGATGCCTAAGGACACCCTCCGGGTTGGAGAGATAGGCAGGATGTCTCTCAAGGCCATTTGCAGGGAATCACAAGCAGGCGAAGACATCTGCTTGGGAAGACCCTGAAGCCAATGGGGAGCCACTGTGGGAGACAGAAGGCTGGACTGGATGGGCTGTGGCCTCTTCCGGCAAGGCTGCTCTTAGGTTCTTAACCTTGGAGTAAATCTATAGTGATCTGGGTGCTGATTGCTGGTGGAGAGGTTCTGAAAGTCCCACCCACCCTTTTTCGCATTATCTATAGATGTTGTTAACATCTATGTGTCTATTGATCTGTCCGACTGCCCTACACGTGTGGCTGGCTGGGGAATTCTGGGAGTTGAAGTCCACAAGTCTTAAAGTTCCCAAGTTTGGACACCCCTGCCCTACAGTTTTTGGACTTGGCTTGCTCTGGGATGGTCACCTTTCCCCACGAGAAGCTGTGGTTCAATCTGTCCATCGGTTGTGAGATGGAAGAATTTCCATCATGCCTTCTGGGTGCTTTTTTCCAATGTTTTGATTGCTTTGGGGGGTTTCCCCCCCTATTTTGTCCTTCTGGATGTTTTTGGAGTCTTGTATTTTAACTTGACCTTGAATAAAATGCCCTGGATAATGAGCAGCGTCAAGCCCTCCCATCCCCATTGGTTTGTATTCATAATCATGTTTCTACTAATATCTGTTATCTTATGCACGCTCAACAAATACTCACACACACACACAAATATATGCACAGAAACATACATGCACATATGTATACACATACATATATAAACACACACATGCATTCATATATACACGCACAAATATATACATATATACACACATACACATATACAGACACATAAATACATACACACACATACACACATATATACATATACAAACATACATACATATAAATATACACATGCATATATAAGCACATATGCATACATACACATACACATATATATAAACACACACACACACACTTATATATATACACACATATATACATATCAGTGGTGGGTTTCAAATTTTTTTGAACCTACTCTGTAGGTGTGACCTATTTTGTGGGCGTGGCTTGGCAGTCATGTGACAGGGTGGGAGTGGCCACCTTTTAAAATGTGGTGAAACTCATTTAACTACGCTCTTGCTTAGCAACCAAAATTTTGGACTTAATTGTGATGAAAAATTCTTTCTTTCTTTCTTTCTTTCTTTCTTTCTTTCTTTCTTTCTTTCTTTCTTTCTTTCTTTCTTTCCTTCCTTCCTTCCTTCCTCCCTGGTCCTCTTTCTTTCTTTCTTTCTTTCTTTCCTTCCTTCCTTTCTTTCTTTCTTTCTTTCTTTCCTTTCTTTCTTTCTTTCTTTCTTTCCTTCCTTCCTTCCTTCCTTCCTTCCTTCCTTCCTTCCTTCCTTCCTTCCTTCCTTCCTGGTCCTCTTTCCTTTCCTTTCCTTTCCTTTCCTTTCCTTTCCTTTCCTTTCCTTTCCTTTCCTTTCTTTCTTTCTTTCTTTCTTTCTTTCTTTCTTTCTTTCTTTCTCTTTCTTTCCTTCCTTCCTTCCTTCCTTCCTTCCTTCCTTCCTTCCTTCCTTCCTTCCTTCCTTCCTTCCTTTCCTTTCCTTTCCTTCCCGTTGGGTCACTGGTAGTAAGTAAGTAAATTTTAATTTCTAGACCGCTCCCTCTCCCCAAGGGGACTCGGAGCGGTGCACAGGGAAGTTAAAACAATAAATATACATAAATACACAAAACAATTAAAAGCAAATTGAACAGTAAAACCTTGCGCTAAAATTCCCAATGCCAATTCACTAAAACCCTATAACCCTATAATACTATAGTAGAGAGTGGGAGGGTGGGAGTGGCCACCTTTTAAAATGTGGTGAAACTCATTTAACAACGCTCTTGCTTAGCAACCAAAATTTTGGACTTAATTGTGATGAAAAATTCTTTCTTTCTTTCTTTCTTTCTTTCTTTCTTTCTTTCTCTTTCTTTCTTTCTTTCCTTCCTTCCTTCCTTCCTTCCTTCCTTCCTTCCTTCCTTCCTTCCTTCCTTCCTTCCTTCCTTCCTTTCCTTTCCTTTCCTTTCCTTCCCGTTGGGTCACTGGCAGTGGTGGCCCAGATTTACTTCCAGGTACACCAGTGGAACCCCCTCTCACCGGTTCTCTAAATTTCACCAACCGGCTCTCGCGAGTAGGTGCGAGCCTGCAGAAACCCACCACTGATACATATACATACAGTATATACCACCTTCGGGGAGAGTCCCTTCGGGGAGTCCCTTCGGGGAGAGAGAGCAGTTTATATATTAAAATTATTATTATTATTATTATTATTATTAATTATTATAAACACACATACACACACACACACACACACACACACGGAGGGCCTGGATGCGTGAAGAGTCTCCATGGACGTAAACACACCGAGAAGGTCGGCCGTGTGGAGCGAAGGGCGTCCAGGCAGCCCTGGGGGTTGTCACTGCCGTGCTTTTTGCTGGCTTGAGAGAGGCCGGAGGTCCGGTGGCCTCCCCAACTACTCAGCCGGACTCCGGAGACTTCAGACGCCTTTCACTAGTTCTCCGCCTGCTGTGGCCCAACTCGTAGCAACCCTGTTTAGCAAACCTCGGTGTGCGTCTCAGCTGAGCCCTCCCCCTCCCCCTTCCCAGGGGGCCTGGAGACGGAGGGCAGCCCGAGGCCCTGGGTGCCAATCCCTCCCTTCTCCCATCGCCCCAGGGACCTCCC
Organism: Rhabdophis nuchalis; assembly: GCA_039707465.1. NCBI lineage: Eukaryota > Metazoa > Chordata > Lepidosauria > Squamata > Natricidae > Rhabdophis > Rhabdophis nuchalis. Next base: position 2,650,168 of record CM077645.1, on the reverse strand, counting down.
CCTCCTCCTCCTCCTCCTCTTCCTCCTGGAGCCTCCCTCTTAGCTGACTTTATGTCGTGCTTTTGTTTCACATCCGCTTGGGAAGCGCCTGGGAACGGAGTGGTCAGAACTGGAGGACTTTGGGTTTCGCTGCTTACGGATCGGATGCCATCGTGACCTTCTCCCCTCGGGCCCTGAAGCGGCTGCTGGAAAGCCACCCACCTCAGGGAGCCCCAAGGACCCCACGGCAGTCCTCCCCCCACCTCATGAAATGGGGAGGGTCACATGGGGTGCCCTGACTTATGACGGCCAGGACTTATAATGGAAGCTCCGTTACAGCTGTGATCCCTTACAGGACTGCCCTTATAGGCTCTGGCCCCTTGCAGACTGAGGTGCTATCCATCATCTTTCTTTCTTCCGTCCATCCACATCCGTCATCCATCCATCCTCCCTCCTTCTCCCTGAAGCCTCTATTACTCTTCCTGTATCCTATATCCATCCAGCCTTCTTTCTTTCCATCCATCCATCCACATTTATCCCTCCTTCTCTCTGCAGTCTCCATCCCTCCGTCCTTCCTTCCATCTCCCTCCCTGGGTATCCTTTATCCATCCACCCATCCTTCCATTCATCCTTCATTTCTTTGTTCCATCTATCCATCCATCCACCCTCATTCTCCCCATCTTTGTTCCATCTTTCATCCATCTCCCTCCCTGTATCCATCCATATATCCATCCTTCCTTTCATCCATCCATCCACATTTTTCCATCCATCCATCCATCCTTCCTCCTTCTCCCGTGGCCTCCATCCCTCCATCTTCCATCCATCTCCCTCCCTGTATCCATCCATCCATCCTTCCTTCCATCCATCTATCCCTCCTTCTCCCCATGAGCTCCATCTTTCATCCATCTCCATCCCTGTATCCATCCATCCATCCTTCCTTCCATCCATCCACATTTATCCATCCATCCATCCATCCATCCTTCCTCCTTCTCCCATGGCCTCCATCCCTCCATCTTCCACCCATCTCCCTCCCTGTATCCATCCATCCATCCATCCATCCATCCATCCATCCTTCCATCCATCCACCCTCCTTCTCCCCATGACCTCCATCCCTCCATCTTTCATCCATTTCCCTCCCTGTATCCATCCATCTATCCATCCATCCATCCACATTTATCCATCCATCCATCCATCCTTCCTCCTTCTCCCGTGGCCTCCATCCCTCCATCTTCCATCCATCTCCCTCCCTCCCTCCCTCCATCCATCCTACCTTCCATCCATCTATCCCTCCTTCTCGCTGCAGTCTCCATCCCTCCATTCTTCCTTCCATCTCCCTCCCTGTATTCTATATCCCTCCATCCATCCGCACCAGCAGAAAAGTCTGACCAACCGGGCGTGTCCACCTTGCCACAGGACAACTTGCTGCGGGTCAGGAGTGACACGAATGTCAAAGAAATAGTAGAAATAGAAGAAGAAATAGAAAGGAAAGGATGCCAAAGCAGGGATAAAATGAAATGCGAATGACCAAAATGAAAATAGCTTGACAAATTATTTTAAATAATTAAACTGAATTGTTGAATTGTTCTGCAGCAAGTTAACCCGTTCCATGCCACTCGGTGGTGGTCGCAGGAAGAGGGGGAGACAGGGAAGGTTCTAAGCTAAAGCCACACTTCACGCCTCCCTTAAGAAGGGCAAGATCGGAGCCTTCCAACAGTTGAGGGGCTGCCAGAAAGAGGAGGGGGTCCCACCTATTCCCCAAAGGACCAGATGGCAGGAGAAGAAGCAACCGATGGAAACTAATCAAGGAGAGAAGCAACTTAGAACTGAGGAGGAATTTCCTGACAGTAGAGAACAATTAACCAGTGGAACAGAAGTTGCCTCCAGAAGATGTGAATGCCCCAACACTGGAAGTCTTCAAGAAGAGGTTGGACAATCCTTTGTCTGAAGTGGTCTAGGGTCTCCTGCTTGATCAGGGGGTTGGACTAGAAGACCTCCAAGGTCCCTTCCAGCTCTACTCTGATTGATTGATTGAAATGTCCTGGGGTCTCCTGCTTGATCAGGGGCTTGGACTAGATGATCTCCAAGGTCCCTTCCAGCTCTACTCTGATTGATTGATTGAAATGTCCTGGGGTCTCCTGCTTGATCAGGGGCTTGGACTAGATGATCTCCAAGGTCCCTTCCAGCTCTACTCTGAGCAGGGGGTTGGACTAGAGGACCTCCAAGCTCTTCCAGCTCTACTCTGATTGATTGATTGAAATGGCCTGGGGTCTCCTGCTTGAGCAGGGGGCTGGACTAGAGGACCTCCAAGGTCCCCTCAAGCTCTATTCTGATTGATTGAAATGTCCTGGGGTCTCCTGCTTGAGCAGGGGGTTGGACTAGAAGACCTCCAAGGTCCCTTCCAGCTCTACTCTGATTGATTGATTGAAATGTCCTGGGGTCTCCTGCTTGAGCAGGGGGTTGGACTAGAAGACCTCCAAGGTCCCTTCCAGCTCTACTCTGATTGAAATGTCCTGGGGTCTCCTGCTTGAGCAGGGGGTTGGACTAGAAGACCTCCAAGGTCCCTTCCAGCTCTACTCTGATTGATTGATTGAAATGTCCTGGGGTCTCCTGCTTGAGCAGGGGGTTGGACTAGACGACCTCCAAGGTCCCTTCCAGCTCTACTCTGATTGATTGATTGAAATGGCCTGGGGTCTCCTTCCTGACAGGGGGTTGGACTAGAGGACCTCCAAGGTCCCTTCCAGCTCTACTCTGATTGATTGATTGAAATGGCCTGGGGTCTCCTGCTTGAGCAGGGGGTTGGACTAGACGACCTCCAAGGTCCCTTCCAGCTCTACTCTGATTGATTGATTGAAATGGCCTGGGGTCTCCTGCTTGAGCAGGGGGTTGGACTAGAAGACCTCCAAGGTCCCTTCCAGCTCTACTCTGATTGATTGATTGATTGAAATGGCCTGGGGTCTCCTTCCTGACAGGGGGCTGGACTAGAGGACCTCCAAGGTCCCTTCCAGCTCTGCTATTCTGTGATTCCTTGCTTTGGGAACATTATGCTTCCTATTCAAGAAGCTTCTTCAGCTCAACGGACGAGAAGCGAAAACATTTTCAAGACAACCACGCAAAGCAATAAGAAAAATCTGCTTTTTGGAATGGACCCGAGGCTCTCCGTAGAAACCTCCTACAAGGCCGTGAATTCGGATTCAGCACTCTCCAAAAAAAAAACCAAAAACACCTGCAAAAAGAAATGTAGCCAATCCTGATTTTTCTCTGGTTTTGAGGGTGTCGAACGCCTTTTATTGAATTTCACAACCGATGTTCTTTCGGCCATCGGCAAACGCCGTGCAATTCTCAGCTCGTGTCCCAAAAGGTGTTTGGGGTGTGGTAGCACACATTGTAAGAGGCAAACACCAACAACGCAACGACATTGACACACCCCAAGCCACGTCTCAATCTTTCTTGGAGGAGGAGATAATGTGTCAACATCTTCATTCTGCAGCCATCATCTCACAGCCTCTCGGATGGGCTTGCTCAAAACCCAGAGGTCCATCGCGGATGGAGGGGAACTCCAGCGCCTCCCAATCCCTTTTTGGGGCCATGGAGGCAGCAAAGTTGCAAGTTGCAAATGGCAAGAAGCCCCCCAAGACTCCAAGAACTTCATCTCTCCATTTCTCTGCCTGCAGAAATGTTATCTCCCTATTACAGGGGTCTCCAACCTTGGCAACTTTAAGTCTGAAGGACCTCAGCTCCCAGCTGGCTGGAGAATTCTTGGAGCTGAGGTCCTTCAGACTTAAAGTTGCCAAGGTTGGAGACCCCTGCCCTATTATTATTATTATTATTATTATTTTTATTATTATTATTATTTAGATTTATAAACCGCTCCCTTTCCCCACAGGGACTCGGGGCGGTGCACAGGAAGTTAAAAAAACGTATAAACATATAAACATAACACTTATAAATAATTAAAACCGAATTAAATAATTATCCCCTGTGCTAAAAATTTTAAAATCATTAAAACTATTACCCCTTTTAAACCCAATTAAACCCAATTGGCCGGTCTAGGTTAGTCTCTACCTCAGGGGTTAGGAAATGTTAATTTTAAAATGGGAATTTTAGTGCAGGGATAGTTAGATTTAATTTGTTTTTATTGTATTTATGTATGTATATATTTTATGTTGTTTTTAATTTCTCCCTGTGCACCGCTCCGAGTCCCCTCGGGGAGAGGACGCGGTTATAGAAATAAATATTCTATTCTATTCTATTCTAATTTGAACTTCAGACTATTACACATACTTTACTAGTCTCTGACCAGCGTTTAACTAACCCATATACGGATTTATAATCCAAGTTTCCAAGAGGCCATCTGTGTTAAAATTCAACAGTCCCGAGGGGAGAGGGGGGGGGGGGGAGAGAGATATGAAAGCGCCCCCCCCCCATCTCCTGTCCCCCACAAGGTCCTTTCAGCAGCTACAAGAAGGTTACACACACCCATCTGCGCTACTCGGGGGGCCCCCCAGGGCACAGATAAACCTCCAGGACTCTCAGAGAGAGAGCTAACGACCAGAGGATCTGCAAGGGATGGAAGTCCCTCCCTCTCCCACCATTCACTCCGAACGGAAGGAAGCTTCTTGGATGAGAAGCAAAACGTCTTCGAAGACAAAACAAAGTCTTGAAAAAGGCACGAATCCGAGGAGTTTCCATTCAGAGGGTGTTCCTGAAGCCCCTCCCCGTTTTAAGGAATTGTGGGGAACCGGAGGCCGGCTCAGAGGAAACATCTCAAGGTCTGGGGTTGACGTCGTAGGATGAGGACGAGGCCGGATCCAGGACGTGTGCGACTGAAACGACGGGGGCAGAAGGCGGAGGAGGGCCCAGACTCAGCCCGCCACTTGGCCCGGCTACAGCTCGGAAATTAAGTTCTCGGGCAAAAGGGGGTCTCCCCCGTCCCCTTCCGACAGGCTGGTCTTAGGAGTGGACGGCCGAGTCGGGGCGGCTGGAATGTCTGAACGCCGGTTCCGGTCTTTGGGGAAGGTCCCTCCGGGCCTCCGTGCTCCTGAAGCAGGCAGAGAGGAGGCTGCGAGGGAGGAAGGGGAGAAGAGGCAGGCGTGAAGAGGAGGAAGGAGGAGGAAGAGGAGGAGGAGGAGGAGAGGGGGAGAACACGTAGAACAGTCACAGTTGGAGATCATTGGAGAGAGGGTCAGGCAGAGGGAGAGGGGAGGGGAAGGGGACATGGGGGAGAGGAAAGGGAGAGAAGAGAAAAGGAGGGGAGAGGGAGGGAGAGAACGTAGAATATGGGATTAGAATAACAGAGTGGGAGAAAGAGATGTGGGGGAGAGGGAGGGGACAGGGAAAGGAGAGGAGGGATGGGGAGAAGACAGGTGGGGGAGAAGAGAGGAGGGGAGAGGGAGGGAAGGAAGAGGGAGAGGAGGGGACGGGGAGAGGGAGAGTTAGGGGAAAGCAGAGAAGGGAGAGGAGGGGAAGGAAGAGGAGAGAAGGAGATGGTGGGGAAAGAAGGAGTGGGAGATGACAGGGAGAGGAGAGGAGGGGACAGGGAGAGGGACGGGTAGGGGAGAGGGAGGGAAAGGAGAAGAGGGATGAAGAGAAGGACAGGTGGAGAGAGGAAAGAGGGAAGGAAGGGAGAGGGATGGGTAGGGGAGAGGAGGGGAGAGGGAGGGACGGGTAGGGGAGGAGAGGGAGGGAAGGGAGAGGAGGGGAAGGAAGAGGAGAGAGGGAGAGGGTGGGAGAGAGGAGAGGGACGGAAGAGGAGAGAAGGAGATGGTGGGGAAAGGGGGAGATGACAGGGAGAGGAGGAGAGAAGGAGGGAAGGGAGAGGAGGGATGGAAAAAGGGACAGGTGGGGGAGAAGAGAAGAGAAGAAGGAGGGAAGGAAGGAAGAGGGAAAGGAGAAGAGAAGAGATGCCAAGGGAAGGAGAGAGAGAGAAAGGAGAGAGGGAGAGGACAGGGGAAGGAGGGGACAGGCAAAGGACAGGTAGGGGCAGAGCAGAGAACAGGGAAGAGGGGAGGAGAGGAGAAGAGAGGAGAGAGGGAAAGGAGAGAAGGGGATAGTGGGGAAAGGAGAGGGGAGGGGAGGGGGCTGCTGGGGCATGCGAAGGCCGGAGTGGCTTTGAGGACCCCTTCCTGGGCGGTCGTGGGGAGGGGGGGGGTCTGGGTCAGCCTGGGCCAATGGGCAAACCCCGCTCCCCTCTTGGGGAAGGACATCCAGAGCTCCATCCTGGGCTTTGGAGGAAGGAAGGGGATCCCGGCCATCCTTTGGAGGAGGGAGGGAGGGGGGCGTTTAGTGGGGGTGCTCTGCTCCCTGGGGAAGGCGGGGGCACCCCAGTCCTTGCCCACGGAGGTTAAAGAGCAGCAGCCGAGAGCGGCCCCATCCCCCCCCTCGAGAAGCAGCCCCTGTGCTGAAGTAGGAGCCCCCCCTGCTTTGGGGCTCCGGGTGATCTGGAGGGGATCCGGGGTGGAGAGGATCCCGAAGGGAATCCAGGAGAGAAAGAGACTCAAAGCCAGCCCTGCATGTGCTCCCTCTCCGTGCCACCAATGCTCACACACTGCAAAGCAGGCCTCAAACTCCCCAGGCGCAGGGAAGCCTCTTCCAACCCCCCCCCCCACGCTCACGCCCCCCCCCCATGCAGGGGCCCTGCGTGCAGAAGGACCCCGACTCCACACAACACGCCCCAGATGCCCTGAGGGGCTGCCCCAGAGAGGAGGGAGGGGGCAGCCTGTTCTCCAGAGCCCCCCAAGGCCAGAGAAGGAGAAACTCCCTGATAGTGGGGGCCGTTAAGCAGAGGAACAACTTGCTACTAGAGATTGGAGAGCCATTTGTCTGAGGATTCCTGACTTGAGCAAGGGGTTGGACTAGAAGACCTCTGAGGTCCCTTGCAGCCCTATGATGGGTGGATGAATGGAAGGAAGGAGATGGGAAATGGAAGGAAGGAAGGAGATGAGGAATGGAAGGAAGGAAGGAAGAAGATGGGGAATGGAAGGAAGGAAAGAAGGAAGGAAGATGGGGAATGAGAGGAAGGAAGGAAGGGCGCTCCTTTCTCGGATGGCCACAAGGGGGCAGCCAAAAGCTTCTCAGACTCTTTAAGCCTCCCTCTAGTGGAGGTTTGGAGTCTTGCAGGGCAGATCTGGCTGCCCCTTATAAGGGAAGTGGGCAAGTCGGCTCACTTCACAAATTGTCCCACTGATTTAATTGTTCTCACTGCCAGGAAATTTCTCCTAAGTTCTAGGTTGCTTCTCTCCTTCATTAGCTGCCATCTGTTGCTTCTTGTGATACTTTATAATACTTTATAAACTTCATAATACTTTGTAAACTTTATAATACTTTATAAACTTTATATTTTATAAACTTTATAATATTTATAAAATTGACAATATTTTATAAACTTTATAATATTTTATAAACTTTATAATACTTTATAAACTTTATAATACTTTATAAACTTTATAATATTTTATAAACTTTATAATACTTTGTAAACTTTATCATGCTTTATAAACTTTATATTTTATAAACTTTATAATATTTTATAAAATGTATAATACTTTATAAAGTGTATAGTATTTTATAAAATTTACAATATTTTATAAACTTTATATTTTATAAACTTTATAATATTTATAAAATTGACAATATTTTATAAACTTTATAATACTTTATAAACTTTATAATACTTTATAAACTTTATAATATTTATAAAATTGACAATATTTTATAAACTTTATAATATTTTATAAACTTTATAATACTTTGCAAACTTTATCATGCTTTATAAACTTTATATTTTATAAACTTTATAATATTTTATAAACTTTATAATATTTTACAAAATTTATAATACTTTATAAAGTGTATAATATTTTATAAACTTTATAATATTTTACAAAATTTATAATACTTTATAAAGTTTATAATCTTCTCACTTTTGTCAGGCTTCATCAACCTGATCTATCTGCACACCTTCACTTCCCTCGCAAATATAATAATGGCCTTCTGACATTGGAGGGGCTGCCATGAAGAAGAGGGGGCTCCTTCTACGTATTTTCTCAAGCACCCAAAAGCAGGACAAGAAGGCAACCTAATGGAAACTCATCAACCAATCGAGAACTAAGGAGAAATTTCCTGACGGTCAAAGCAATTGATCAGGGGAAGAGAAATTGTGGGTGCTCCAACACTCGAGGTTTTTAAGAAGAGATTGTATTGGATAAGCATTGATTTGAAATGGTATATAGGGGGTCCTGCCTGAGCAGGGGGGCTGGACTAGAAGACCTCCAAGGTCCCTTCCAATTGTGTTTTGCTATCATTTCTTCTGTGGTTCGGCTTTCATGCCACCTTCCTTCCTGGGTTTTCCACTTCACCTGTTCCCACCGCACTCAACTTTTAACCCTTCTGAGTTGCCGTTTTCCTTCCAACGAACATTCATTTCCCTCAACAGACCCCCATTAAACCCTCTACACCTTTAAAATGGGCTTAAATCTTAACCTGGTGGGTTTCCCTTCTTTTTTTTAAACAAAGGGTTTTTTATTATATATTTTAACTTCTTTTATAAACTAAGTGTTGCCTAGGTTTCCCCCATCTTCTCATATGCATCGTTTATTTTATATCATAATTCCATTTCGAATTTCAGCCACCTTATTTTCTTTCCATATTTTCCAACTTCAGTTTAATTTCTTCTTCATATATAAACAATATCATGATTTGCCCCTCCAAGCTAATCAAATTTAACCTTTCATCTCCGTCTATTGTTCTATTTTACTAAGGATAGCATACGCCCTCGAATTTAATTTTGTATAGTAAGCACGTCACTTAGTTAAGTATCCACCATTAATAGTATTAATTATATTTCCCTCACATCCTATTAACTATAAAAACCATTGGCCATATTAATCTATTTCATTTCATCCTACGAGTAAACCCTTTTTCTTCTTTCCTAACCGTTTGGAAGTCCTATTCTCTGTACTTTTCTTTAACAAGATTTATTGATTCATTTATGGGAGAGGGGAAAAACAGAGGTTGCAACCCGCCCTTTCTCCCTGTTTCCTGGGACCGAGACTTTTCCGTGGTGTCTTTTAGGGTCTGGATCCAGACGTAGGGAAGGTCTTGGCGGAAACCGATAAGCCAGGAATGTGCCCGGGTGGCCGGAGGGTGAATCAGGCTATGAGCAAACCGGCATAGCAAACAAATCCTTCTACTTCCTCTAGTTTTTCACCTTTTTATGTACGAGGGCAGCCATCCTTCATTTTTCCCTGTCAAACGCAGCCCTCCAGGCCTTGCGACACAGTCCAGATCCATATCACTGTTGCATCAGGCAACCTACGATGTGTGTGTGTGGTGTGTGTTTGTGTAGATAGCCCTTGACTTACTGCAATTCATTTAGCGACCGTTTTAAGTTACTGGAAAAAAACAGGGAGTTAGACCCGGATTTCGCTTAATGACCGCTAAGGACCATCCTCAGGGTCGCGGGGTCAAAAATTAGGGACGTTTGCTAAATACCGACTCGTATTTTTGACCGTTGCAGCGCCCCCGGGGAGAATGGGGAGGGGGGGGGAGGTCATGTGGGCCCCCCCGCCCCACTTTTGCGAGCTTCTGAAACTCCACAGAGGAAGCCCGATTCACTTCCCGACAGTTTTATTCCCCTAACAGCTGCAGTGATTCGCTTAGCAACCAGGGCAAGAAACAAATTGTATCGTGGGCAAAATTCGCTTCAGCGTTCCCTTGCGTCGCGACCGGAATGTGATTGTGGTCGTAAGCCGAGGGCTGCCTGAGGTTAGGAAACGACGGCTCCTGCTTTGGCCTCTTTGCTTGGGCCTCCATTTGCAGAGAAGACCCCCCCCCCCAGCCCCTCTGGGTTCAGAGAAGAGTGGGAGACCCCTGCGCCCTGTGGTTTTCCCTAAAGGGAGTAGCTTGCTTTGGGAATTGCCCCCAAAAGGTGTGTTTTTTTCCAGGAGGTCACTGGAATATTCTTGGCCGGGGGGAGGGGGGGGTTTCCGGGGTTTTGCACTTAAATTAGATAGGTTTTAATGGGATTTTTAGCACAGGTTTATTGTTTCATTTCTTTTTAACTTTTGTATATTTGTTATTTATTATTGTAGATTTTAATGTCCTGGGCACCGCCCAGAGTCCGTCTCGACGGAGATTGGTGCGGTTTACAAATCGAATTAAATAAATAAATAAATAAATAAATAAATAAAAAATCAATCAATCAATCAATCAATCAATCAATCAATCAATCAATCAAGCTTGCTTATTAAGGAAGTCTGGGTCACTTTCTTACTGGCCTTCATCTACATCAGGGGTCTCCAAACTTGGCAACTTTAAGTCTGAAGGACTTCAGCTCCCAGACTTCTCCAGCCAGCTTTGCTTTAAAGCAGGGATCCCCAACCTTTGCAACTTTAAGTCTGAAGGACTTCAGCTCCCAGACTTCTCCAGCCAGCTTTGCTTTAAAGCAGGGGTCCCCAACCTTTGCAACTTTAAGTCTGAAGGACTTCAGCTCCCAGACTTCTCCAGCCAGCTTTGCTTTAAAGCAGGGGTCTCCAACATTTGCAACTTTGCAAAGCTGGCTGGAGAGGTCTGGGAGCTGAAGTCCTTCAGACTTAAAGTTGCCAAGGTTGGGGACCCCTGATCTACATGACCTCAAAGGGTCACACACACACACACACACACACACACACACACACACACACACAACCAAGGGCGACCTCCTAGCCTTCTCCCTTCCAGGAAAGACGAAAGCATGGCCAACGTAAAAGACACTCCTTCCACCACAGCAAGTCCCAAGACAACAACAACAACAACAACAACAGCGTCCTCATGCAGGGGGGATGCACACAACTCAAGGACTCACTGTTTCTGCAACAAGTGTTGGTGTTGCTGCTGCTGCTGTTGTTGCTGCCGGTAAGTCTCGATTGTGTGCTGGGGCAGGAACTGCATGAGCTCCAGGGACTCCTTGATCTTCAGCAGCATCTCGTAGGTCTCCCGGCCGCGGACCTGAGCCAAGGAGGAGGCAGAGAAAGACCTCAATGAGGAGCCCAGAGACCACCCTGCCGTTCTCCAACACCCTCTCCTCCTCCTCCTCCTCCTCCTCCTTCTTCTTCATATTGTTTTATTGATATATAAATATTTGGAAAACAGTGGTTGTGGCCTGCCAGTGGCCAGCGGAGGTGGCAGCAGAGTCAGAGAGTGAGGAGGGTTGGGGAGGAACCTGGGCCAGTCCTGGAGTCTGGGGAAGGCTCGGAGGAGGGCTCTGTGTCGGAGGCAGAGAAGGTGCCAGGGCCATCCGACAGTTATCGGCTGCCTTCAAAGGCAGAAGAACAGCTGGAGCCTGTTCCCAGCGTGCGCATGCACAGAGTGGCCAGAGGAAGGGGACAGCTAAGGAACAGGGGTCGACTTGGGAGGAAGACCACAGGTGGACAAAGGACCAAGGATCACCACAGTCCTTCTCCTCTCTGCAAACCCCACCGCCTTCTAGCACTGAGGATGTCCCCTAGTTGGGTCATGAAACGCCTGCAAGACAACCCCCCATCTCGGAGAGCCCACAATTCATCTCTGAAGGACGAATATTCTTTCCTATCAGAAAGGACCTTCAAACATCTTTCCTCTTTGAGCTCAACCCCTGGGGACCTCGTGTCTCCATCTACACTGTCTTTTTGGGTGGAAATTGTCCTCCTGCCTTCTTCAACGATGTTCTTCAGACTTCCTCAACATACCTACAACTCTGAAATCTCCTTTGCCCTCCACCCAAAATCTCACCAGATCTGGCCCCGATTAGCTCCCGAGAGGAGACAAGTTGAGCTCAACGTGTACCAAAAACTCAAAGTCCACGTTTTGAGTAAGTAGCCACAACCTCATTCCTTCTTCCCTTCAAGTTCTCCCGTCAGAAAAGGGATATATTCCATGTTCTGGAGACCCCATGCATGGAAGGGGGTCTTGACTTCCCACCTTCCTGAATTGGCTCAGAAGCACAGCAGAAGTTCTCACACCTTCTGAGGGCTCCACCTTGCTTCTCCAGTTGCCAAAAAACAAAACAACAACCCTCAAGGTGTCATCCTCCCAACTACAAGGAAGTGAACACCTCCACATTTCCACCCAAGTCCTGGTCCTACTTACTGGGAGGTAGAGAAGCTCATCATCTGGGTTGCGTCTTTTCTTGACCGAGGTCATCTGGATGCCGTGCGTGGTCTGCCGGAAAGCTGCCAACCAAGAGAAAACAGAAGAACATGACCACTACGGGCCTCAAGGAAGGTCAACTTGGTGTCTCAATTTGGGGGAAGCTGTGGCCATTTCCAAGTCGGCATCTGAAGCTCGAAATGAACAGGAGCACGGAGGCCCACCAAGAGAAGACCTTGGCCAACGGAAGGGTCATCACGAAAGAGGAACTCATCTTGACCCAGATGGAGGATATGCTCCAAGACTTAAGATGCTTCAGGTTGATTCTCTATAGCAGGGGTTTTCAACCTTTGCAACTTTAAGTCTGAAGGACTTCAGCTCCCAGACTTCTCCAGCCAGCAAAGCTTGGAGTTGGAGACCCCTGCTTTAAAGCAAAGCTGGCTGGAGAAGTCTGGGAGCTGAAGTCCTTCAGACTTAAAGTTGCAAAGGTTGAAAACCCCTGTTGTAGAAAGCGTCTCAATCGGTTACAGATAATTTCTGTGCATTAATAAACAGTCATTACTTATAATTCATATGAAATGAAATATTTCAAATCAAAAGATCTTTCTAGGATACCATCACTTTAACACAATTCTCAATTGACCGCAATTCTTTAAATGTCCTTTTGCCTCAAATAATTCATACTTAAAGACATAACCACGCGTTGGCATTCATCGGTCATTTCAAATATCTCCCAATAACATTATTTCTTTATGATTGTATTCTAAATAATAGTTGACTAATACAGTTATTTAAAAAAACCGGTACCTATATTGATCATTAAACAATATCCATTATCCTTTCATTGTTTTTGTTGTGGTTGATTGCTTATTAACCATAAATTTACTTTTTATATATAAGCAAAGGTTAATTAATAAAGTTTTTCGGTCTTTTTCCCAAATCACTGAGCCAGTCGACCAGTGTATTTCAAAGCTGGCCTCTTGAGGACCAGTGGACTTCAGCGCCCAGAATGCCCTAGCTCAGGGGTCTGCAAAGTCGGCTCTTTTAAGACTGATGGACTTCAACTCCCAGAGTTCCCCAGCCAGCATAGCTGGCTGGGGAATTCTGGAAGTTGAAGTCCACCAGTCTTAAAAGAGCCGACTTTGCAGACCCCTGCCCTAGCTAGTTAGTTATGCCTGATCTCTCTTTCTCTCTCTTTCTTTCTCTCTCTTTCTCTCCCTCTCTTTCATTTTCTTCCTTTCTCTCTCTCTTTTTCTTTTTCTCTCTCTCCCTCCTTCTTTCTCTCTCTCTCTCTCTCTCTCTCTTTCTGTCCCTCTCTCCCTCTCCCCCATCAGCTAAAGCGGAGGGACCGCACAGGAAGGGATATTAAGAGAGTAAGCCGATCCAGAATGAGATACTCCTGCAAAGATACCCCTGCATTTCATGCCCAGGAATCCTGGTATCAGTTGCACTCTGCCCGTCTTCAAGGGGGGGGGGGAAAACCCCTGAAATGCCCCGGGTGAAGACTACGGCTTCCGGCTACTTACGGCGCTTTGTGCCGTCCCCGTTCTTGGTGCCTTCGGAGACCTGCTGCTTCCGGATGCTGTCTTCGTCCGCTTTGCGATCCCGGCCCGGGCAGGCGCAGATCCGAGCCTCAAAGCATCGGCGACCGAGGACTTGCCCGCTGGAGGGTGAAGAGAACAAAACCCATCAGCCGCAAACCCTGGAGGCCAGAACAGGCCTCTCTGGAAACGCCTGGAGGATGGGCTGGATATACAAATACCCTTCTGCAAGGAGAGAAGCAATGGGTGGAAACTAATCCAGGAGAGAAGCAACTGAGAACTGAGGAGGAATTTCCTGACAGTGAGAACAATTAATCAGTGGAGCAGAAATTGCCTCCAGAAGTTGTGAATGCCCCAACCCTGGAAGCCTTTAAGAAGATGTTGGAGAGCCATTTGTCTGAAGTGATGTAGGGTTTCCTTCCTAAGCAGGGGGTTGGACTAGAAGACCTCCAAGGTCCCTTCCAACTCTGCTATTCTCTTCTAAACAATGCTGATAAGTGTTACAAAGAGGATGAGGGGACTGGAGGCTCAAACATATGAAGAACGGTTGCAGGAACTGGGTAGGTCTAGTTTAATGAGAAGAAGGACCAGGGGAGACATGATAGCAGCCTTCCAATCCCTCAGGGGTTTCCCCAAAGAAGAGGGAGTCAAGCTCTTCTCCAAGGCACCTGAAGACAGGATAAGAAGCAATGGGTGGAAACTAATCCAGGAGAGAAGCAACTTAGAACGGAGGAGGAATTTCCTGACAGAGAGAACAATTAACCTCTGGAACAGAAGTTGCCTCCAGAAGTTGTGAATGCCCCAACACTGCAAGAAGATGTTGGAGAGCCATTTGTCTGAAATGGAATAGGGCTTCCTGCCTAGGCAGGGGGTTGGACTAGATGACCTCCAAGGCCCCTTCCAACTCTGCTATTGTATTGTATTGTATTAAGGGGAGGATGGTGTCTCTCACCTGCACCTCCATCTCCATCTGCTTTGGCTCTGCAACCCCACAAGACAGACGGAGACTTCGGAGGAGAATCAGAAATGCAGAAAAGACAATTACGGCCCAGCTGCCTTCCATTTCGGACCTGCCCACTGCAGGAGTCCAAAGGAGGGCTGGGAAAATACCTAGAGGTGGATCTCTCGCCTCCCAATCAGGAGGTTGTGAGTTCGATCCTAGACAGAGGCAGATGTAAGATCTCCTGCTTGGGCAGGGGGTTGGACTAGATGACCTGCAAGGTCCCTTCCGACTCTTGTTCATCTGTTTCAACTCCTACCCTCAAAACGAGGCGACAGGGCCCTGCACACCACGACAACTAGACACAAGGACAGTTTTTCCCCCGAATGCCATCAGTCTGCTTAACAATTAATTCCCACAACACCGCCAATTTATTTTTACTAAGGCTGCGTTACTCTTACTATTAGTCTTCTCATCGTTTACAATACAATACAATAGCAGAGTTGGAAGGGACTTGTAGGTCTTCTAGTCCAACCCCCTGCGTGGGCAGGAACCTTATACCATTTCAGACAAATGGCTATCTAACATCTTTTTAAAGACTTCCAGGGTTGGGGCATTCACAACTTCTGGAGGCAAGCTGTTCCAGAGGTTCATTGTTCTAACGGTCAGGAAATTTCTCCTTAGTTCTAAGTTGCTTCTCTCCTTGATTAGTTTCCACCCGTTGCTTCTTGTCCTGCCCCCAGGTGCCTTGGAGAATAGTTTGACTCCCTCTTCTTTGTGGCACCCTCTGAGATATTGGAACACTGCTATCATGTCTCCCCTGGTCCTTCTCTTCATCAAACTAGACCTCCCCAGTTCCTGCAACCGTTCTTCATATGTTTTAGTCTCCAGTCCCCTAATCATCTTGGTTGCTCTTCTCTGCACTTGTTCCTATCATCCATCTCCTCCCACTTATGACTGCAGGACTGTCACTTTGTGGCTTGCATCCTTACGATTTATATTGACATTGATTGTTTCCTGGCTGCTTATTTCCACTCTATGACTAACATTAAGCCTTAGGATTCTTGACCAATGTTATCTTGTCTTTTTAGGTACACGGAGAGCATCTGCCCCAAAGTCCTTGTGTGCCCAGTTACACTTAGCCAATAAAGAATTCTATTCTATTCTATTCTATTCTATTCTATTCTATTCTATTCTATTCTATTCTATTCTATTCTATTCTATATGCTCATCTGGCAAACCACAAACTAACCAGCTCCAAAACATGAGTTAACCCTGATTGCTATCGATGGGGGAGGGAATCTTCAAGTTACAGTGTTGGTAACTTGAAGATTCAAACTTGTATGTTTTGTGTGAAGAGGATCGTATTGAGATGGGTTCCCCCAGGAGATGTCTTTCCACCGTCATTCCTCAACTTATGACCACAACTCAAATAATGACGGTGGTAAAGCGGGTCACTCATGCAACCATTTTGTTTCCTTCCCTCCCTCCTCTCCCTTCCCATTTCCTTCCTTCCTTCCTTCCTTCCTTCCTTCCTTCCTTCCTTCCTTCCTTCCTTCCTTCCTTCCTTCCTTCCTTCCTTCCAAAAAGTTTTTTAAAGAAGAGACAGCCACTTCTGTGAAATGGTCTCCTGCTTGAGCAGGGGGTTGGACTAGAAGACCTCCAGGGTCCCTTCCAGCTCTCTTATTCCTTCCCTCCTTCCCATTTCCTTCCTTCCCTCCTTTAAAAAGAGCCATTTAAGAAGGGAAAAGCCACTTCTGTGAGCAGGGGGTTGGACTAGAAGACCTCCAAGGTCCCTTCCAGCTCCATTCTGATGGATTTTGATGCTACTTGTAAAGGGGTAAACTTGGGGTTTGGCAGCCTCTGAGTTTTGCTTTGGGGTTTCCCGCAGCCTTCCCACTTACTCTCGGGCCTCCAGCGTGACGATGATGAGGATGGGGCGCCGGTTCATGCCCCCGACGCAGCTGCTGTTGCACATGAAATTGTAGAGGACGGTTGTGAATTCGGTGCCAACCTGGGAGAGGGAAAGAAGCAGGAAACGGTTGGGGCTGAGTTTTCGGGTTACCTAAGAATCTCAGCTGTAGGTCTGGCTAATTGCTGGGTGCTGAGACTGCTGATGCCACGCAAAACATAGGAGGTTTATCACACACACAACAACGCACAGACACACAACACACACACACACATACACACAGAGCCCCATCCTGCTCTCCTGGATGCTTCATCCTCTGTTTCACTGCCTTCCTTGCAGGAAACCAGGTTCTCGTTTTGGCTTGCACAATGTGGACTAGCGGCAAATTTGCACCCTTTACAATGCAAGCCGCTTCTTGGCTTGTTCACTCAGCAGAGATGGGCAATTTGTTTTTTGCAATTTCATGGCAGCTGAAAGACCAGCGTCTTGTTTGCAAGAGGGAAACGGTTCCTTTAGGCCAGGGGTCTGCAAAGTTGGCTCTTTTAAGACTGGTGGACTTCAACTCCCAGCTATGCTGGCTGGGGAATTCTGGGAGTTGAAGTCCACCAGTCTTAAAAGAGCCGACTTTGCAGACCCCTGCGCTTAGGGCCACACGCAGGGGTTAAAAATAATAATAATAATAATAGATATGTGTATCTCTCACAGCTTCGAACTCATCTCTGGAAACGTTGGCAATCTTCTCGGCTTGATTTTTTGGGAGTGGGTGGATTTTGCAAGATTGCAACCAGCCAAGGGATTTGGGTCGTTAAAAGGGGAAGGGCCTTCATGGGTCGTTAAAAGGGGAAGGGCCTTCTTGGGTCGTTAAAAGAGGAAGGGCCTTCTTGGGTCATTAAAAGGGGAAGGGCCTTCATGGGTCGTTAAAAGGGGAAGGGCCTTCTTGGGTCGTTAAAAGGGGAAGGGCCTTCTTGGGTCGTTAAAAGGGGAAGGGCCTTCTTGGGTCGTTAAAAGAGGAAGGGCCTTCATGGGTCGTTAAAAGGGGAAGGGCCTTCTTGGGTCGTTAAAAGGGGAAGGGCCTTCTTGGGTCGTTAAAAGGGGAAGGGCCTTCTTGGGTCGTTAAAAGGGGAAGGGCCTTCTTGGGTCGTTAAAAGGGGAAGGGCCTTCTTGGGTCGTTAAAAGGGGAAGGGCCTTCTCTGTGGCGGGTCCAGCCCTCTGGAACGACCTACCCCCCCGAACTCTGGACCACCAAGGACCTCGGCCTCTTCCGCCAACGTCTCAAGACCCATTTCTTTCACCTAGCCGGCCTCGCTTAGACCCCGAGATCATTCTCACAGACTGAGTTTTAAATTGATTTTAATTTTGGGCAACTTTTAGTTGTCTTTTTAGCACAGGCTATTTTCAAATGTAATCAGATTTTAAGATTGTAGTTGCATTTGTCTATATGCTTGTATGTCTGCTTTTTAACTTCCTGTGCACCGCCCTGAGTCCCTTCTGGGAGATAGGTGCGGTAGAAAAATCAAATCAAATCAAATCAAATCAAAATCAAAAGAATAAGCTTTTCACAGAGAACTTTTAAAGAAAATGATAACGATCGAACGCTGGTGCGTGTACGAATAATCACCGATTTTTTAATCTTCTCTCTTTACAGTATATTTATTTGAACAATGCCCTGCTTTGTGCCAAACGTTCTCTTTTTTCCCCCTTCCCAGATGCGTTTCAAACACTTAAAAACGAGTCATGGTATTTAAAAAAAAAAAAGTCCAGCAATTATCTCTCTCTTTCTCACACACACAAATACACATCTAATAATAGTTCTGTTTAAAATCCGTTTTTACCAGAGGACGTTTCGAAGGCAGAGTGGGGAGAAGCTGCCTATATTTTGCATATCATCTTTTAGAAAGGCATGGAGATGGAGAAGGAAGGAGGAGAGAGAGAAAGTGGGAGAGAGGGCAAGAGGAAGGAAGGAGGGAAAAAAGAAGGAGAGAGGGAGGGAAGAAGGGAGGGTGGGAGGAATGAATTAGAGAACGAAGGAAGGAGGTGGGAGGGAGAGAGAGAGGGAGGAAGGAAGGAAGGAAGGAAGGGAGGGAGGAATTAGAGAAGGAGAAGGGAGGGAGGGAGAGAGAGGGAGGGAGGAATTAGAGAATGAAGGCAGGAGAAGGGAGGGAGGGAGAGGGAGGAAGGAAGGGAGGGAAGGAGGGAGATGGAGAACAAAAGAAGGAGAGAGGGAGGGCAGAAGGAAGGAAATTAGAGAAGGAAGGAAGGAGGTGGGAGGGAGAGAGGGAGGGAGGGAGGAAGGAAGGAAGGGGGGAGGAAGGAAATTAGAGAACGAAGGAAAGAGGAAGGAGATAGGGAGGGAAAGAAGGAGATAGAGAACAAGTGAAGGAGAGAGGGAGGGCAAAAGGAAGGAAATTAGAGAAGGAGGGAGGGAGGAAGAAAGGAAGGGAAGGAGGGAGATGAAGAACAAAAGGGGAGGGAGGGAGGGCAGAAGGAAGGAAGGAAATTAGAGAAGGAATGGAGGGAGGGAGGGAGAGAGAGGAAGGAAAGAGATATGTAGGAGGAAGGGTGGCAGAAGCTGTGGGAGGGGGGGTGGAGTCAAAAGAGGAAGCAGCCTAGAATCCCCGTGGAGCCACCAAAGCCAACCTCCCTTGAATGACCTGCACCCTTTACCTTAGCGCCCCCTCCACCTGCCCTCCCCCCCTCCCCCCACTCACCTGGGGGGGCTCGTAAGGGACCAGGACGCTCTGCCTGCCAGTGATGGGGTCTTCCACGTACTGGGCGTGGCTGTTGCCTTCCACGCGGATGAGATGACTGGGGGGCGCAATTTGGCCTGGATGGAAATATTATCCAACATTCAAAATTCCCGCCTTCTTCAGGGAACTGGGACCCCCATTTTTACCTAAGGAATGGAACTCGAGGACGCAGGTAACGACAGCAGGTGACGTGGGAAAGGATCATTTTGGCTTAACCTTATTCCTTTCCCTTCTTCTCTTTTTCCATTTCCTTCTCCTCTCCCTTCTTCTTCTTTTTCCCTCTCCTTCCTCCTCCTCCTCCACTACCGCCATCATAATTCCTCCATCCTTCCTTCCCCTTCGGACCAGTGGTAAAATTCATTTTTTAAAAAACTAGCGGGTCTGTGGGCGTGGCTTTGTGGGCGTGGCGTGACATAGTGGGCGTGGCTTGGTGGGCGTGGCAGGGGAAGGACGCTGCACAATCCCCATTCCCTCCCCATCAGCTGGGACTCGGGAGGCGGAGAGTAGATGGGGGCGTGGCCAGCCAGAGGTGGAAATGGCCGGTTCTCCCAACTACTCCAAATTCCCGCTACCGGTTGGTTCTCCGGAACTTGTCGGAACCGGCTGAATTTCGCCCCTGCTTCGGACTTCACCTTCGTTGAATTCCCGGCTGAGTTCGTGATTCGGGCACCGCTTGACCACTTCGGTGACGTGTTCGGCCTTCTTGTAGACCGGCATGGCTCGGATGACGGCCCCCTGGGGCGGGGGGGTCATCACCTTGATCTGGATGGGGCAGGTCTTGGCGATCTGGCAGTAGAGCTTCTTCAGTTCGGTAGAGTACTGTGCCGAGAGAGGGAGAACGAGAGAAAGGAACAAGGAGAGCGATGAGCGGGCTGAGATCTCAAGGCTGGCTGAACCCCCCGCACACACACCCCAAACACACCCAAGACTTGTTTCCACGAGGCAGAATTTGCACCCATGCCCAAGGTGCCAAGATACAGGTAGTCCTCAACTTACGACCAAAAGGGAGCCCCAAATTCCTCACGCCAAGCAAGACATTTGTTAAACGAGTCATTAGCTAAGCGAAACATTTGTTAAGCGAAACATTAGCTAAGCGAGCAATTAGCTAAACAAGATATTAGTTAAGCAAAACATTTGTTACGCGAAACATTAGCTAAGCGAGACATTTGTTAAGCGAAACATTTGTTAAGTGAAACATTAGCTAAGTGAGACATTAGCTAAGCGAAACATTAGCTACGCGAGATATTAGTTAAGCGAAACATTTGTTAAGCGAAACATTAGCTAAGTGAGACATTAGCTAAGCAAAACATTAGCTATGCGAGACATTAGTTAAGTGAGCCATTTGTTAAGTGAAAAATTAGCTAAGTGAGACATTTGTTAAGCGAAAGATTAGCTAAGCGAGTAATTAGCTAAGCAAGATATTAGTTAAGCAAAACATTTCTTAAGCGAAACATTAGCTAAGCGAGACATTAGCTAAGTAAGCAATTAGCTAAGCAAGTAATTAGCTAAGCAAGACATTAGTTAAGCGAAACATTTGTTAAGCAAAACATTAGCTAAGTGAGACATTAGCTAAGCGAAACATTAGGTACGCGAGACATTAGTTAAGCGAAACATTAGTTAAGCGAAACATTAGCTAAGTGAGACATTAGCTAAGCGAAACATTAGCTACGCGAGACATTAGTTAAGCGAAACATTAGCTACGCGAGACATTAGTTAAGCGAAACATTAGCTACGCGAGACATTAGTTAAGCGAAACATTAGCTGCGCGAGACATTAGCTAAGCGAAACATTTGCTAAGCGAAACATTAGCTACGCGAGACATTAGTTAAGCGAAACATTTGTTAAGCGAAACATTAGCTAAGCGAGACATTAGCTAAGCGAAACATTAGCTACGCGAGGCATTAGTTAAGTGAAACATTTGTTAAGCGAAACATTAGCTGTGAGACATTAGCTAAGCGAAACATTAGCTACGCGAGACATTAGTTAAGCGAAACATTTGTTAAGCGAAACATTAGCTAAGCGAGACATTAGCTAAGCAAAACATTAGCTACACGAGACATTAGTTAAGCGAAACATTTGTTAAGCGAAACATTATCTGTGAGACATTAGCTAAGCGAAACATTAGCTACGCGAGGCATTAGTTAAGCGAAACATTTGTTAAGCGAAACATTAGCTAAGCGAGACATTAGCTAAGCGAAACATTAGCTACGCGAGACATTAGTTAAGCGAAACGTTTGTTAAGCGAAACATTAGCTGTGAGACATTAGCTAAGCGAAACATTAGCTACGCGAGACATTAGTTAAGCGAAACATTTGTTAAGCGAGACATTAGCTAAGCAAAACATTAGCTACGCGAGACATTAGTTAAGCGAAACATTTGTTAAGCGAAACATTAGCTACGTGAGACATTAGCTAAGCGAAACATTTGTTAAGCGAAACATTAGCTAAGCGAGACATTAGATAAGCGAAACATTAGCTACGCGAGACATTAGTTAAGCGAAACATTTGTTAAGCGAAACATTAGCTGTGAGACATTAGCTAAGCGAAACATTAGCTACGCGAGACATTAGTTAAGCGAAACATTTGTTAAGCGAAACATTAGCTAAGCGAGACATTAGCTAAGCAAAACATTAGCTACGCGAGACATTAGTTAAGCGAAACATTTGTTAAGCGAAACATTAGCTGTGAGACATTAGCTAAGCGAAACATTAGCTACGCGAGACATTAGTTAAGCGAAACATTTGTTGAGCGAAACATTAGCTAAGTGAGACATTAGCTAAGCGAAACATTAGCTAAGCGAGACATTAGCTAAGCGAAACATTAGCTACGTGAGATATTAGTTAAGCGAAACATTAGCTACGCGAGACATTAGTTAAGCGAAACATTTGTTAAGCGAAACATTAGCTAAGCGAGACATTAGTTAAGCAAAACATTAGCTACGCGAGACATTAGTTAAGCGAAACATTTGTTAAGCGAAACATTAGCTGAGCGAAACATTAGCTACGTGAGATATTAGCTAAGCGAGCCATTTGTTAAGTGAAAAATTAGCTAAGTGAGACATTTGTTGTGAAACATTAGCTAAGCGAGTAATTAGCTACGCAAGACATTTGTTAAGCGAAACATTTGTTAAGTGAATTTCGTCTCATTTTAATGACCTTTCTTGCCACGGTTGTTAAGTGAATCATTGCAGTTCTTAAGTAAGTGACACAGTTGTTAAGTGAATCCGGATTCTCCATTGACTCTGTTTGTTGGGAGGTCGCCAAAGGGGCTCATGGGCACCCCGGGACCGTCGTAAATGTGAACCGGTGGCCAAGTGTTTTTCATTTGGATCACGTGACCCCCGGGGAATGCAGCCAACGGTCGTTCAGTGTGAAAAAGTCACTCTTTGCAGCGGCGGCGTAACTTCGAACGGTCACTAAATGAACCGTCGTAAGTCGAGGACTCCCCGTATCCGTTCCATTCCTATTGCCTACGTGGAGTTCCCCCATTGCAAATCCTTCTGATTTTTATGGATTTAAAAGAAAAACACTTCAGTTGCCCAAGTGCCAAAAGGCGGCTGGGCAATTGGCAATCAAACCCTGTTAAAAGTCGCAGAAAGTCACAGAAAGGGGCAGAGAAAGGCTCCATTCTTCTTCGGCTTTGCACTGCAACCCGGAGCAGGTTGGGAAGCCTCGCGGGAAGGGGGACTCGGGCGGGGGGGCTTGGCAAAGACGGGGGGCTTCCCGGAACCCCCAGCAGCCCAAACCCCTGCCAGGAGGACGGGGGGGGGGGGGAGGAGGCAGAAATGGCCCCCAGGGGTTCACAATCCAGGTCTGATTCCTTAGCTTAGATCAAACCAGGATTTGCTTCCCCTGGAGAAGGTGGAACAGTTGGTAGACAGGGAGGGAGGGAGGGAGGAAGGGAGGGAGAGAGGAAAGGAAGGAAGGAAGGGAGGGAGGGAGGAAGGAAGGAAGGAGATGGGAATGAGAGGGAGGGAGGGAAGAAAGGAGGGAGAGGGGAACGAGACGGGAAGGAGAGAGAGAAGGAAGGAAGGAGATGGGAATGGGAAGAAGGAAGGAAGGGATGAGAGGGAGAGAGGAAAGAAGGAGAGGCATGAAGGAAATAGGAACAGAAGAAAGGGACAGGGATGGAGGGAGGGAGCGAGGAAGATAGGGAGGGAGGGAGATGGAAATAGGAACGAAGGAAGGGAAGAGGGGTAGGAATGAGGGAAGGAGGAAACAGAAGCAAAAAGAAAGAAAGGGAAAGGTGGAGGGAGAAAGGAAAAAGGAAGGCAGGGATGGAAATAGGAACGAGGGAGGGAGGGAGGAAAAGGAGAAGGAACAAGAGAAGAAGAAAGACGAAAAGGAGAAGGAAAAGGGGAAGAGAACAAGAAGGAAGAAGGGAAGGAAACAGAGGGATGGAGGCTGTGTGAAGGAGGAGGAGGAGCAGGGGACTTGGGGATCCTGGAGGAAGAGGAGTGCAGGAGCTGAAGACATAGGAGGAGATGGAGCAGAAGGAAGAAGAGGCAGAAGGAGGAAGAAAAGGGGAAGAAAGAGAAGAAACCCACAGGCTCTTTCACTCAGCATTGCCACCACCAAAGGCTTCCTACCTAGCCACCTTCCAAACTGCCCCTTAGAAGGCAAAGAAGACTCCTGCATGCCCCCAAACACACCTTAGGATGCCCCCTCCCTCTGCCAGAGGATGCCAAGCCCTTGGGAAGCCCCTGCACCCTCACCCCCCCCCCCCACCCACCCACCCACACGCGTGGCCACCCTTCGTGCCAGCTGGCCCTTCCAGAGAACGCCGTGTCTTTGTTTGCACAGGGATGCCAATCCCGGACCGGGCTGCCAGGAACGCGCCAAGGGAGCCTGTCCAGATAACATCCCTTGGCAGGAGGTGCCCGTGGGCGGGAAGTGGGGGAGGGAGGGGGCAGCAGGCTCTGGCAGCTGGGAAAACACAAGCCCCAGGCCAAGGCACTCCGACCCACCCACGCAGCCCTGCAAATTGGGGAGGGGAAGGGTCCCCTGGCATTGCAGAACGACAGCAGCAAATACACACACACAGTTCCAAAAACCCCTGCCCCCCTCCCCTTTCCTTCCCGGAGTCTGTGGGTGGGGCTATTTTCCTTCTCCCTGCCTTAAGCCCTCTTTTTAAAGCATCACAATGTGAGGTTGTGCAACCGCCTTGTGTGTTTTTGTGTGTGTGTGTGTGTGCGCGCGCGCAGGGCCCCCAGGCTATGGATTTATGGACACAAAGGGTTTACACAGCCTGCGGAAACAGGAACGTGCCAGGCCGGATAATTTGGGTGTGGGGGTGGAGGGGGGGGGGGTTGGGGAGAGAGAGAGAAAAAAGAGCAGAAGGAGAAGAAAGGAGAGAAGGAGGGGGAGGAAATAACACAAGGGGAGTTGCGACATTCGCAGCGAAGAGGAAACGGGAGGGTTGTGTTTTTTTAAACATCCCCGTCCCCACTCCAAAATGTGCTTTTAAAATAAATCAGAGTTGGAAGGGAACTTTGCAGGTCATCTAGTCCAACCCCTTGCCCAAGCAGGAAGGCCCTACCTCTGCCTCTACCAAGGAAGGAAGGAAGGAAGGAAGGAAGGAAGGAAGGAAGGAAGGAAGGAAGGAAGGAAGGAAGGAAGGAAGGAAGGAAGGAAGGAAGGAAGGAAGGAAGGAAGGAGTAATAGATGAACAGAGTTGGAAGGGACCTTTGCAGATCATCTAGTCCAACCCCCTGCCCAAGCAGGAAGGCCCTACATCTGCCTCTACCTAGGATTGAACTGTGAGACCTCAGGGTCTTTAACAGATGAACAGAGTTGGAAGGGACCTTTGCAGGTCATCTAGTCCAACCCCCTGCCCAAGCAGGAGACCCTACCTCTGCCTCTACCAAGGAAGGAAGGAAGGAAGGAAGGAAGGAAGGAAGGAAGGAAGGAAGGAAGGAAGGAAGGAAGGAGTAATAAATGAACAGAGTTGGAAGGGACCTTTGCAGGCCATCTAGTCCAAGCCCCTGCCCAAGCAGGAAGGCCCTACATCTGCCTCTACCTAGGATTGAACTGTGAGACCTCAGGGTCTTTAACAGATGAACAGAGTTGGAAGGGACCTTGGAGGTCATCTAGTCCAACCTCCTGCCCAAGCAGGAAGGCCCTCCATCTGCCTCTACCTAGGATCGAACTCACCACCTCCTGATGGGGAGGAGAGAGCTCCACCTCTAGGTAAGTAAGTTCAGGCCTGCTGAAACAAATTAATGGGTCAGGGTGGAGACCCAAATGTTGGGAATAAAAAGGGCACAGTTTATTTTGCTTTTAAAAAAAGCCTTGGAACAGCTGCTATTCGTCGTGAAAGAAATACAAATGGTCCTGAATTTACAATTATTTGCAATAGCCTTGAAAAAAACTGACTTATGACCGATCCTCGCACTTATATCCACTTTTTCCACTTACAGGAATTCATTTAGTGACCATTCAAAGTTACAGTGGACTGAAAAAAATTGACTTATTTAATATTTGAGGGGCTGCCCCAAAGAAGAGGGGGTCAAATTATTCTCCAAAGCCCCTGAAGGCAGGACAAAAAGAGATGGAAACTAATCAAGGAGAGAAGCATCCTGAAAGGAGAAACTTCCTAACAGGCAGGACAATTAAGCAGTGGAACCTCTTGCCACCAGAGGTTGTGGATGCTGCATCACTGGAGGCTTTTAAGAAAAGACGGGATGGGAATGGTATGTAGGGTCTCCTGCTTGAGCAGGGGGTTGGACTAGAGGACCTCCAGGGTCCCTTCCAGCTCTATGCTGATTGATTGACTGAAATGGCCTGGGGTCTCCTTCCTGAGCAGGGGGTTGGACTAGAGGACCTCCAGGGTCCCTTCCAGCTCTATTCTGATTGATTGACTGAAATGGCCTGGGGTCTCCTTCCTGAGCAGGGGGTTGGACTAGAGGACCTCCAGGGTCCCTTCCAGCTCTATGCTGATTGATTGACTGAAATGGCCTGGGGTCTCCTTCCTGAGCAGGGGGTTGGACTAGAGGACCTCCAGGGTCCCTTCCAGCTCTATTCTGATTGATTGACTGAAATGGCCTGGGGTCTCCTTCCTGAGCAGGGGGTTGGACTAGAGGACCTCCAGGGTCCCTTCCAGCTCTATTCTGATTGATTGACTGAAATGGCCTGGGGTCTCCTTCCTGAGCAGGGGGCTGGACTAGAGGACCTCCAGGGTCCCTTCCAGCTCTATTCTGATTGATTGATTGAAATGGCCTGGGGTCTCCTTCCTGAGCAGGGGGTTGGACTAGAGGACCTCCAGGGTCCCTTCCAGCTCTATTCTGATTGATTGATTGAAATGGCCTGGGGTCTCCTTCCTGAGCAGGGGGTTGGACTAGAGGACCTCCAGGGTCCCTTCCAGTTCTATTCTGATTGATTGACTGAAATGGCCTGGGGTCTCCCGCTTGAGCAGGGGGCTGGACTAGAGGACCTCCAGGGTCCCTTCTAGCTCTATTCTGATTGATTGACTGAAATGGCCTGGGGTCTCCTTTCTGAGCAGGGGGTTAGACTGGAGGACCTCCAGGGTACCTTCCAGCTCTATTCTGATTGATTGACTGAAATGGCCTGGGGTCTCCTTCCTGAGCAGGGGGCTGGACTAGAGGACCTCCAGGATCCCTTCCAGCTCTATTCTGATTGATTGAGTGAAATGGCCTGGGGTCTCCTTCCTGAGCAGGGGGTTGGACTAGAGGACCTCCGTGATTCCTTCCAGTTCTATTCTGATTGATTGACTGAAATGGCCTGGGGTCTCCTTCCTGAGCAGGGGGTTGGACTAGAGGACCTCCAGGGTCCCTTCCAGCTCTATTCTGATTGATTGCCTGAAATGGCCTGGGGTCTCCTTCCTGAGCAGGGGGGTTGAATTGCAAGTATTAATTCACAGCCTGCATGTGAGACTCCTTGGCCTATTCAGAATTTTCCTTCATGCGAAGCGCGCATCGACACATGATCCCATGCTATGCGCGATCCAAAGGCATCCCTTTGCAGCAGCCTCTGGGGCTATTTGCATTCTCCCCCAAGGGACCCACGTGCCACCACCGCTCGTCTGCCAGGCAACCCCCCCACCCTCCCTTACCCCCTCATCACACCTGCTGGGGAGGGTGTGCGGGAGGGAGGAACGGGCTATGTTACGCCTCTTGGCACCCCCAGAGAGCCCCACAGCCGTCGGGGCGCACGTCGCAAAGCCCGCCAGGTTCCTCTCCCACCTGTCTGCTCTTTCAAACAAGCCGCCCCCTCCCTCCCTCCCTCCCACCCCCACCCCTGTCTGCTGACGAAAAAAGTTTGCAAAACTCACACGTCCCACAAGGACTCCAGGGATTAAAAAGCAAGAGAGAGAAAGGAGGGACACGGACGGATGAAAGTCAAAAAAAAGAAAGAAGGGTTAAAAAAAAAAAATAAGACCCCTTCCCCCCAAAAAGGAAAAAGGTGACAGAATAAGAGAACACCGAATAACAGAGTTGGAAGGGACCTTGGAGGTCTTCTAGTCCAGCCCCCTTGCTCAAGCAGGAGAGCCTTGCAGAATAACAGAGTTGGAAGGGACCTTGCAGGTCTTCTAGTCCACCCCCTTGCTCAAGCAGGAGAGCCTTAGAGAATAACAGAGTTGGAAGGGACCTTGGAGGTCTTCTAGTCCAGCCCCATTGCTCAAGTAGGAGAGCCTTACAGAATAACAGAGCTGGAAGGGACCTTGGAGGTCTTCTAGTCCAGCCCCCTTGCTGAAGCAGGAGAGTCTTGCAGAATAACAGAGTTGGAAGGGACCTTGGAGGTCTTCTAGTCCAGCCCCCTTGCTCAAGCAGGAGAGCCTTACAGCACTGGGGAAAAGCGAATTACGGCCATTCCTCACACTTATGGCCGTCAGAACGTCCATCCGTCCCCCAACGCTGTCTGGAGAAGTCTGGGAGCTGACGTCCTTCAGACTTAAAGTTGCAAAGGTTGGAGACCCCTGCTTTAAAGCAAAGCTGGCTAGAGAAGTCTGGGAGCTGAAGTCATTCAGACTTAAAGTTGCAAAGGTTGGAGACCCCTGCTTTAAAGCAAAGCTGGCTAGAGAAGTCTGGGAGCTGAAGTCCTTCAGACTTAAAGTTGCAAAGATTGGAGACCCCTGTACTACAGGTAGTAGCAGCCACAGGTGGGCCTGGCAACCCTTGTGTGGCTGAACGATTAATAATAATAATAATAATAATAATAATAATTTTAATTTATATCCCGCTCTCTCTCCCCAAGGGGACTCGAGGCGGGGCACAGGCAATTAAAAATACAAATAAACCACAAACAAATACAAAATACAGAGTTAAAAATAGATTAAATAGATCCTGCGCTAAAACCCATAAACTAAACTAAAAATTACCCCTAAAAAACCCTAACCTAAAAAGAGACTACCCAAGGCCGGCCAGACGAAAAAAGTGCGTCTTTAATTTTAAGCGGAAGGAGCGGAGGTCCGTGGTTGTCCTGATATCGGGGGGAAGGTCATTCCAGAGGGCTGGGCCTGCCACAGAGAAGGCCCTTCCCCTGGGCGTCGCCCGCTGACAAAGTCTAGTGGACGGCACCCGGAGAAGTCCCTCTCTGTGGGAGCGAATCGGCCGTGAGGATGTATGGGGCAGGATCCGATCCCGCAGGTAGCTAGGTCCCGAGCCATGGAGCGCTTTGAAGATGGTAATTAACACCTTGAAGCGCACCCGGAAGACGACAGGTAGCCAGTGCAGCTCGCGCAGCAGCGGTGTTACATGGGCAAACCTAGAGGTGCCCATAATTGCTCGCGCGGCTGCATTCTGGACCAACTGAAGCCTCCGGGTGCACCTCAAGGGGAGCCCCATGTAGAGAGAGTTGCAATAATCCAGTCGGGATGTCACGAGAGCATGAGTGACTGTGCGAAGGGCGTCCCGATCCAATAGGGGGCGCAACTGGCGTACCAGGCGAACCTGGTAAAACGCCCTCCTGGCCACGGCTGTCACTTGATCTTCCATGGACAGCCGGGTATCCAGGAGGACACCCAAGTTGCGCGCCCCATCCACAGGGGCAAGATGTTCGCCCCCTATGGCCAGCGTTGGAGAGAGCTGGTTGAATCGGGCAGCCGGAAACCACAGCCACTCGGTCTTGGTCGGGTTGAGCCTAAGTCCGTTACTTCCCATCCAGATCCGCACGGCTTCCAGGCACTGGCACATCACCGCTACGGCATCGTTGGGGTGGTTTGGGGTAGATATGTACAGCTGGGTGTCATCAGCGTACAGGTGGTACTCTACCCCAAAACCACGGATGATCTCGCCCAGCGGCTTCATGTATGCGTTAAACAGGAGAGGCGAGAGGACCGACCCCTGAGGCACCCCGCATGTGAGGGGTCTCGGGGTCGACCTCTGCTCTCCTGCCCGCACAAATTGCGATCGGCCAGAGAGGTAGGAGGAGAACCACCGTAAAACGGTGCCTCCCACCCCCAACCCCCCCAGCCGATGCAATAGGATACCATGGTCGATGGTATCGAAAGCCGCCGAGAGGTCTAATAGAACCAGGATGGAGGAACATCCCCCATCTCTGGCCCTCCAGAGATCATCTACCAACGCGACCAATGCCGTCTCGGTGCTATGCCCGGGCCGAAAGCCGGACTGGCGCGGATCTAGATAGTCAACTTCCTCCAGGTGACGGGGAAACTGTTGTGCCACCACACTCTCAACAACCTTCGCCAAGAAGGGAAGGTTGGAGACTGGACGGTAGTTGTTCAAAAGAGCTGGGTCCAAAGAGGGCTTCTTAAGGAGGGGCCTCACCATCGCTTCTTTTAGGGAAGCAGGCAAGGAACCCTCACTCAAGGATGCGTTGACAACCTCTTGGAGCCAGCCTCGTGTCACCTCCCAGGATGCCAGTACAAGCCAGGAGGGACACGGGTCCAATAAACATGTGGTGGCTCGCAGTCGCCCACGTAGCCTGTCCATATCCTCGGAAGTAACGGAGTCAAACTCCTCCCAAACAAGATCTCTCTCGTGGCATCCCACTGGGCCATGAATGGGGGTTAGCTCACTCTGTATCTGGGCGGTTTTCTCCTGCAGAAAAATCACAAATTCCTCTGCTCTACCCTGTAGCGGGGCTTCCCGCTCCCTCTGTTGAAGGAGGGAGCGGGTCACCCTAAACAGGGCGGCAGGGCGGTTTTCTGCGGATGCTATGAGAGTGGCACAATGATGACGTTTGGCCACCCTCAGCGCCACAATGTAAGTCCGTAAATGGGCTCTTACCTGTGTCCGGTCAGATTCAGAGCGGCTAGCCCTCCATCTTCTCTCTAGGCATCTCTTGCGGCGTTTCATCACCCGCAGCTCCTCAGTGAACCAAGGCGCCAGGGTGGTTCGCCGCCGCGAGAGAGGCCGCAAGGGCGCGACCCGATCTAAGGCTCCCACGGCCGCACTATTCCATGCGGCCGTGAGGTCCTCCATCGGGGCGCGGGTCAGGGATACAGGAAATGGCCCAAGCGCTGTCTGGAACCCATCCGGGTCCATCAAGCGCCTGGGGCGGTACCAGATTGGTGACTCTGGTTCCGCCTCCCCGCGGAGGGGAGCAGCGGTCGGAAAGTCGAGCCGGAGAAGTGAGTGGTCTGACCATGACAAGGGTGTGATGACTATATCCCCTGCACCCAGATCACTTTTCCATTGGCCCGAGACGAAGATGAGGTCCGGCGTATGTCCACCCTCGTGGGTGGGGCCCTGAATTACTTGGGTCAGGTCCATGGCCGTCATGGAAGCCATGAACTCCCGAGCTACCACGGATGATTCGCCCAACGATGGCAGGTTAAAGTCCCCCATGACTATAAGTCTGGGGGTCTCCACTGCCACCGTAGCGATCACCTCCAGGAGCTCAGGCAGGGCTGCTGCTACATAGCGGGGAGCCAGGTATACAACCAGCAAGCCCAACTGCCTCCCTAGGCCCCACTTCACGCAGAGGGACTCACAGCCGGTAGTCTGAGGCACAATGGTCTCTCTCGGCTCAAGGCCTTCCTTAATAATGACCGCTACCCCACCACCCCTGCCTAGGGCCCGCGGCTGATGAAATGCGCGGTAGCCTGGTGGGCACATTTCAACGAGGGGATGTCCTCCCTCGTGGCCCAACCAGGTCTCCGCAATTCCTACCAGGTCCGGCTCCCCCTCTGACACAAGGTCACTAATGAGGGGGGCTTTGTTGACAACGGACCTGGCGTTGCAAAACATCAGCCGCAGACCCTGGCTCTGTATTCCCTGGCCACCTAGCCTGCGGGGGTTGTGGCACCCAACCGTTTGTAACCAACGGCTACGTGCCTCCAACCGGGAGGAAGGAACTTGTCTCCCCTCGGCCCTGCCCCTCCCCACGACCCTCTGGATGGGGAAGCCCTCCACCGGAATGACTTGTGTTTCCCCCCTCTTAACGGAACCATCCGCCTCCCTCCGTCGTCTGCTGGCTCGGCCCGTTCCCTTCTGGCTAGTCTCAACCTGTCTAAACCCTCCCTCCTCCCTGGTACCCCCTAAAACAGACAACAGCTTTTTTACTAAAAAAACCCTACACCTGCGCTTTCGCCACTTCTCCTGACTTACTAGTCCCTCATCAAAGTGTGCCCTTGATAACACAGCGGGCCATACCTGCGAGAGGGGGGACTCTCGCAGCAAGAGAAGGCAGGCCCTTGAGTACATGCTAGGTAATACAGAGACCTCGCTGGATAAAAGGTTAAGATATTAAATAAGGTGCAAAAGATGGTAATAAATAGATAAATATACATATATAAATATATAAATATATAAACATATGAATATTAAATATATAAAATAGTCCAGTAGGGTAATTCGGCAGAATTCAAATTCGAAAGTCAGATAAAATTCGGGCCATGTGCAATATAAACGGGAGATGATGTAGATGAAATAAATAATGTAGATGGTATAGACATATAAAGTCCAGAGTCCAAAATCCTCCAGCCCAACGAATAATATCCCTGGTGAAGCCCCACGGTGAGGTCCCAGGGGGTCCATGCTCGTTACGTGACACCAGGGCCGGGCTTACCATCGGACTTCAGCTTTCCCGGGGGGCTTTCTAGATCCCAGGCTGGGTTGGTGGCCAATGCGAGGATTGGCGGTTCCGTTGCTGAACGAGGCAGTCGCTAAGCGAGGACTGCCCGTAGAATGTGTAAAAAAGTTGGGGCTGGAGTGGTGTGGTTTTTTTTTTCTTGTACGCTGCTAAAAAGTCAACTCTTTTTTCCTCTTCTACCTTAACTTTTCTTTTCTCCTCTTTTCCCTTTTTTTCCATTTCCCTTTTCTACATGTAGATCAAAAGAAGAAGAAAGAAGCATAAAACGGGGAAGAAAGGAATCAAGGGGAGAAATAGATAAAGAGAGAGACAGAGGGAAAGAGAGAGAGAGGGAAAGAGAGAGAGAGAGAAAGAGAGAGAGAAAGAGAGAAGGGAAAGAGAGAGAGAGAAAGAGAGAGGGGGGAAAGGAAAGAGAGAAAGAGAGAAGGAAAGAGAGAAAGACAAAGAGGGAAAGAGAGAGAGAAAGAGAGAGGGGGGGAAGGAAAAGAGAGAGAAGGAAAGAGAGAAAGAGAAAGAGAGAGTGAGAAAGAGAGAGAGAAGGGGAAAGAGAAAGAGAGAAAGAGAGAAGGAAAGAGAGAGAGAGAGAGAGCGAAGGGGGAAAGAGAGAGAAAGAGAGAGAAGGAAAGAGAGAAAGAGAGAGAGAAGGGGAAAAAGAAAGAGAGAGAAAGAGAAAGAAGGGGAAAGAGAAAGAGAGAGAGAGAAAGAGAGAGAGAAGGGGGAAAGAGAGAAAGAGAGAGAAGGAAAGAGAGAAAGAGAGAGAGAAGGGGAAAGAGAAAGAGAGAAAGAGAGAGAAGGAAAGAGAGAAAGAAAGAGAGAGCGAAGGGGGAAAGAGAAAGAGAGAGAAAGAGAGAGAAGGAAAGAGAGAAAGAGAGAGAAAGAGAGAGAGAGAAAGAGAGAGAGAGAAGGAAAGAGAAAGAGAGAAAGAGAGAAGGAAAGAGAGAGAGAGAGAGAAAGAGAGAGCGAAGGGGGAAAGAGAGAGAAAGAGAGAGAAGGAAAGAGAGAAAGAGAAAGAGAGAGAGAGAAGGAGAGAAAGAGAGAGAGAGACGCAGGACGTTCTTCTCCCAATTGTGGTTGTAACTCCAGGACTTAATCCCCTGAAGTCGTAAGTCGAGGACCCCCTGGAACGCCAGGCAAAGGACGGACATTGCAAGGCTGCCCGGGGTGTGTGTGTGTGTCAAACCTCCCCCCCCCCTTTCCATTCAGAGCAAGTTGCAAAGCACCCCCCCCCCCACAAAAACCCTCCCCGTGCAAGGAAACCCCTCCCCAATTGGGGGGGGGGCTCTCCCGTTTGCAAGCGTGCCAGCCGAGCGCCCTCTGGGTCAGCAGCCCCCCCCTTCCCAGCGCCCTCCCCCCTCCCCTGCCAGCCCCACGCCTGCCAGCCTCCCCGCACAAGGCCCGCCCCATGCCGCCTGTTGCCACCTGTCAGTGGGGGGGATTAATTACCCGAGGAGTGCTGGGCGAGGCGCATTCCTCCCGGGGGCCGCGCCCAGCCCAGAGATGCTGACATCAGGCCTGGGGAGGGGAGGGGGGGCCGTTTGCCTGCATCCGAATCCCCACAGATGTGGGGAGGGGACGGGAGACGGAGGGGCCATGGATTCAGTTTGCACCAAGGGATGGCGGGGAAGCCTTGGGGGACGGGGGAGAAAGGGGAGGGGGGGGGAAGAAGGGTGCTCTGGGCCAGCGATTTGCAGGGAGGCCTGAGTGCCCCCCAACACCCCCCACCCCCCACCCTTGCATCTTCCTGGAAGGGTTTGCCTGGCCAGGGACTGGAAGGTTTCTGCTGGGGTTGGCATTCGGGCTCTGAGTTACTCTGAGTAGCACTGGGGGAAATGTACGAACCAGAAACAAACTTTGGGGTCTTTGGGGGGGAGGGAGGGGGGTGGGCTCTGTGATCTGGGCGGCTTCCTTGCAGACGTTTCAGGACCCATCTAGGGAACATCCTCAGTGCTGGAAGGGAATGGGGCTTGCACTGAGGATGTTCCCTAATTGGGTCGTGAAACGGCTGCAAGGAAACCAGCCAGCTCAGACAGCAACAAAGGACTCCACGGCACTTCCTCCACTTCTTCCTCCTCCTCCTCCATCCCACTCCCTCCTGATGACGTTCCCTAGTTGGGTCCTGAAACGTCTACAAGAAAACCATCAACTCCCAGAGAGCATCAAGGACTCCATAGTCCTACTCTTCCTCCTGCAATTGCCCCTCTTCTTTCTCTTCCCTCTCCTCTTTCTCTTTTTCTTCCTCCACCTCCTCTTTCTCTCCTTTCCCTCCTCCTCCTCCTCCTATCCTTTCTAGCACTGATGATGTTCCCTAGATGGGTCACGAAATGCCTGCAAGGAAACAACCACGCTCAGAGAACATCCAAGACCCCACAGTGTTTTTCCTGACACCCCCCCTCTGCCTCCTCTTCCTCCTCATTCCCTTCCTCCTCCTCCTCCTCCCACAAAACCCCTCTCCCTTCTAACACCGATGACGCCCCCTAGTTGGGTCACGAAACACCTGCAAATAAATTATTAAGCTGAGAGAACACCAAGGACCCCACAGTCTTCCTCCTCATCCTCCCTTTCCTTCTCCTTCTGCTCCAATTCTTTCTAGCACTGATGATGTTCCCTAGATGGGTCACGAAACGTCCTCAAGGAAGCCACTCAGCTCAGAGATCACCAAGGAGCCCTCATTTCAATATTCTCTTCTATGAGAAGCCGTGATGGCGAACCTATAGCACGCGTGCCGGAAGTGGCACGCAGAGCCATCGCCCGTTGCTCTTCCAGTTCTGGCGCACCAGCCAGATGGTCTTTGAGACACGCAGGAGTACCGCGAACTGCATGCCTGTGCCAGGAATATGATCTTCCAGTTTCGGGAGCATGCATGCGCTGGCCTTTGCGCATGCATGCACACCACAAACCGGAAGACCAATAGGCGGGTGCGCATGCGCAAACCGGAAACTGGAAGGTCATCTTCCCGGTAGGCGCATGCACTCCAGGAGGCTGCTCTTCCAGTTTTGGTACGGTGCCGAAAAGGTTCGCCAACATTGCAATATCTGAAGGTTTAGTGCAGGAGTGTCCAAATTTGGGAACTTTAAGACTTGTGGCATTCAACTCCCAGAATTCCCCAGCCAGCTCTGCTGGCTGGGGAATTCTGGGAGTTGAAGTCCACAAGTCTTAAAAGTTCCCAAATTTGGACACTCCTGCTTTAGTGGGTCCCTCCTGCACTGAGGATCTATTTTAATCCAGAATCTCTCCCGTCCTTTTGTGCCCACGAAGCATAGATCTCCAGACCGGAATGGTCTGAAATTATCCTCTATTATTAATTGCAGAAACTAAAAACGGAAAGAAATGCTCTCTGCATTTAAACTCAAGCAGAGGAATGTATCTTGTTTATTTATTTTATTTATTTTATTAAATTTATATCCCGCCCTTCTCCTAAAAGGAGCCAGGGGCGGTTTATAGTAAAACAGACCAACAGAGAAATAAGAAATGAGAATATGAATGAATGAGATATTGTTTATGTATTAAGAAAAAAAATAAGTCTTAAAAAAAAAAAGGAAAATAATGGAAGAAAATAACTCAGCTAAAAGCGAAAACGACGCTGTGACCCAAAATGTCATCTGGGGGGAACCTGCCCGGAAACTCAAAAATATTGGATGAAAATTACAAATAGAATACAAACGGGAACTTTCTCACCTGGGAATAACCAAGGGGGAATATAGAAAGAAAATTAAATGCGTACTAATACATTTTCTGACTACAGCCAGAATAACGTTTGCCCAATGTTGGAAACAGAGTAATACAACAATACAATAGCAGAGTTGGAAGGGACTTTGGAGGTCTTCTAGTCCAACCCCCTGCCTAGGCAGGAAGCCCTATACCGTTTCAGACAAATGGCTCTCCAACATCTTCTTAAAGACTTCCAGTCCTCTTCTCTCCTCTCCTCTCCTCTTCCTTTCCCTTCCCTTCCATTTTCTATTCTATTCCATTCCATCCTCTTCTTCTCTTCTCTTTATTCTCTTCCCTTCTTCTCTTCTCTTCTGTACTCCCCCCTTCTCTTCTCTTCTCTACTTCCCTCTTCTCTTCCCTTCCCTTCTCCCTTCTCTTCTCTTCTCTTCTCTATTCTCATCTTCTCTCAACGCAATACAATAGCAGAGTTGGAAGGGACCTTGGAGGTCTTCTAGTCCAACCCCCTGCCTAGGCAGGAAGCCCTATACCATTTCAGACAAATGGCTACCCAACCTCTTCTTAAAGACTTGCAGTGTTGGGGCATTCACAACTTCTGGAGGCAATTTCTGTTCCACTAGTTAATCGTTCTAACTGTCAGGAAATTCCTCCTCAGTTCTAAGTTCCTTCTCTCCTTGATTAGTTTCCACCCATTGCTTCTTGTCCTGCCCTCAGGTGCCTTGGAGAATAGCTTGACTCCCTCTTCTTTGGGGCAACCCCTGAGATATTGGAAGGCTGCCCTGGTCCTTCTTTTCCCCTGGTCCTTCTGTCTCCCCTGCTCCTTCTTTTCATTCAACTAGATCTACCCAAGTAATATTCCCACAGGTGAATTAGTGATTCAGAAAATTCTGCAGAAATGGACAAGTTAACACTAAGATTAAAGGACAAAGAAGAGTCCAAATGTTATGAAATTTGGGCTAATTGGTACAAATGGTTGCACAACAGGAATAAAGTTAATTCAGCCGAGAAACCATGGAGAAATCTTAAGAACTGTAGATGTATGTATATAAATATAGAAGCGATATAAGATTGATATGTGCAGGTATGACGACACAACAATGTTGATTTAATGATTGTAGGATGTTACGGAAGGAAAACACAATTTAAAAAAAATCTGCTGCAAATAAATTATCAGGAAAAAATAAAGTAATAATTAAAAAAAGAAATCGGATTTAAAATGGATTTTGTAAACAGGGATCTCCAACCTTTGCAACTTTAAGTCTGAAGGACAACGGTCCTGAAAGAAGCGACTTAGGACCGTTTTTCACACTTATGACCGTTGCAGCCTCCCCACAAACTTCAAAGGTTTGGCAACTGATTCATACTTATGACGGGGTCACACGATCCCCCTTTAGCGACCTTCTGATGAGCAATGGGGAAGCCAGATTTGCTTAACAACTGCACTGATTCACTTAACAACCATGACAAGGAAGGTCGCACAGCGGGGCAAAGCTCACTTATCCCGTCTTGTTTAGCAGTGGAAATTTGGGGCTCGTTTACAGTCGTAAGTCAAGGACTTCCTGTTCTGAGTCACAATGGATGGCAAAAAGCCGACCTACGACCGGGATTCGAAGTTACGACCGGCAGCCCCAGACCCCCCCACGGTCACACAGCTCCATTTCGAGCATTTAACACCCAATCTCCATTTACGTCCATTTGCATCATCCTGCGATCCTACGACCGCGGTTTCTGGCTTTTCCATTGGAAACCAGCATATGCAGGGAGTCCTCGACTTACGACCGCAATGGAGACCGGCATTATTAAGTGAGACATTTGTCAAGGCAGCTTTGCCCCATTTTACGACCTTTTCCGCCACGGTTGTTAAGTGAATCGCTGCAGAGGTTACGCTGGTAACGCGGTCGTTAAGCGAATCTGGTTTCCCCGCTGACTTTGCTCTTCGGAAGGTCACAAAAGGGGAATCACGTGGACACAGCAACGGTCGCAAATATGAACCAGCGGCCGAGCCTCTAAATTTTGATCACGTGACCCGGGGGGGAGGGGGGAAGCTGCAACGGTCGTAAGTGTGAAATGATATATGCTCACATAGTGACCTGCTAATAAGTAATCATTGTGACTTACGACCGTAATTGCGGGTCCAATCATAACATCCCACCCAATAGCTTGGTTAAAGTTGTGCCTTTGGATTCACACAACAGCTGAAACCTGGCTCCCAGATGCCGAGCGTGTCCGACATCAAGCCACCTTCCGAGCCAGCTTTGACATCTTCGTCTTTAACCTGGTTAATCGATCGTCCCACATTCTGGCTTGTCTTCTCGTAGCTGTGCAAACCCCGAATGCGGGACTGTTGATTAACCAGGTTAAACCAGGCTGCCTAAACGCAGACAGGAAGTTCCTGATTCAAAACTTTCCCACGCTACGAAGAATAAAAAGCGGTCCAGGGGCAGTCCTAGACTTACGACCGCATTAGCCACCCCAGTTTCCCCACCAGTTTTGAAGCCAGTTGGCTGGCGCCTGATTTTCCCCACCTTTTCCATCACAGTCATTAAGCGAATCACCGCCGCTGCTAAGTGATCATGAAGCAAATCAGAAGCCTCCAGAAGTTGTGGGTGCTCCAACAGTGGAAGTTTTTAAGCAGGGATCGGACAACCATTTGTCTGGAACGGCATAGGGTCTCCCGCTGGAGCGGGGGGGGGGGGGGGTTGGACTAGATGACCTCCAGGGTCCCTTCCAACTCTGCTATTCTGTTCCGTTCTGTGGCTGGCTGAGACCCCTGCAAAAGCTATTCCTTATTCACGGACGTTTCCACAATGGAAAACCATTTCTTTCTTTTTGCAAGCCTGCTACTGAAAAATAAATAAAATAAATGAAGATTTGCTGCCAAGCAAGCAGAGAATTCTACCGGAGGGATTAATTTGGTTCCGCAAATAATAATAATAAAAAAAGAGAGCTAAAGTCCTTCCATTCAAAGCCGGAAGTTATGGGGAGATTGCGTAACTACATTCCAGAGGTCAAAAAAGGTCTGGATTCTCCGGGGGGGGGGGGGGAGGGGGGCGGGGGGAGGAAAGGGGGGGGGAGCAGGAATTCCCCCCCCCACCTCCCCCCCAAAAAAAACGGGGCAGGGAGAATTTGAAAAGGGAACCCAAAATGGGTCAAAGGAAGCCAAGCGACCTTCTCGGAAGTCAGCTGGGTGCCAGCAAACTCCTCCAGGTGTGAAGGGGTGTGTGTGTTTTTTCTGGCTCTTAACCGCCGTGTGTCGCAATGTTCTCCAGTTCCCTTCCCAGGAAAAAGTGGGCTCAACTTACACCTGGATCCGAGGACTCTCGGCCCCCCTCGAAGACTGATGGACTTCAACGCCCAGAATCCCCCAGCCGGCTATGCTTAATCTCTTGCGATCCCTCCTTCTGCAATCGCTCCGTTTTTAATTTAATTCTCTTCAAAATCTGGGCGTTAAAGTCCACATTCCTTCCAGGAGCCTGGAGTAGAAACCTCCGACCTAGGTGTAAGTTGATCCCCTTGCAGATCAGGCGGGGTCTCCAAATCTTGGCCCCTTGAAGACTGGTGGACTTCAATGCCCAGAATCCCCCAGCCGGCTACGCTTAATCTCTTACGATCCCTCACTCTGCAATCCTCCGTTTTTAATTTAATTCTCTTCAAAAGTTGAGTTAAAGTCTCCATTTCTTCAACTTACACCTAGATAGGAAACCTCCTATCTAGGTGTAAGTTGATCCCCATGCAGATCAGGCGGAGTCTCCAAATCTTGGCCCCTTGAAGGCTGGTGGACTTCAACGCCCAGAATTCTCCAGCTGGCGATGCTTAATCTCTTGCGATCCCTCCTTCTGCAATCGCTCCGCGTTTAATTTAATTCTCTTCAAAATCTTGGAGTTAAAAGTCCCCCAGGTTTTCAAGGGGCCCGGAGTAGAAACCTCCTATCTAGGTGTAAGTTGATCGCCATGCAGATCAGGCGGGGTCTCCAACCTTGGCCCCTTGAAGACTGCTGGATCTCAACTGCCAAAATCCCCCAGCCGGCGATGCTTAATCTCCTGCGATCCCTCCCCTCTGCAATCCCTCCGTTTTTAATTTAATTCTCTTCAAATGCTTGAGAGTTGAAAATGGCCAAAGACTTCCAAGGGGCCAAGGTTGGAGACCCCCCCTCTCTGATCTGGATGACCGGAAGATGATGTCCTGCTCCACCTGGCCCTCGGCCGTCGCCAGCTCTCCTTCGGCCCGGAAGGAGAGAAGCAACTTAGAACTAAGGAGAAACTTCCTGACAGTGAGAACAATTAATCAGTGGAACCTCCAGAAGTTGTGAATGCCCCAACACTGGAAGTTTTCAAGAAGGTGTTGGATAGCCATTGGTCTGAAGTGGTGTAGGGCTTCCTGCCTAGGCAGGGGGTTGGACTAGATGACCTCCAGGGTCCCTTCCAACTCTGCTATTGTATTGTATTAATTGATGTTGGAAAGGACGTGTTTTTTGATAAAAGAAAGTATCTGTAACTCAGGGTTGAGCTGTGGGATCCTTGGTGCTCTCTGAGCTTGGTGGCTTCCTTGCAGACGTCTCATGACCCAACTAGGGAACGTCATCAATGCTAGAAGGGAGAGGCGTTCGCAAAGAGGAGGAAGAGGAGAAAGAGGGGGAGGAGGAAAAGGCGGAAGAGAAGGAGGAGGAAGAAGACTGTGGGAACCTTGGTGCTCTCTGAGCTTGGTGGCTTCCTTGCAGACGTTTCATGACCCAACTAGGGAACGTCATCAGTGCTGGAGAGAGAGAGAGAGAGAGAGGGAGGGGTTTGCCCTGTTCCCTAGATGGGTCATGAAACATCTTCAAGAAAACCACCAAAAGCTCAAAGACCACCAACGACCCCACTTTCCTCCCCCCAACCCCCTCCGCAAACCCTCTTCTCTTCTAGCCCTGATGATGTAACCTAGTCTGGTAAGGAGACGTCTGCCAGAAAGCCACCCCTTTCAAGCACGCCCCCCCCCACCAAACCCCGGTGTTTCGCCCGCTGTGCCAACCGGTGAGGGGGGGAATTCTTGACAGCCAGGCCTACCCTTGGGGAGACTTCTGGTGCCAAGCCTTGAGGGGACCCCCCCGTCTCCCAAGCAAAACCCAGCCTAGAACCCCAGCTTCTTCCAGCCGCTCCCCCCACCCACCTCCGTTCTCAGAAGGCCCCTGGGTGGTTTGAACCCCTCCCGGGCGTGCAAGGGGCTCCAGTCCCACCACCTGCAACGCCCCCCTCCCCTATCTTCCTCCTCCTTCCCGCGCT
Organism: Rhabdophis nuchalis; assembly: GCA_039707465.1. Taxonomy (NCBI): domain Eukaryota; kingdom Metazoa; phylum Chordata; class Lepidosauria; order Squamata; family Natricidae; genus Rhabdophis; species Rhabdophis nuchalis. The sequence continues at coordinate 2,609,008 of CM077645.1, read as the reverse complement.
TGTGCCCGCAGGAGCTGCTCTTCCAGCCGTAAATTTTTCCCTGGAGACTTCAAAGACATTCACTCTTCCTCAAGTGTCCCCCACTCTCCCCCCCCCGTTCTCCTCCCCCCCCCCGCTTAAAGCCCAGAGGACGACCACGTCAGCCCCCCCTCCCCTCTCCCCCTCTGCCCCTGCGGGCTAAGTGGGGAAGGCAAGTCCCAACGGAGCCCACGCAGCTTCCAAGCGCCCAGCGCCTCTGGTCTTGTCTTGGTGCATAGTTGTGCAAGTACCTTCATGTCACACACACACACACACACACACACGCCCTAGCCTAGACCCCCCCCTTCTTCCTCCCCCCTCCCCCTCGGCCCACTCCATCTGCCCCCGGATGACATCCGCTCTGGTTGCATAAATCAAAGGCCCCCCACCCGGAGAGGGAGAAGCCTCTGTGTGTCTCTGGTGTGCCTGTTGGAGTGGTTGTGCCTACCTGCATGGCCAGGGAGGAGAACCAGCAAGAGACTGCTTTTTTCCTTCTGCTTTGTAGTATTTGGGGTTTTGTTTTAAAACGTGCGTACGACTCTGATTTTACATTTGGATATCGTTTTGTCTTTGCCGATGGGGAATGAGAGGAAGGAAGGAAGGAGATGGGAATGGAAGGAAGGAAGGAAGGAAGGAAGGAAGGAAGGAAGGAAGGAAGGAAGGAAGGAGATGGGGAATGAGAGAAAGGAAGGAGATGGGGAATGAGAGAAAGGAAGGAGATGGGGAATGAGAGAAGGAAGGAATGAGAGGAATGAGAGGAAGGAGATGGGGAATGAAGGAAGGAAGGAAGGAAGGAAGGAAGGAAGGAAGGAAGGGAAGGAAGGAAGGAGATGGGGAAGGAAGGAAGGAAGGAAGGAGATGGGGAATGAAAAGAAGGAAGGAAGGAAGGAGATGGGGAATGAGAGGAAGGAAGGAAGGAATTAGATGAAGGAAGGAAGGAAGGAAGGAGATGATGAATGAGATGAAGGAAGGAAGGAGATGAAGGAAGGAAAGAAGGAAGGAGATGGTGAATGAGATGAAGGAACGAAGGAAGGAAAGAAAGAAGGAGATGGTGAATGAGATGAAGGAAGGAAGGAATTAGATGAAAGAAGTGGAACGGCTTAATAATAATAATAATAATAATAATTTATTAATTTATAGACCGCACCCTCTTAGGGCGGTGCACAGGCAATTTAAAAACCCAAAAATACAACAATATACAAATACAAAATTGCCACCAGAAGTGGTGAATGCTCCAACCCTGGAGGCTTACCAGCCCACCTGTCTGAAATGGCATAGGGTCCGTTGCTCAAGCACAGGGTTGGACTAGAAGACCTCCGAGGTCCCTTGCATCCTTGGCCAAAGCAGTTGCTCCCAAATCCTCCGTGCCCTTCGGCTTACGACCACAATGGAACCCCAAATCTCTGTTGCTAAGCGAGATAGGCACTGGGTTGAGTTTTGCCCCCGTTTTACGACTCCTCTTGGCACAGCTGTTAAGTGGGTCACTGCAGTCATTAAGTTAGGAACGCGGTCGTTAAGTGAATCTGGCTTCCCCCATTGACTTTGCTGGTCGGAAGGTCGCAAATGGGGATCAGGTGACCCTGGAACACTGCGACCGTCATAACTGCGAGTCATTTTCTAAGCATCTGAATTTTGATCACGTGACCATGGGGTGTGTGTGTGCTGCAATGGTCGTAAGTGTGAAAAATGGTCATAAGTCATTTAGCGACCATTCAAAGTAATCACAGCGCTGGAGAAGGTGACTTAGGACTGTTTTTCAGCATCCTCAGGATGACACAATCTAAATTCAGGTGCTTGGCAACTGACTCACACTTACGACGGTCGCAGTGTTTCGGGCTTTGCAACCGTCTGACGAGCAAAGTCAACGGGGAAGCCGGATCCGCTTAACAACCATGTTACGAACTTAACCACTGCAGGGATTCGCTTAACAACGGGTGGTGAGAAAGGTCATAGAACGGGGCAAAGCTCAGTTACAAAACGTCTCGCTTAGCAAGAAGAACCGCTGGGCTCCCTCGCGGTCGTCAAGCCGAGGACTTGTGCAAAACAGAACCGCAACCCCTGCAGCCTCGCTCGCCGTCATTAACCACACCCTCGTGTCATTAAGTGAGGCATCTTCCTGCCAGGTTCCCTTCAACTGGCCCCCCTCCCCTCCCCTAAAGTATTTCCTCCCCAGGGGAAACCCCCCCCCCCCGCAGGTTCCATAAGCAGATTTTGCAAAAAAAGGACCGCTTGGTTCCCACACCCGTCATTAGTCAAATCTCCAAATTGGATTGCTACACAAAGAAGTATAAATCACTCAAAACACACACACACACACCGCAAACAGCCCCACCTCTTCCTCCCAAGGCCTGGAGAAACACAACCAGGGCTTTGCAGAAGAGGGAGCAACCATCTTCCCTGGCAAACATGGCACGGGGACACACACACACACACACACACACACACACACACACCCCTGAGCTGCCTGATCAGCCACTGGGTTGTGGCCCAACCAGAGGAGCCACCGATTTGCCCCTGACGATGCAGGGAAGAGGCTCCAGGTGAGATCAGAGAAGGGGAGGGGGCTCCTGCTAAGGTTATTATTTTGGGGGGGGGGGGGGGGGGAGGAAGAGAATTAAAATCTGAACAGGTGTTGTCTGTGGGGTGTTTCCTGCTCTCTCGGTGGGGTGGTTGTCTTGCAGATGTTTCACGACCAATCTACGTAACGCCATCAGCGTCGAAAAGGAAGCAGGGCGTTGCATGACCCAACTAGGTAACACCATCAGGGGCCCCCTAAGTTCTGCCTCTTCTGGAGGCCCAGGAAGCTGAGTTTTGCAAGGAAGAGGAGGAGGAGGAGGAGGAGGAGGAGGAGGAGGAGGAGGAGGAGGAGGAGGAGGAGGAGGAGGAGGAGGAGAAGAAGAAGAAGAAGAAGAAGAAGAAGAAGAAGAAGAAGAAGAAGAAGAAGAAGAAGAAGAAGAAGAAGAAGAAGAAGAAGAAGAAGTGCTAGAAGGGAAGAGGGTTTGCAGGGAGGAGGAGGAGGAGGAGGAGGAGGAGGAGGAGGAGGAGGAGGAGGAGGAGGAGGAGGGGAAGAAGAAGAAGAAGAAGAAGAAGAAGAAGAAGAAGAAGAAGAAGAAGAAGAAGAAGAAGAAGAAGAAGAAGAAGAAGAAGAAGAAGAAGTGCTAGAAGGGAAGAGGGTTTGCAGGGAGGAGGAGGAGGAGGAGGAGGAGGAGAGGAGGAGGAGAAGAAGAAAGAAGAAGAAGAAGAAGAAGAAGAAGAAGGAAGAAAAGAAGAAGAAGAAGAAGAAGAAGAAGAAGAAGAAGAAGAAGAAGAAGAAGAAGAAGAAGAAGAAGAAGAAGAAGAAGAAGAAGAAGAAGAAGAAGAAGAAGAAGAAGAAGAATTTAATTTTATATCCCGCTCTCTCTCCCCAAAGGGACTCGAGGCGGGCACAGGCAAATTAAAAACACAAATAAGATCACAACAAAATACAAGGTTAAAAATAAATTAAATTGAACCTGCGCTAAAAACCCATAAACTAAATTAAAACAACCCCTAAAACCCCTAACCTTAAAAGAGACTACCCAAGGCCGGCCAGGCGAAAAAGATGTGTCTTTAATTTTAAACGGAAGGAGCGGAGGTCCGTGGTTGTCCTGATATCGGGGGGAAGGTCGTTCCAGAGGGCTGGGCCCGCCACAGAGAAGGCCCTTCCCCTGGGCGTCGCCCGCTGACAGAGTCTAGTGGACGGCACCCGGAGAAGTCCCTCTCTGTCGGAGCGAATCGGCCGTGAGGAGGTATGGGGCAGGATCCGATCCCGTAGGTAACTAGGTCCCGAGCCATGGAGCGCTTTGAAGATGACAACTAGCACCTTGAAGCGCACCCGGAAGACGACAGGTAGCCAGTGCAGCTCGCGCAAGAGCGGTGTAACGTGGGTGAACCTAGAGGTCCCCAGCAGTTGTGAATGCCCCAACCCTGGAAGTCTTTAAAAAGATGTTAGACAGCCATTTGTCTGAAATGGTATAAGGTTCCTGCCCATGCAGGGGGTTGGACTAGAAGACCTACAAGGTCCCTTCCAACTCTGCTATTGTATTGTATTGTATTATTGCTCGCGCGGCTGCGTTCTGGACCAACTGAAGCCTCCGGGTGCACCTCAAGGGGAGCCCCATGTAGAGAGAGTTACAATAGTCCAGTCGAGATGTCACGAGAGCATGAGTGACTGTGCGAAGGGCCGTCCCGATCCAATAGGGGGCGCAATTGGCGAACCAGGCGAACCTGGTAAAACGCCCTCCTGGCCACGGCTGTCACTTGATCTTCCATGGACAGCCGGGCATCCAGGAGGATGCCCAAATTGCGCGCTCCATCCACAGGGGCAAGATGTTCGCCCCCTATGGCCAGCGATGGAATGAGCTGGTTGAATCGGGCAGCCGGAAACCACAGCCACTCGGTCTTGGTCGGGTTGAGCCTGAGTCCGTTACTTCCTATCCAGATCCGTACGGCTTCCAGGCACTGGCACATCACCGCTACGGCATCGTTGGGGTGGTTTGGGGTAGATATATACAGCTGAGTATCATCAGTGTAGAGATGGTACTCTACCCCAAAACCACGGATGATCTCACCCAGCGGCTTCATGTATGTGTTGAACAGAGGGGCGAGAGGATCGACCCCTGAGGCACCCCACATGCGAGGGGTCTCGCGTTCGACCTCTGCCCCCCCTGCCAACACAAATTGCGATCGGCCAGAGAGGTAGGAGGAGAACCACCGTAAAACGGTGCCTCCCACCCCCAACCCCCCCAGCCGATGCAATAGGATACCATGGTCGATGGTATCGAAAGCCGCCGAGAGGTCTAATAGGACCAGGATGGAGGAACAACCCCCATCTCTGGCCCTCCAGAGATCATCAACCAACGCGACCAATGCCGTCTCGGTGCTATGCCCGGGCCGAAAGCCGGACTGGCGCGGGTCTAGATACTCAACTTCCTCCAGGTGACGGGGAAACTGTTGTGCCACCACACTCTCAACAACCTTCGCCAAAAAGGGAAGGTTGGAGACTGGACGATAGTTGGTTAAAAGAGCTGGATCCAAAGAGGGCTTCTTAAGGAGGGGCCTCACCATGGCCTCTTTTAGGGAAGCAGGCAAGGAACCCTCACTTAAGGATGCGTTGACAACCTCTTGGAGCCAGCCTCGTGTCACCTCCCAGGATGCCAGTACAAGCCAGGAGGGACACGGGTCCAATAAACATGTGGTGGCTCGCAGTCGCCCACGTAGCCTGTCCATATCCTCGGAAGTAACGGAGTCAAACTCCTCCCAAACAAGATCCGCCTCGTGGCAACCCACTGGGCCATGAATGGGGGCTAACTCATTCTGTATCTGAGCGATTTTCTCCTGCAGATAAATCACAAATTCCTCTGCTCTACCCTGTAGCGGGGCTTCCCGCACCCTGTGTTGAAGGAGGGAGCGGGTCACCCTAAACAGGGCGGCAGGGCGGTTATCTGCGGATGCTATGAGAGTGGCACAATGATGGCGTTTGGCCACTCTCAGCGCCACAATGTAAGTCCGTAAATGGGCTCTTACCTGTGTCCGGTCAGATTCAGATCGGCTAGACCTCCATCTTCTCTCTAGGCGTCTCTTGTGGCGTTTCATCACCCTCAGCTCCTCGGTAAACCAAGGAGCCAGGGTGGCTCGCCGCCGCGAGAGAGGCGCGACCCGATCCAAGGCTCCCGTGGTCGCAGTATTCCATGCGGCCGTGAGGTCCTCCATTGGGGCGCGGGTCAGGGGCACAGGAAGTGGCCCAAGCGCCGCCTGGAACCCATCAGGGTCCATCAGGCGCCTGGGGCGGAACCAGATTGGTGATTTAGGTTCCGCCTCCCTCGTGGGTGAAGAAGAAGAAGAAGAAGAAGAAGAAGAAGAAGAAGAAGAAGAAGAAGAAGAAGAAGAAGAAGAAGAAGAAGAAGAAGAAGAAGAAGAAGAAGAAGAAGAAGAAGAAGAAGAAGAAGATGATAATTGTGGGGTCCTTGGGGCTTTCTGAGTTGGGGTTTTTTTTGCAGATGTTTCGTGACCCAACTAGGCAACATCATCAGTGCGAGGAGGAGGAGGAGGAGGAGGAGAAACAGAAGAAGCAGAAGGGAGGAGGAGGAGGAGGAGGAGGAGAAGAAGAAAACGGCTGTGAAGTCCTTGATGGTTTCTGATCTTGGTTGTTTTCTTGCAAATGTTTCATGACCCAACTAGGTAATATCATCAATGATAGAAGGGAGGAGGACTGTGGAGCCCTTGGTATTCTTTGAGCTTGTGTGTTTGTCTGAAGACATTTCATGACCCAACTAGGGAACGTCATCAGAGCCAGAAGTGAGAGGTGTTTGCCTTCTGCTTATATAGTTTGCCCTGTCAAGGAATTACCAAGAACACAACAATACCCCGACTCACACTTACTTACAGGGCAAGTGGCGTATTTAAAGAACAAGCCCTTCTCCCTTCTAGCACTGATGACGTTCCCTAGTTGGGTCATGAAACGTCTGCAAGAACGAGACCACTTTCGTAGACTGAGTAGTAAATTATCTTGAGGGTTTTAATATGTGGGTATGTTTTAGGGAATTTTTAGCACAGGGCATTTAAATTTAATTAGATTTTATTCTGTAGTCTTAATTATTATACGTCCGTTTTTATTGACATGTTTGTATTTCCGTTTTTAATTTCCTGTGCACCGCCCTGAGTCCCTTAAATAAAATAAAATAAGAAAACAACCAAGCTCAGAGAGCACCAAGGACCCACGTAGTCCTCCTCCACCCCCCTTCTCCTCCTGCAAACTCTTTATTTCACAAAAAGGAGAAAAAAAGTCATACTTTGCCTTCCTCCACCTAGTAGGAAAGTAGTTGTAGGAAGCTAAGGAAGCTTAAGGGAGTTTAGGGAAGCGATTTTAAGAAAACAGGAGGCTTTAGTTGGGACTTCTGGTTTTGGCTCTTAGAAACCACACAGATGGACCTTCTCCAGATCTTCTTCCCATCCTCCTTCCGGTCTTCCAACGGTTTCCCTGACACCTCCATATGCAAGCCCACCCATGCGACCACTGATGGACCTTCTACCCTTCTCCTTCTCCTTTACCCATCACGATGGACTTCTCAAAAGAGCCGGTCTTTGCATTGACTGACGGTCAGTCCCATCATTTGCCATTGAGTCAGGGTCAACTTTTAGTGACCACTTGGAGAGTCAAACTATTCTCCAAGGCACCCGAGGGCAGGACAAGAAGCCATGGGTGGAAACTAATCAAGGAGAGGAGCAACCTGGAACTAAGGATGAATTTTCAGACAGTGAGAACAATTAACCAGTGGAACAGAAGTTGCCTCCAGAAATTGTGAATGTCCCAACCCTGGAAGTCTTTAAGAAGAGGTTGGACAGCCATTTGTCTGAAACGGTATAAGGTTCATGCCTACGCAGGGGGTTGGACTAGAAGACCTACAAGGTCCCTTCCAACTCTGCTCTTGTATTGTATTGTATTATTTACATAGATGGACCTTCTCCATGGTTGTCCTCAGCCTGGTCTGTCTCTCAGGTCTTCCCACGGTTGCAACCATCACGGCTATAAGTCCATCCTTCTTCCTGGTGGACTTCTTCTTCTGACTTTCCCACCCTGGGAGTCTTCTCCAGGGACTTGAATCTTCACACATCGGGTGTCCGAAGGATCATCATTTCAGCCTGGGGTGAACTCTGGATAACGCAGGAACTCTACTCTTCCCTGCTTGGATTCCAATGGGTTGCATGTTGTTGTTTTTTACTTCCCTGGAGTCAGCAAGAATTTAATTCCGATATCTGGAGCATTAAAGTCTTCTCCAGCTAAGCCCTTAATCACAACCTAGAAAAGCCATTTTCTTCCTCAGCTTCCCTTTTCCAGCAAAGGTTTTCAATTCACAACGTGTGTCTTTCAGCCCAGCTGGAGGGAGGAAGCGACCATCATCTCTGAAGCCCAGAAGTGCCAACAAAACCCTTCGGTTTTCTGAAAAAAAGACCCACCCATGAGGCCTTTGGGCAGGGTCTCCATGGTGGGGCAGGGAATCTCCAAACCTGGGAACTTTAAGACTTTTGGGCTTCAACTCCCAGAATTCTCAGACAGCCTAATTTACTCTCTTGTGATCCCTTCCTCTGCAATCTCTCCACTTAGATCAGAGGTTTTCAAACTTGGCAACTTTAAGACTTGTAAACTTCAACTCCCAGAATTCTCCAGCCAGCATAATTTACTCTCTTGTGATCCCTTCCTCTGCAATCTCTCCACTTAGAACAGAGGTCTTCAAACTTGGGAACTTTTAAGACTTGTGGGCTTCAACTCTTCCCCAGCCAGCATAATTTACTCTCTTGTAATCCCTTCCTCTGCAATCTCTCCACTTAGATCAGAGGTCTTCAACCTTGGCAACTTTAAGACTTGTGGACTTCAACTCCCAGAATTCTCCAGCCAGCCTAATTTCCTCTCTTGTGATTCCTTCCTCTGCAATCTCTCCACTTAGATCAGAGGTCTTCAAACTTGGCAACTTTAAGACTTGTGGCCTTCAACTCCCAGAATTCCCCAGCCAGCCTAATTTCCTCTCTTGTGATCCCTTCCTCTGCAATCTCTCCACTTAGATCAGAGGTCTTCAAACTTGGCAACTTTAAGACTTGTGGCCTTCAACTCCCAGAATTCCCCAGCCAGCATAACTTACTCTCTTGTGATCCCTTCCTCTGCAATCTCTCCACTTAGATCAGAGGCCTTCAAACTTGGCAACTTTAAGACAAGACTTCAACTCTCAAATTCTCTGCCATTCCCTCCTTTCGATAATGTATAGCAGTGGCCAAAATTGTCAACAACCTTTTTTGGGAAAGTGTATTTTTTGAGGTTTGATGGCTAATTACACTCCTTGTGGTGTCAACTTTCAAGATAATCGTATCCCACAGCTGGAATGGCCAGGGAGTAGCCCAGCTCTTCCCCCAATTGAAAAAGAAGGAGAAGAGAGAAGAAGAAGGAGAAGAAAGAGAAGGATCGGATTTCCATTAAATCTGGAATAGAGTTTATAAGTGGCTAGGAAACAGAAGCCCAAACAGGAGATAGAGAATGTAAATATTCATGGTGATATGAACAATTCATATTATTCCAAGTGTTAGTACTACTGTTAATATATTACTAGACAAGGTAACATCAATAGAGAAGCAATGCAGAAGGGAAAACTATAAAGGTAAACATGAATGCCGAAGCAGGCGGCTGTATAATTACTTGATATACAATACAATGCAATAGCAGAGTTGGAAGGGACCTTGGAGGTCTTCTAGTCCAGGGGTCTCCAACCTTTGCAACTTTAAGTCTGAAGGACTTCAACTCCCAGACTTCTCCAGGCAGCAAAGCTGAAGTCCTTCAGACTTAAAGTTGCAAAGGTTGGAGACCCCTGCTTTAAAGCAAAGCTGGCTGGAGAAGTCTGGGAGCTGAAGTCTTTCAGACTTAAAGTTGCCAAAGTTGGAGACCCCTGCTTTAAAGCAAAGCTGGCTGGAGAAGTCTGGGAGCTGAAGTCCTTCAGACTTAAAGTTGCAAAGATTGGGAACCCCTGCTTTAAAGCAAAGCTGGCTGGAGAAGTCTGGGAGCTGAAGTCCTTCAGACTTAAAGTTGCAACGGTTGGAGACCCCTGCTTTAAAGCAAAGCTGGCTGGAGAAGTCTGGGAGCTGAAGTCCTTCAGACTTAAAGTTGCAAAGATTGGGAACCCCTGCTTTAAAGCAAAGCTGGCTGGAGAAGTCTGGGAGCTGAAGTCCTTCAGACTTAAAGTTGCAACGGTTGGGGACCCTGCTTTAAAGCAAAGCTGGCTGGAGAAGTCTGGGAGCTGAAGTCTTTCAGACGTAAAGTTGCAAAGGTTGGAGACCCCTGCTTTAAAGCAAAGCTGGCTGGAGAAGTCTGGGAGCTGAAGTCCTTCAGACTTAAAGTTGCAAAGGTTGGAGACCCCTGTTTAACCAGCAAAGTCAACGAGAAAGTCAGATTCACTTAACGTCCGTGTCACCAACTTCCCCACTGCAGTGAGATTCACTCAACGACAGTGACGGCCATTCAAATAGGGCAGAGCTCACTGAATGATTGCCTTGCTTAGCAATGGAAATATCGTCGTCCATTCTGGTCGTATGTCAAAGACTCCCTGTAATTAAGGGCTGCAGTTCCGGGCATTCTGCAGCCAATGGTTGAAGGATGCCAAAGCTGTGGTGCCTGTCTGTCTTCTTCTCCACACCACATGGGACATTTTTGATTTCTGAATGAAATTCAAGGTGGAGAAAAGGAAAGTCCCGACAGTTAGGTACGAAAAACCCAAACTACACATATAAACTGGGTGAAACCAGCTTCATAGCAGGGTCTATGTGACGGCAGCCCAAAAAGCCAATGCAAATCCTAAATTGCATTAACAGAGCAATAGACTCAAAATCACATGAAGTGTTAATCCCACTCTACAAAGCCTTTAGTAAGGCCACACCTAGAGTCCTGCGTCCAGTTTTGGTCACCAC
>CM077645.1:2591026-2593526 GCA_039707465.1 Rhabdophis nuchalis | reverse complement strand
GCCTGAGCTTCAATGGACTCCAGAGGATAGGAGAGGACAGGAAGGCCTGGAGGAACGGGGTCCAGGGGGTCACGAATGGGTGGGACACAACTACACAACTAACAACAACAAACCTTGCAGGGCTCCAGAGAAGACCCCAGGAGTGGGTGGGAGGGAGGAGAAGACCCTTGGATGGAAAACTCCAGGTTTATTAGGTTAACACAAGATTCACCATCTTGTGAATTAGCTTCATTTTTAAGAGCTCTTAAATCAGTGTTTTTCAAACTCCACCACTTGTCCATGTCCATCCCCCATTGTAATCTGCTTACTCTCTTCTAATCCCTTTCTCTGCAATCTCTCCACTCTAAGGAGGGTGGGAGGAAAAGAAACAACCAGGCCTAGCTGGGGAATTTTGGGAGTTGAGATCCACCAGTGTTAAAGTTGCCAAGTTTGAAGACCTCTGGTCTAGTCTAATGAAAAGAAGGACCAGGGGAGACAGGATAGCAGCCTTCCAATATCTCAGGGGCTGCCCCAAAGAAGAGGCAATCAAGCTATTCTCCAAAGCCTCTTGAAGGCAGGACAAGAAGCAATGGGTGGAAACTAATCCAGGAGAGAAGCAACTTAGAACTAAGGAGGAATTTCCTAAGAGTGAGAACAATTAGTCAGTGGAACAAAAGTTGCCTCCAGAAGTTGTGAATGCCTCAACACTGGAAGTCTTCAAGAAGATGCTGGATAGCCATTTGTCTGAAATGGTATAGGGCTTCCTGCCTAAGCAGAGGGTTGGACTGGATGACCTCCAAGGTCCCTTCCAGCTCTGTTATTCTGTATGAAAGTGTCTCCTGCTTGAGCAGGGGGTTGGACTGGATGGCCTCCAAGGTCCCTTCCAGCTCTGTTATTCTGTATGAAAGTGTCTCCTGCTTGAGCAGGGGGCTGGACTGGACGACCTCCAAGGTCCCTTCCAGCTCTGTTATTCTGTATGAAAGTGTCTCCTGCTTGAGCAGGGGGTTGGACTGGATGACCTCCAAGGTCCCTTCCAACTCCTGTGATTCTGTCCCGTTCCTGTTCCCAGGATCCTGGCTAGCAAAGTGGGGGTGCGGGGGGGGGCTCCTTCTTTTGAGAAATACCGAGCAGCAGACATGATCTCATCAAGGACCAGGTGAGTCAGTGGCCTAGCGGAAAAGAACTGGCCTCTTTCATAGGCCTTTTTTGGGACGGGATGAGTAAGATGTCACGGCAGGGAAACGACACCATTTGTCATCCTCTTGAGATCCTTCGGCTCTGCCTTCCCCACCCTGGAGCCTTTCAGGTGACGTTTTTGGGAGTGGCCACCTGCAAGATGCTGGGTTCCCAGGTAGCTGGAGTGAACGTCGGTTTGCAGAAAACCTGCACGACCAGCAACCGAATTCCCTGGCATCCCATCCACACAGCCTCGCTCTCCACCATTTCAGCTGTGTGGATGAAGTTGTGCAGGTACCCCACGACTCACAACCCCCGACATTTCTGCGGCTGAGCGGGAAAGTTGGTAAGGGTGCTTTGCCCCGTTCTACGACCTTTCCAGGTGCAGCCGTTAAGCGAATCCCTTCCATTGTTTCAGTTACAAACACGGTCCTTAAGCGAATCGGGCTCCCCCGTTGACTTTGCCCGTCGGAAAGGTTGCAAAAAGGGAATCCCCTGACCCCGGGAACGCTGCAACCGTCATAAGTACATGCCAGTTTCCAAGTGCTCAAATTTTGATCCCACGCTCTATTTCTTTTAAATAAGTTTTTTTTACACATTTTCAATTTATATACACAGGTGCTTGGGTCAATTGGAAGTTTTTAAGAAGATGTTGGATAACCATTTGCCTGAAGTGGTGTCAGGTTTCCTGCCCAAGAAGGGGGTTGGACTAGAAGACCTCCAAGGTCCCTTCCATCTGTTATTCCATATTCTAATTTGCTTCTAAAGTAATACGTTTCTAGCTCCTAATGTCCACCTCTGTCATCCATCCATTTGTAAAATAAAACCCATTCTGTATCTTCTTTTTCTTTTATCTTTCACATCGACCTGTCTATTTCTGTGCAAACTAAACCTTTTTAAATTCCCTCTTCTTCTATAGGTGTTTCCCCATTTTTCCAATACTGTGCAAATATGATTTTTGCTGCTGGCAAAACACGTATTGAACCTCTGTTCCCTTTATCACACGTCTCTGGTACGACACCTAACAGAATTATTTCTGGCTTATAATAATCTATATGCCGCTTCAACATTTGTTCTAACCGTGTACATATTTTTATCTAGTAATTCTTTGCTTTGCACATGCCTGCTTCGTGTGATCTGCTAACTTGCTTTTTAAAAATTATTGTAACTTCAAACAGGCATTAAACAAAACGTTGTAAGCCAACGTTTCCCTTGTAGCCATAGTATTTTTTAAAAAAATATTTAAGTTGTATGCCTCTTCCTGGGGCAGATGGGTTAAGACAGTGTTTCTCAACCTAGGCGACTTTAAGTCTTGTGGACTTCAATTCCCAGTTGGGGAATTCTG
>CM077645.1:2483405-2590926 GCA_039707465.1 Rhabdophis nuchalis | reverse complement strand
CCTGGGGAGAGGACGCGGTATATAAAATAAATATTATTATTATTATTATTATTATTATTATTATTATTATTATTATTATTATTATTATTACTATTATTACAAAGGTTGCATAAGTCACTTTTTTTTAGCGCCGTTGTAACTTTGAATGGTCACTAAACGAAGCGTGGCGAGTGGAGATCTACCTGCTTAGAGGTGAGGACCACAACAGACCATTCATGAAGGCTGGTCAGGTGCAGGTGGAGGTTTCTGAGGTGTGGGGAAGACCCCGTCAGCTTCAAGGGCCGTGCTGACCCCCGTTATCCTCCTCTGGGTGTGGGGTACGAGGTGACCCAGGTCTGTTGCCCACATTCAGTTTTAATGTGGGTCAGTGTCAGGTCTGAGATGGGTCCTTATCTGAAGCCCTCTGCCACCATCCAGCAGCAAGAGGACCGGCCTCTGGTTTCCCCCTTGGGCAGGGGTAAAACGTGGGGGTCCCCTTGTTAGGAATATAATCCTAGTGTTGGGTTTGCAATATATATATAAGCCCTGATTGAAATTGGTATCTGTCACTTTAACTACTACAAAGGAATACAATACAATACAATAGCAGAGTTGGAAGGGGCCTTGGAGGTCTTCTAGTCCAACCCCCTGCATGGGCAGGAACTTTATACCGTTTCAGACAAATGGCTATCTAACATCTTCTTCAAAACTTCCAGGGTTGGGGCATTCACAACTTCTGGAGGCAACTTCTGTTCCACTGATTAATTGTTCTCACTGTCAGGAAATTCCTCCTTAGTTCTAAGTTGCTTCTCTCGTTTAGTTTCCACCCATTGCTTCTTGTCCTGCCCTCAGGTGCCTTGGAGAATAGCTTGACTCCCTCTTCTTTGTGGAAACCCCATAGATATCGGAAGACTGCTATCATGTCTCTCCTGGTCCTTCTCTTCATCAAACTAGACCTACCCAGCTCCTGCAGCCGTTCTTCATATGTCTTAGTCTCCAGTCCCCTAATCATCTTGGTTGCTCTTCTCTGCACTCTTTCCACAGTCTCCACGTCTTTTCTACATCGTGGCGACCAAAACTCTATGCAGTATTCCAAGTGTGGCCTTACCAAGGCACTATACAGTGGCATTAACACTTCACGTGATCTAGATTCTATCCCTCTGTTTATGCAGCCTAGAACTGTGTTGGCTTTTTTGGCAGCTGCTGCCCACGGCTGGCTCCTATTTCAATGGTTGTCCATTGGGATTCCAAGATCCCTCTCACAGTTGCTACTATTGAGCAAGGTACCACCTATACCATACCTGTGCATTTTGTTTTTCTTGCCTAAATGTAGAACCTTACTTTTTTCACCATTGAATTTCATTTTATTAGATAGTGCCCAATGTTCAAGTTTGTCTAGATCCTTCTGTATCTTAAGCCTATCTTCTGTTCTGAATGTTATTGGCTGCTGCTTCCTCAATCAGCCACAAGAGGGAGCTGTTAGTTGCTGATCATGTTGAATGGAGACTCTGTAGTTTATCTTCATTTTCCACCACAAGTAGAAGTCTGCTTGTTTTTACTACCGGAGTCTGTGACTAATAGTGTGAATATCTAGCAACAGATCTCTTGCTGCAATTCGGTTGCGCATCTCTCGGTCTCCTATCCTCAACGCCCCTCTTGAAGTAGCATTTCTTCCACTATCCAGCCACCGGCCCTCCAAGTGCTCACCAGATCTTTTATTTATTTATTTCTTTATTTATTTTATTCAATTTATATCCCGCCCTTCTCCAAAAAGGACCCACTCTGACCCAAAGGTGTTTTTTTTTTAGGTGGCAACTGGTTTTTCTTTTCTTTTGAAGACAAATCTCTTCTCCTCCAAGAAGCTTCTTCGGCTCTTCCTGGATGGTGAAGAATGGAAGGATTTGTCTTCCTTGCAGATAGATATTCATTTGCAGCCTTTCAGAGGGTCCTTGAGGCCACTTGGAGGTGTTGTCAGTGTCCTCAGGGTCACCTGAGTGGTGCAAATGGGGGTGGGGCCTTCTTGGCTGCAGGAACATCCTGCAAGGAGACCCCCCACCCTTTTGCACAGGTGATCCTGAGATAAAACCTTCAAGTGGCCTCAACGACCCTCTAAAACAGGAGTTCCCAAGCTTTGGCAACGAAGACTTGTGGACTTCAACTCCACAAGCTGGCTGGAGAATTCTGGGAGTTGAAGTCCACAAGTCTTCAAGTTGCCAAGCTTGGGAACCCCTGATCTAAAACGATGCAAATGAGTGCAAAATCCTTCCATTCCCCACCATCCAGGCAGAGCTGAAGAAGCTTCTTGGAGGAGAAGGGAAACGTCTTCAAAGAAGAAACAGAAAGTCCAGTTGAAGAAAAAGCACCTTCCGGACACCCATGGAGGACTGAGAAGCTCCATGGACATTTAACCAGCTCTTGACTGTTGCTGGTAGAGAGAAGAGAAGGACTTTTTATTTTCCTCTTGGGGGCTTTGAAGGTAACTCCACACACACACAAACCCCATGCACACACCCCTGGTGCCAATGGAGGCTCCCTTTCACATGTTCACGAAGGGCTTTGAGATTTCTGCCCACCCCCCGAAGTGCCAGCCTTCTTCAGCAGATGTCCGTTTTGCTCTCTTACCTTGGGCTGTCCGGACGAGACCCAGCTGTGCTCCAGTAGTTCTGGAAGAAGGAAGGATGGTTGGTTAAGGTGGGAGAGAGAAAGAGAGAAAGAAAGAAAGAGAGGGAGAGCAGGAGAGGGAGGGAGGGAGGAAGGAAAGAAAAGAGAAAGGAAGAAAAAGAGAAAGGAAGTAAGGAAGGAAAAGAGAAAAGGTGGAAGGAAGGAAATTATAATGAGGGGAAGAAAGGAAGGAAGGAAAAGAGAAATGATGGAAGGAAAAAAGGAAGGAAGGAAACACTGGAAGTCTTTAAGAAGATGTTGGAGAGCCATTTGTCTGAAACGGTATAGGGCTTCCTGCCTAGGCAGGGGGTTGGACTAGATGACCTCCAAGGTCCCTCCCAACTCTGCTATTGTATTGTATTATTGTATTAAATTATAATGAGAGGAAGGAAGAAAGGAAGGAAGGAAGGAAGGAAGGAAGGAAGGAAGGAAGGAAGGAAAGGCAGAAGGACCCTCCCCACAATGCACCCACCCATCTTCTCCAAAGAGCTGTCCAAAAAACACCTCAAGATTCAGTTGCAAAATTCACTCACTGAATTCCCACTAAACCATAAATCCACCTTCAACTGGTGCAAGTGCTACATTGCACACCGCCTGTGATGCTTAAACCATGCGGCACCTTCCTGCAAAGCCCTGGCTTTCGGTAACCTCTGAAGACAGCATCTAGCATGGAACCAGAAGGCACCCAACCGCATCCTAGCTGAGCTTAGTGTCGAAAAAAGACCCCCAGGCTGGAGTTTCCTCACAGCTCCATTTCGTGAGAGATGTCCTCTTGGCACATCTGGGGGAAAACCGAATCTGGAAGCTTCCAGGTGTTCCCCACTCAAGTGAAAGTCCAAGTCCCTGCCCAGCACCCACAGGTCCATCCCACGGCCCAATCGGGCAACGTCCAGAACTTCTGGAGATGCCTCCCAGTCTCCTCCTACGCAGCTTTAGGGCCAAATACAATACAATATAATACAATACAATAGCAGAATTGGAAGGGACCTTGGAGGTCATCTAGTCCAACTCCCTGCCTAGGTAGGAAGCCCTGTACCATTTCAGACTTGCAACCTGAATGACCTTGGCTCTCTGAGAAAGAAGGTTGTTATGGCTACATATCACCCACACTCTCTGTATAGTCCCACTTTCCCACGGCAGACAATGTGGCAGGCCTGAAGCCCCAAAGGTAGGGGATGGCCTCCAGGGGTGACCCTTAGGGGGTTGTGTGAATGGTGGCTCCCGTGGCTTGCACCTTTATGGTTTCTAAAGGCACCTCTTTGCCCAGGTGGATGAGGGATTCAGCCTCCACGCAAGGCTGGTTTGGCCAGGACTAAGCTATGATTCTCGGCTCCATCGGCCCCCTGAGACTCCCGGAGAGCATTCCCACCGGTTCTGTGTAGGAGAAGCCCAAGACGGTTGCTCCAGCCGCTAGCAGATCTGCCTCCAGCCGGTGTCTCCGCAGGAAGGTCACAGCGTCCTGAAAGAAAAGGGAAAGAGAGGAACCTAGGGGTGGGCGTGGAGTGGAGGACCCCCTGCGTTCTCCTCCGTGGTCTGTGGGGTCCTTGGGGCCCTCTGAGCTGGGTGGTCTTCTTGCAGACGTTTCATGACCCAACTAGGTAACCTCATCAGGGCTAGAAGGGAGTGGGGTTACTGGAGAGGAGGAGGAGGAGGAGGAGGAGGAGGAGGAAGACAACTGTGGGTTCCTTGGTGCCCTCTGAGCTTATTTTCTTATGGACATTTCATGACCCAACTAGAGAGCATCATCAGTGCTCAGTATTTGTACTGATGTTTCCAGGTTGGGTCATGAAAAAGACCACCAAGCTCAGAGGGCAGCAAGGACCCCATAGTCCTCCTCCTCCTCTTCTTGGCAACACCCCCCCCCCACTAGCCTGAAGAGATTACCTAGTTGGGTCAGAGAGCACCAAGGACCTCACAGTCCTCCTCCTCTTCCTCCTGGCAACCTCCCTTCGCTTCTAGCCAGGCCCTGACAATTCAACCTACCTCCTGGACTCCACAGCTCCATTCTTCTTCTTCCTCCTCTTCCTCCTCCTCCTGGCGACCCCCCTCCCTTCCAACCCCTCAGGGAGCACCCCAGGACCCAACAATCCCACCCTGAACTGCAAACGTCCTCTTCTTTCAGCGCGACCTCAATGTAAGCCCTGCAGAAGACGGCTTGTCCCTCACCAAGGCCAAGGATCTTCAAAGTTACGTCCGAGCCTTGCTCCCACGTCCGAGCCCCTTACCTCTCTGGGTTTGATGGCCTCCAGGTCAAGAGTTCCTTCTAAGAGGCTCTTGTAATAATCCTCGTTCTCCAGGACATCTTCATCGTTTGGGTGGAAGAGGAGATACGTCCTGGTGCACTCCAAGGCTTGGACATAATCGCCCACTGCAAGGAGGAGGAGGAGGGGTGGGGAGAAACAAACCACAATTCAGGGGTTGTCTTCAATTTGGTTCCATCCCAGCTGGACAAATCTCAATGGAAGCAAATGAGAAACTAGAATAGAATAGAATACTATAGCAGAGTTGGAAGGGACCTTGGAGGTCTTCCAGTCCAACCCCCTGCCTAGGCAGGAAACTCTATACTACTTCAGACAAATGGCTGTCCAACATCTTCTCAAAAACTTCCAGTGTTGGGGCATTCACAACTTCTGGAGGCAAGCTGTTTCACTGGTTAATTGTTCTCACTGTTAGGAAATTCCTCCTCAGTTCTAAGTTGCTTCTCTCCTTGATTAGTTTCCATCCTTTGCTTCTTGTTCAACCCCAGGGGCTTTGGAGAATAGATGAATAGAATAACAGAATAACAGAGTTGGAAGGGACCTTTGAGGTCTTCTAGTCCAACCCTCTGCTCAAGCGGGAAATCCTAGACCATTTCAATCCAGTCTTTTCTTTAAAGCCTCCAGTGATGGCACATTCACAACTTCTGGAATAAAGCTGCTCCACTGATTAATTGTTCTCACTGTCAGGAAATTCCTCCTTAGTTCTAGGTTGCTTCTCTCCTGGATTAGTTTCCACCCATTGCTTCTTGTCCTGCCCTCAGGTGCCTTGGAGAATAGCTTGACTCCCTCTTCAAGGTGTTAGTTCTCATCTTTAAAGCGCTCCATGGCTCGGGACCTAGCTATCTGCGGGATCGGATTCTGCCCCATACATCCTCCCGGCCGATTCGCTCCCACAGAGAGGGACTGCTCCGGGTGCCGTCCACTAGACTTTGTCAGCGGGCGACGCCCAGGGGAAGGGCCTTCTCTGTGGCGGGCCCAGCCCTCTGGAACGACCTTCCCCCGACATTAGAACAACTATGGACCTCCGCTCCTTCCGTCAGAAATTAAAAACTCACTTTTTTGGCCGGCCTAGGTTAGTCTCTGCCCAGGGATTAGGGATTGTTAATTTTAAATGGGAATTTTAGTGCAGGGATAGTTAAATTTAATTTATTTTTATTGTATTTATTGTATTCATGTATATATTTTATGCTGTTTTATTCCTCCCTGTACACCGCTCCGAGTCCCCTAGGGGAGAGGACGCGGTTATACAAAAAAATATTCGATTCGATTCCATTCGATTCTTTGGGGCAACCCTTGAGATACTGGAAGGCTGCTATCATGTCTCCCCTGGTCCTTCTTTTCATTCAACTAGACATACTTGGTTCCTGCAACCGTTCTTCCTATATTTGAGTCTCCAGTCCCCTCATCCTCTTTCTTGCTCTTCTCTGCACTCTTTCCAGAGTCTCCACATCTTTTCTACATCGTGGTGACCAAAACTGGATGCAAATATTCCAAGTGTGGCCTTCCCAAGGCCTTATAAAGTGGTATTAACCCTTCAGGTGATCTTGATTCTCTCCCTCTGTTGATCCTTCCTTCTTTCTTTTATATTTTCCTTCCTTCCTTCTTTTATATTTTCCTCCCTCCCTCCCTCCCTCTCTTTCTCAGCATTGACAAGACAGCCTTCTCTGGGCCAGAAAAGGGCTGTTATTTTTCCTCCAGCTGGTTTCTGGGTGACCCTGCCCCCCCCCTCCTGCCCCCCCCTCCTGTCCCCCCCGCCCCGGCAAGCAGGACAAAGGGCTTGTTTGCTTAGAAACACAACTTTGAGTGTGTCGGATGTTGTGGTCTGCCGCCCCAAGGACATTTCCCCTCGCAAAGAACCCAGTTCCTGCAACAGCCAGAATTACAAAGCCGAACAGCTGTTTTGGAAAACCGGCTGTTTCCGGCAGACGCGCCGAAAAGGCAGCTCTGTGGGTCAGTAAGTGAGACTGCCTGACTCTGGGTTGAGGGATCTGGAACCCAGAGCATTCACTCTTTCCCTGGACCTGATAGAGGACGTTCTCAATTTGCAGCCGTTCGTTTAGTGGCCATCCAAAGTTGCAACGCCACTGAAAAAAAGGGACACGACTGGTTTCACACTTACGACCGTTGCAGCATCCCTGGGATCACATGATCAAAATTCAGATACTGGGCACCTGGCATGTACTCATGACGGTTTCAATGTTCAGGGGCCACGTGATCCCCTTTTATGACCTTCTGATAAGCAAAGCCAATGGGGAAGCCAGATTTGCTTTAAAACCTTCTTACTAACTTCATCTTCACAAGATACATCCGGGCACTGATTGGTCTGGCCTTTAAGAAGAGAGATAAATTGATGGATGCAAGGTCTTTTGAGGTCTCCTGGCCCTAAAGACTCCATATTACCTTCAAGCTGGAGGACACCTGCCTCCAAATCCCTCCTGTCAAGGAATATGATAACATCTCCAGAAGATGCATCAGGGGCTCTAAATGGTCTGATTTCTTTAAAAAAGGAGATAAATTGATGGATGAAAGGTCTTTTGAGGTCTCCTGGTCCTAAAGACTCCATAGTACCTCCAGGTTGGAGGTCACCTGCCTCCAAATCCCTCTTGTCAAGGAATATGATAACATCTCCAGAAGATGCATCAGGGGTACTAAATGGTCTGATTTCCTTAAAAAAAGAGGGGATAAATTGATGGATGAAAGGTCTTTTGAGGTCTCCTGGCCCTAAAGACTCCATATTACCTTCAAGTTGGAGGACACCTGCCTCCAAATCCCTCCTGTCAAGGAATATGATAACATCTCCAGAAGATGCATCAGGAGCTCTAAATGGTCTGATTTCTTAAAAAAAGAGGGGATAAATTGATGGATGAAAGGTCTTTTGAGGTCTCCTGGCCCTAAAGACTCCATATTACCTTCAAGTTGGAGGACCCCTGCCTCCAAATCCCTCCTGTCAAGGAATATGATAACATCTCCAGAAGATGCATCAGAGGCTCTAAATGGTCTGATTTCCTTAAAAAAGAGGGGATAAATTGATGGATGAGAGGTCTTTTGAGGTCTCCTGGTCCTAAAGTCTCCATAGTACCTCCAGGTTGGAGGTCACCTGCCTCCAAATCCCACTTGCCAAGGAATAAATGTGTCCATCCTTGGTTGTCTTCTAGGAGGAAACCCAATACTGGACTACAGCGGGCTTGGCCTGACCCAGAAGGGCTGTTCTTGTGTATGCAGACCTATTTAGCTTTTGGGTGACAACACAACTCTGACCTTGTGCAGCCGAGGAGTTCAGAAGAGCTGCGAGACCCACCTCTGAAGTAGGCAAACTGCAAGAAGTCGTAATGCAAGGGCAGGAAGTTGTCGGTGGGTGAGAGTCGCCCAGGCCGCGTGGCGAGTTGTCGCACACACTCGTGTTGGCACAGCAGGACTTGCATGCAGTGATCTGCAAGGAAGCAGGAAGACAGAAAACTCAAGTTTTGCAGCAAAAAAAGGGGGCAACGATTCATTTCATTTCAGGCAACGGAGTTTCATAAGACCCTGTGGAAGGGACCTTGGAGGTCTTCTAGTCCAACCCCCTGCGCAAGCAGGTGACCTGCTTGGGCAGGGGGTTGGACTAGATGGCCTCCAAGGTCCCTTCCAACTCTGTTATTCTATATTCAATGGAACAGAAGTTGCCTTCGGAAGTTGTGGGAGGTTCATCCCTGGAGGCTTCCAAGAAGAGACCGGACTGCCATCGGTCAGAAATGGGGTAGGGTCTCCTGCTTGGGGTGCGTGTTGGACTAGATGACCTCTGAGGTCCCTTCCAACTCTATTAATCTGTTAATTTTTTTCCCCTTTCTATCACGGTGACCAAAACTGGATGCCGCATTCCAAGGGTGGCCTTCCAGCCGTGAGACCTCCTTCCATGGTGTAAGGTTTGAGAATACACTGAGACCCATAAAAGTTTGAGAACACATCCAAGTCACAATGAGCCAAGCAAGAGACTTAAAAGGAGGCTTGACTAACGATCAGTGTTTAATCTTTGATCAAAGTTTAAAGACATGGAGGTCTGTTGTTCCCAACATACCCCAAGGACATGCGAAGAAGAACTACTCTTCAGAGAAGATGTAGCTGCTTTTTATACAGTTACAAGCATCTTAGAATAACATCCTGGCTTTTACTCGGTATTCTCTCTTTCCTCTCTTCCTGCAATTGGCCATTCGGACCCCTGTTGTGAAGGGCACAGATCAAAGGTGAGATATGTTCTCAGGCAGGATGGTCTCAGTTTTATAGTTCTTTACAGCTCCATTCTGGGATAAGTTACAATAAAATACAATAGCAGAGTTGGAAGGGACCTTGGAGGTCTTCTAGTCCAACCCCCTACCTAAGCAGGAAGCCCTATACCACTTCAGACAAATGGCTATCCAACATCTTCTTAAAGACTTCCAGTGTTGGAGAATTCACAACTTCTGGAGACAACTTCTGTTCTACTGGTTAATTGTTCTCACTGTCAGGAAATTCCTCCTCAGTTCTAAGTTGCTTCTCTCCTTGGTTAGTTTCCACCCATTTCTTCTTGTTCTGCCCTCAGGTGCCTTGGAGAATAGTTTGACTCCCTCTTCTTTGGGGCAACCCCTGAGATATTGGAAGGCTGCTATCCTGTCTTCCCTGGTCCTTCTCTTCATTAAACTAGACATCCCCAGTTCCTGCAACCGTTCTTCATATGTTTGAGCCTCCAGTCCCCTCATCCTCTTTGTTGCTCTTCTCTGCACTCTTTCCAGAGTCTCCACGTCTTTTCTACATCGTGGCGACCAAAACTGGATGCAAATATTCCACGCGTGGCCTTCCCAAGGCCTTGTAAAGTGGCATTAACACTTCACGTGATCTTGATTCTCTCCCTCTGTTGATGTAGTTCTATGCCCATAGATTGCAGATGGATAAGGGTTCAAATGGCCAGGATCCCAAGTTTTGACATTTGCAGATATTTTACAGATGCTAATAATGAACAGCGCCCCAGGAAGTCATTTTCAGGGAACAAAAAGTATTTACAGCATGTATGCTTCTATGTCACAATTCCAAGGCATAATCTATGTGTGTTGCAGAAAACAAATATTTCTACTAATCAACACGTTTGTGTCCTTATTATTCTTCCCTTTCCATGGGAAACCATAAACCCACACGGGGACAAGAATTTAGGAAAGTCCTGGGGGAGGTTTGGAAGGGAGACGGCCTCTGGCACCTGCAGGGGGGCGGGGTCAGAAGCTGTTTTAGTCCTCCAGGGCAGGGGGTCTCCAACTTTGGCAACTTTAAGACTTGTGGACTCCAATTCCCAGAATCCAATTCTGGGCATTGGAGTCCACAAGTCTTAACGTTGCTCCAGGGAACATTTGCCAGCACATTCTATTGTGTTGAATGCTGCATTTCGATGCATTTCACAACTGCCAGACACTAGGAACAGGGAATTACAATACAATACAATAGCAGAGTTGGAAGGGACCTTGTAGGTCTTCTAGTCCAACCCCCTGCATGGGCAGGAATCTTATACCATTTCAGACAAATGGCTGTCTAACATCTTTTTAAAGACTTCCAGGGTTGGGGCATTCACAACTGCTGGAGGCAAGCTGTTCCAGAGGTTAATTGTTCTTACTGTTAGGAAATTTCTCCTTAGTTCTAAGTTGCTTCTCTCCTTGGTTAGTTTCCACCCATTGCTCCTTGTCCTGCCCCCAGGTGCCTTGGAGAAAAGTTTGACTCCCTCTTCTTTGTGGCACCCTCTGAGATATCGGAACACTGCTATCATGTCTCCCCTGGTCCTTCTCTTCATCAAACTAGACATACCCAGTTCCTGCAGCCGTTCTTCATATGTCTTAGTCTCCAGTCCTCTAATCATCTTGGTTGCTCTTCTTTGCACTCTTTCCAGAGTCTCCACGTCTTTTCTACATCGTGGCGACCAAAACTGTATGCAGTATTCCAAGTGTGGCCTTACCAAGGCACTATACAGTGGCATTAACACTTCACGCGATCTAGATTCTATCCCTCTGTTGATGCAGCCTAGAACTGTGTTGGCTTTTTTGGCAGCTGCTGCACACTGCTGGCTCATATTTAAATGGTTGTCCACTAGGATTCCGAGATCCCTCTCACAGTTGCTACTATTGAGCAAGGTACCACCTATACTGTACTTGTGCATTTGGTTTTTCTTGCCTATATGTAGGACCTTACTTTTTTCACAATTGAATTTCATTTTATTAGACAGTGCCCAATGTTCAAGTTTGTCTAGATCCTTCTGTATCTTAAGCCTATCTTCTGGAGTGTTGGCTATTCCTGCCAGCTTGGTGTCGTCTGCGAATTTGATGAGTTCCCCATTTATCCCCTCATCCAAATCGTTGATGAAGATGTTAAAGAGTACTGGGCCTAAAACAGAGCCTTGGGGGACTCCACTGCATACTTCCTTCCATGTAGATGCAGTTCCATTGAGGACTACACGTTGAGTGCGGTTGGTCAGCCAGTTACGAATCCATTTGGTGGTGGTGCTGTCTAACCCACAATTTTCTACTTTATCTAATAGTAGGTTATGGTCTACTTTATCAAATGCCTTACTGAAGTCCAGGTAAATTATATCAACAGCATTCCTCTGGTCCACTGATTTTGTTACTTTGTCAAAGAATGCAATTAGATTCGTCTGGCATGATCTGTTTTTGACAAACCCATGTTGGCTTTTGGCTATTACTTTGTTTGCTTCTAGGTGTTCACTTATTTGTTGTTTAATTATCTTTTCCAAAATCTTTCCTGGTATTGAGGTCAGGCTGATGGGTCTATAGTTTCCTGGATCTGTTTTTTTCCCTTTTTTGAAGATGGGAACCACATCTGCTCTTTTCCAGTCTTCTGGCAGTTCCCCGGTGCTCCAGGATCTCTGAAAGATATAGTTCAGTGGTTCTGAGATCTCGTCTGCCAGTTCCTTCAGAACCCTGGGGTGTAATCCATCCGGTCCTGGTGATTTGAACTCATCCAGGGCAGACAGATGCTCACTTACCATTTTCTTCTCTATTTCAACTTGTGTTCCTAATCTGATATTTGTGGTGCTGTTTTTGATTGATTGGACTGTTTTATCCCTTTGTGTAAAGACAGATGCAAAGAAAGAGTTAAATAGTTCTGCTTTCTCCCTGTTGCTTATCATCTTCTTGCCATTTTCTCCCAGCAGTGGACCAATTGTTTCCTTAACTTTTTTCTTATTTTTAACATGTTGGAAGAAGCTTTTTTTGTTATTTTTTACTTTTTTGGCAAGCCTTTCTTCATTGTGAGCCTTAGCTTTCCTCACTTCATCTTTACAGGCTCGGGCTATTTGCTGATATTTTGCCTTGGTTATGTCCCCCTTTTTCCACTTTTTATATTTATCCTTTTTGTCTTTCAATTTGTCAGAGAGTTCTTTATGCAGCCATGCTGGTTTCTTTTGGGAACTGTTATTTTTCTTCTTCATTGGTATTGCGCTGGACTGGGCTTTTATAATCTCATTTTTCAAAATTTCCCAAGCTTCTTGAGTTGTTTTCCTCTTGAGGATTCTCATCCATGGAATCCTTCCCAAGCTCTCTCTGAGTTTGTTGAAATTAGCTCTCTTGAAGTCTAAGACTCTAGTTTGACTTTGTTCAACTACTTTTGTTTGCATAATGTTGAATTCCAGTATTTCATGATCGCTTGCCCCCAAAGTTCCTGTAGCTTCTACACCTTCTATCATTTCCTCTCTGTTAGTGAGAATTAAGTCCAATATTGCTGATCCCCTTGTTCCCTTCTCTACCTTTTGGGAAACAAAGTTGTCTGCTAGGTTTGTTAGGAACCTGTTGGATCTTCCACTTGGTGCAGAGTTTGTTTCCCAATTGATGTCAGGGTAGTTAAAATCTCCCATTACTATTGCAGTGTGCTTCCTACATACCTTAGTTAGCTGGTTAGCAAAAAGTACATCCACTTCCTCTGCTTGGTTGGGTGGCCTGTAGTATAGACCTATGACAATATCATTCCCCCCCCAACCTTTAATATTGACCCAAATACATTCAAGATAGTTCTCATCATTGTTGTGCTCTATTTCTGTAGAGATGTAATTATTTCTTATATATAGTGCAACTCCACCTCCTCTTTTATTTGGTCTATTTCTTTTAAATAATTTAAATCCTTCTAGCTGTATGTTCCATTTGTGGGTTTCATCCCACCAAGTTTCTGTAATGGCAACAATATCGTATCTGCCCTCATTTACTTGAATTTCTAATTCACCCTGTTTATTCCTCATACTCTGTGCATTGGTGTATAGACATTTGAGTCCATTTTGATTGACCCTGTGTTTTCTGTCTACGAAACCTGTGTTATGCCTGACTATGGTTCTCTTTGCCCCTATTTCTTTGCCACTTGTATGGTTCATGTACATGGTATGGCACCCACTGTTAATTGTTTGGTTTTGCTTGACAGCAGTGTTGATAATATTACCTGCACAATTATCTATGTTACACGCACTGATAACCCTATGAATTTTAGTTTGCTGGGGACAGAAATATTCTTTATCTATTGATTCTCTGTCCCCACTATTCAGTTTAAATGTTTAGCCAGGAAATCTGTGAATTTAGTGCCAAGTAACTCAGTCCCTTTCTTGGATGGGTGCAAACCATCTCTTTTGTACAGTTTATCATTGGACCAGCTGCAGGCATCATGACTAATAAGACCAAAGCCTTCCTTTTTACACCACTCCTTTAGCCACACATTAAACTCTGCTATGCGCTGGCCCTTTCCTTTTTGTTCCTTGTATACTGGTATAACCTCTGAGAAGATAAGCCTACAACCTGTACTACTAAGTTCGTACCCCAAACTCTGGAAATCATTCTGCACAGAAGCTACATCTTTTTGGGACAGATCATTTGTGCCAAGATGTATAATAGCATCAACTTCACAGTCCTTACTTGCATTCGTGACTATCTTAAGAATACGCCTCTTGTCTCTGCTGGCTGTAGCACCCGGTAAACATCTGACATCTTTCAAAACCTCCATATCCTTACCTAAGTTTACATCTCTTACGATTGAGTCACCAATCAGGAGGTGACTTCTCTTTTTGGGTACCTTGCTCTTGTTGTGTGACTGATGCATGATCCCTGGTTCACACTTTTGCATTTCTGAAGTAGGTTCTTCACTTTGGACCACAATCCGCTGCTTATTTGAGTCGTCATTATTACCTTGACCTGTCACTTTAGTGTCCCCATTAAGATCAGCAAGGGCGCTATATCTGTTATGCTGGGACACAGCAAAAGTTTTGTGTTTGTGGGTCACAGCTCTCACCCTGCCAGATCCCACAGTTGTCCAGGCTGCTCTTCTTCTGTGGGATCTTTGCGGTAGGGGAGGCTGGTAGTGTGGCATCTCCACAGGGTGGAGTGGCCGAATTGGACACTTAATTTCTGCCTGGAGATCACAAATTACAGATTCAAGATATGTTATGTGTCTATGTAATCTATTAATTTGTCTGCAAGGGGGACAGTATCCAAATTTGAAAAGAGTACTGCGGAAGACAGGTGCAAAACAGTTATTACATTGAACTAAGCCAGTCATTTTGAAATAAAATACAATCACAGTCTTAAGCGCACAAATCTAGAATGTATTATTTCTTTTACCTTTCTCTTTCCCCCCTCCACACAGCCAGAAACTCCTCCCTTTAGCCACAAGTAGTTCAAAATGGGGAAGTCTTTACCTTTCTTCCCCCCTGCACACAGCCAGAAACTCCTCCCTTTAGCCTCAAGTGGTTCAAAATGGGGAAATCTTTACCTTCCTTCCCCCCTGCACACAGCCAGAAACTCCTCCCTTTAGCCTCAAGTGGTTCAAAATGGGGAAGTCTTTACCTTTCTTCCCCCCTGCACACAGCCAGAAACTCCTCCCTTTAGCCTCAAGTGGTTCAAAATGGGGAAATCTTTACCTTCCTTCCCCCCTGCACACAGCCAGAAACTCCTCCCTTTAGCCTCAAGTGGTTCAAAATGGGGAAATCTTTACCTTTCTTGCCCCCCTGCACACAGCCAGAAACTCCTCCCTTTAGCCTCAAGTGGTTCAAAATGGGGAAATCTTTACCTTTCTTCCCCCCTGCACACAGCCAGAAACTCCTCCCTTTAGCCTCAAGTGGTTCAAAATGGGGAAATCTTTACCTTTCTTTCCCCCTGCACACAGCCAGAAATCAGTTCCAGGAAAAGTTCAAATTGTCCCTGCGTGGCCGTGCAAGCCATGAGCAGGCATGTTCGCCTGCCTGCTCGGGAGTCAGAGAGCACATGAGTCAGAGGGTCCTTCATTTATGACCAAATAGACAACCATTGAAATAGGAGCCAGCCGTGGGCAGCAGCTGCCCAAAAAGCCAACCCAGTTCTAGGCTGCATGAACAGAAGGAGAGAATCAAGATCACATGAAGGGTTAATGCCACTTTACTATCCCTTGGGAAGGCCACACTTGGAATATTTGCATCCAGTTTTGGTCGCCACGATGTAGAAAAGACGTGGAGACTCTGGAAAGAGTGCAGAGAAGAGCAACCAAGAGGATGAGGGGACGGGAGGCTAAAACATAGGAAGAACGGTTGCAGGAACTGGGTAGGTCTAGTTGAATGAAGAGAAGGACCAGGGGAGACAGGATAGCAGTCTTCCAGTATCTCAGGGGTTGCCCCAAAGAAGAGGAAGTCAAGCTATTCTCCAAGGCACCTGAGGGCAGGACAAGAAGCAATGGGTGGAAACTAATCCAGGAGAGAAGCAACTTAGAACTGAGGAGGAATTTCCTGACAGTTGTTAGAACAATCAATCAGTGGAACAGAAGTTGCCTCCAGAAGTTGTGAATGCCCCAACACTGCAAGTCTTTAAGAAGATGTTGGATAGCCATTTGTCTGAAAGGGTATAGGGCTTCCTGCCTAGGCAGGGGGTTGGACTAGATGACCCCCAAGGTCCCTTCCAACTCTGCTATTGTATATTGTATATACAAATTGGGACCAGAATTTCCGCCGTAAGCCAAATGATGGTTCAGTGAATCGCACCCAGGTTCACGCCACTTTCTCTCGGGCGACAAAGGGATTAATCCTGCTGTGCGAATTCTGCTTCCCTCATTGACTTCGCTGGTTGGCAACTGGTGGGGAAGTTTGCATAGGGCGGTCACATGATCCTCCTTTCCCCCAAGATACGGCAAAAGTCGCAAATAGAGGCCACCGGCAAAGGCTGAGGAACACTCTGCAGGTGGTCCTCGACTTCCGGCCACAATGGAGCGCAAAATTCCGGTGGCTAAGCGAGACAGCGGTGAAGTGAGTTTTGCCCCATTTTACGACCTTTCTGGCGACTGTTGTTAAGTGAATCACTGCAGTTGTTAAGTTAGTCACACGGCTGTTAAGTGAATCAGGACTTCCTCCTTGACATTGCTTTTCAGGCGGTCGCAAAAGGGGACCAGGGGACCCCGGGAGGCTGCAACCGTCATAAATGTGAGTCGGTGGCCAAGCACCTGGATGTAAATCACCTGACCATGGGGATGCGGCAGTGGTCATAAGTCTGACAAATGGTCAAAAGCCACTTTTTTGAGCGCTGCTGTAACTTTGGTCACTAAATGGGACTGTTGTAAGTCCAGGACTACCCGTAAACAGGAATAACAAAATCAAAGAGTTGGAAGGGGCCTTAGAGATCTTCTAGTCCAGGGGGTGTCAAACTCTTCTAGTCCAACCCTCTGCTCAGACAGGAGACCCTGCCCCACTTCAGACAAATGGTTCTCCAGCATCTTCTTAAACATCTCCAGTGTTGGTGCATTCACAACTTCTGGTGGCAATTTCTGTTCCACTGGTTAATTGTTCTGTCTGGAAATTCCTCCATAATTCCAGACTTGATCACCCACTAACACATTTCCTTCCTTCCTTCCTTCCTTCCTTCCTTCCTTCCTTCCTTCCTTCCTTCCTTCCTTCTTTCCTTCCTTCCTTCCAATCCTTCCTTCCTTCCTTCCTTCCTTCCTTCCTTCCTTCCTTCCTTCTTTCCTTCCTTCCTTCCAATCCTTCCTTCCTTTCCTTCCTTCCTTCCAATCCTTCCTTCCTTCCTTCTTTCCTTCCTTCCTTCCTTCCTTCCAATCCTTCCTTCCTTCCTTCTTTCCTTCCTTCCTTCCAATCCTTCCAATCCTTCCTTCCTTCCTTTCCCTTCCTTCCTTCCTTCCTTCCTTCCTATCCTTCCTTCCTTCCTTCCTTCCTTCCAATCCTTCCTTCCTTCCTTCCTTCCTTCTTTCCTTCCTTCCAATCCTTCCTTCCTTTCCTTCCTTCCTTCCAATCCTTCCTTCCTTCCTTCTTTCCTTCCTTCCTTCCAATCCTTCCTTCCTTCCTTCTTTCCTTCCTTCCTTCCAATCCTTCCAATCCTTTCTTCCTTCCTTTCCCTTCCTTCCTTCCTTCCTTCCTTCCTTCCTATCCTTCCTTCCTTCCTTCCTTCCTTCCTTCCTTCCAATCCTTCCTTCCTTTCCTTCCTTCCTTCCAATCCTTCCTTCCTTCCTTCTTTCCTTCCTTCCTTCCAATCCTTCCTTCCTTCCTTCCTTCCTTCCTTCCTTCCTTCCTTCCTTCCAATCCTTCCAATCCTTCCTTCCTTCCTTCCTTCCTTCCTTCCTTCCTTCCTTCCTTCCAATCCTTCCTTCCTTCCTTTCCCTTCCTTCCTTCCTTCCTTCCTTCCTATCCTTCCTTCCTTCCTTCCTTCCAATCCTTCCTTCCTTCCTTCCTTCCTTCTTTCCTTCCTTCCAATCCTTCCTTCCTTTCCTTCCTTCCTTCCAATCCTTCCTTCCTTCCTTCTTTCCTTCCTTCCTTCCAATCCTTCCAATCCTTCCTTCCTTCCTTCCCCTTCCTTCCTTCCTTCCTTCCTTCCTTCCTTCCTTCCTTCCTTCCTATCCTTCCTTCCTTCCTTCCTTCCTTCCAATCCTTCCTTCCTTCTCATCCTTCTTCCTTGCTCCCTCCCTCCCCTCCCTCCCTCTTGAATCATAGCTCTGCAAGGGCTTCTAGTCCAACCCACCTGCTCAACCAGGAGACCTTCTACCACTCCAGAGAAATGGCTCTCCCGTCTCTTTGTTAAAACCGGCAGTGTTGGGGGCACCCACAACTTCTGGAGGCAAGCTGTCCCACTGGTTAATTAACAGAGTAACAAAAATGGGAAGGGACCTTGGAGGTCTTCCAGTCCAGCCCCCCAGCTCGAGCAGGAGACCCTACACCAGGGGTCCCCAAAGATACTGGAAGGCTGCTATCCTGTCTCCCCTGGTCCTTCTCTTCATTAAACGAGACCTACCCAGTTCCTGCAACCGTTCTTCCTGTGTTTGAGCCTCCAGCAGCCCAAGGGACGTGGAGAGAAGCCCCCTTGGGCCTTCTCCTTCCGCAGGTGATCTCACCTGCAATGGCCTCGTAGAGGACGGCCTTGTAATCCAGGTATTCGTAGTCCTGGAACTTCTGAGGACCTTCGCACAAGATGCGGCACTCGGAGTCAGCAGCCTCGTAATCCTTCAGGGCCCCTTCCAGGAGGGCAATGGCCGCTTCGTATTCCTCCCGGTCGTAATGCCGGATTGCGGACAGGTAATTCTCCTGGAAGAGACAAGAAGGAGACCCGTGAAGCCAAGGCTGAGGAGGCTTCCTTCACTGAGTAGGGGCTGGGCTTCATGACCTCAAGGAGCCCTTCCCACCTGGGGACTCTGGGACTCTGCGCAGGCGTGGGAAAGAATGTCCCAGTTGTATGGTTGGTCCCTGACTTACAACCGCAGTTGGGGCCAGAATTTCCACTGCAAAACCAGGAGGTTGTTGAGTGAGTCGCATCCAATGTTACCATCTTGTTTGCCACGGTTAATTAAGCGAATAATGGCTGCATTTCTTAAGGGACACATGCTGTCGTTAAGCGAATCGGGCTTCCCCCAATTGACTTTGTTCGTCGGAAGTTGGCTGGGAAGGTCAGTAATGGCGATCACTGTGACCGTCATAAGTACGAGATGACGGCGGAAATTCATGTGACTATGGGCCTACTGCGATGGTCATAAGTGCGAGGATCATTCTTCCCTCTCTGACTTTACCTTCCTTCCTTCCTTCTTCCTTCCTTCCCTTTTCTTCCTCTTTCTTTTTCTTTCTTTCTTTCTTTCTTTCCTTCCTTCCTTTCTTTCTTCCCTTTTCTTTTTCTTTCTGCTTTTCTCCATTCTTTTCTTTTTTCTTTCTTTTCTTTCTTTTTTTCTCCTCCCTCCCACTTTCTCTCTCTCTCTCTCTTTCTTTTTTCTTTCTTTTCTTCCTTCCTTCCTTCCTTCTTCTCTTTCTTTCTTTTTCTCCTCCCTCCCACTTTCTCTCTCTTTCTTTTTTCTTTCTTTTCTTCCTTCCTTCCTTCCTTCCTTCCTTCCTCCTTCTCTTTCTTTCTTTTTCTCCTCCCTCCCACTTTCTCTCTCTCTCTTTCTTTTTACTTTCTTTCCTTCCTTCCTTCCTTCCTTCCTTCCTTCCTTCCTTCCTTCCTTCCTTCTTCTCTTTCTTTCTTTTTCTCCTCCCTCCCACTTTCTTTCTCTCTCTCTCTTGCATTTTTCTTCTCTCTCTCTCTCTCTCTTTCCTCCTTCCTTCCCTCCCTCTCTCACCCTCCCACCCCCTCCCACCCCAAGAGACCCTCCCCTCCCTCACCATATGCGGCTGAGCCTCTCGGTCCACCAGCTCCACCTTCCCCGAGAGGCTCTTGTAATTCTCCAGGTCCTGCTGCATCTCCAGGTGCTCAGGGTTGGCCGCAAAGAAGGTGTGGGCCGCATGGGCTGCCTTCTCCAACTCATTCAGCTGGGGGGGGGGGGGAGGGAGGGAGGAAATGGGGGGAGGAGATACTTAAATTCCCACAATCCTTTATTTTTTAAAGCACCATCCAACAGCCCCCAATGCCACACAGGAATCCAGGGAGGGCCTGACCTCCAAGGAGAGAAAAGAGACACAGAAAGAGAAGCTATTATTTGGCCCATCCATAGAAAGGAAATGTTAGGGCAGGGGTCTGTAAAGTCGGCTCTTTTAAGACTGGTGGACGTCAACTCCCAGAATTCCCCAGCCAGCCTGGCTGGCTGGGGAATTCTGGGAGTTGACATCCACCAGTCTTAAAAGAGCCGTCTTTGCAGACCGCTGTGTTAGGGGTTAAAAAAAACCCTGTTTGAAAATAAATAGCGGAATAGTGCAATATAACAGCAAGAGATATGTTGCTTTTAGCACACAATAACTATCAAGCACTGAGAGTAGAAAAAATAAACAGTCTTTACTTTTGCAGTAACTAAAATACTTCTTCCAGTGATACTAACTCCTCCAACAATAAACAGTCCTTCACCGAAACACAGTCGTCTTACAGTCAAAACAAACAATGGTACTTCTTCCGTCTTCAGCTCCTCCTCAGTGGCAATCAGGAAGCAAAGGAAAAGCAAAAAGGGAATGAACTGTGTTTCCAGCTGCCTTTTATGGTTGAGCTGGGAAGCACAGCCAATCAGATTCCACATCGTCCTTAAAGTTACATATACCCTTTAAGAATCCTGGCTTATATATATATTGTCCATCCAACATCAGGCTGATAATCCTAACAGGAAGAGCAGCCGTTCTTTTGCTATGACCTCATCAATAGTTTCTACTACATTTCCAAGCAAAGGAACATCTCAGGGAGGGAGAGGAAGGCCTCGATGCTTCCACCTCCCTTGAGTAAATAAACACCTGGAGATGGAGCTTCACACAAGCGTGCAAGAATCTCAGTGTCAGGGAGGGTGGCGTTGGGAGTAAGCCAGCCTTTTCCGCTCTCCATCCTTCTGACGGGCTGGGCTCCTGAACTGGGTTCGGGAAGGTTGGAGTCCAAGCGGGGAGAGAGGGTCCCCCACACACCAGTTGCCTCCATGGCTCAAGGCAAAGAAAGAGGCTGGGGTCCCGAAGGGGCTTCCCTCCCCCTCCACAAGAGGCAACTGGACTTTCTGGTTTTTTTCTTTAAATATGTTTCTCTTCTCATCCAAGAAGCTTCTTCAGCTCTGACTGGATGGTGGGGAAGGGAAGGATTGATTCTCCTTGCAGACAGCTGGTCCTGTGCATCCTTTCAGAGGGTCCTTGAGGCCGCTTGGAGGTTTTATCTCTGTCCTCAGGGACACATTGCCCTCCTTTTGGCTATACAATTTGGGATGAAGACCCTTTGGATGGTGGATTTCCAGAGGGGGGGAAATGGCAGACTACAGGAACCATTTGCCCCACTCAGGTGAGCCTGAGGACACAGGTAAACCTCCAAGGGCCTCAAGGACCCTCCCAAAGGCTGCAAATGACCAGCTTTGTCTTCAAGGAGAATCAATCCTCCCAGTCTCCATCATCCAGTCGGAGCTGAAGAAGCTTCTTGGAGGAGAAGCGAAACATATTTTGGTCTCCACGATGTAGAAAAGACGTGGAGACTCTGGAAAGAGAGCAGAGAAGAGCAACCAAGAGGATTTTTTCGGGAACTGGAGGCTAAAACATATGAAGAACGGTTGCAGGAACTGGACATGGCTAGTCTAGTGAAGAGAAGGACCAGGGGAGACAGGAGAGCAGCCTTCCAGTGTCTCAGGGGTTGCCCCAAAGAAGAGGGAGTCAAGCTGTTCTCCAAGGCAGGGGTCCCCAACCCCCGGTCCATGGACCGGTGCCGGTCCGCGGCTTCATAGGAACCGGGCCGCAGGGCCGGCGAGGAGGAGGGAGCAGCCCTCTGGGCAGAGGATGGGCGAGCGCGCCTCCACACCTCCTTCCGACGGCCACCTCGGCGCACTGCACTTTCCAGGGCTTCCTGGAGGGGCCAGCATGTCGACTGGGGAGGTTATCCCGCAGCGGGCGGGCGAAGGACCCAAGCTGCGTGCCGCCAAAGCCATCCGGGCGCCACACGCCCAGCCCCGGACGGCTTCGGCAGCACGCAGCTTGGGTCCTTCGCCCGCCCGCTGCGGGATAACCTCCCCAGTCGACATGCTGGCCCCTCCAGGAAGCCCTGGAAAGTGCAGTGCGCTGCGGTGGCCGTCAGAAGGAGGTGGTGAAGGCGCGCTCGCCCATCCTCTGCCCAGGGCGCTGCTCCGTCCTCCTCGCCTGCACTAGCCGCAGCTCGGGTCCTCCGTTCGCTCGCTGCGGGATAACCTCCGCAACCGACATGCTGACCCCTCTGTTGCTTCCCCGGGTGGAGGAAGGGAGAGAATGGCAGACGCACAGAGAGGCAGACTTAGAGAGACAGAAAGAGAGAGAGAGGGAAACAGACACACACACAGACACACACACACACACACAGAGTGACAGATGGGTGGGGGGGAGAGAGGGAGACAGAGAGAGAGAGAGAGAGAGAGGGAGAGAGGGAGAGGGGGAGAGAGAGAGAGAGAAAACAGAGAAAGAGAAAGAAAGAAAAATAGGGGGAAAAGATGAATGGAGGGTGGGAGGGAGGGAGTGATGGAAAGAAGGGGGAGGGAGGAGGAAGGGAGGAGTGAAAGAAGGAAGGAAGGAAGGAAAGAAAGAAAGAAAGAAAGAAAGAAAAAGAAAGAGGGATGGAGGGTAGGAGGGAAGGAAGGAAAGAAGGGAGGGAGGGGGAGGGAGGCAATGGAAGGAAGGAAGGAAAGGAAAGGAAAGGAAAGGAAAGGAAGAAATCTATTTTCCTATTTCCATCCACCTCAAGCTACCTGTTTGGTTAACCAGGTTAAAGATCTATTTTTCTCCCAGTGATCATTTCAAAGGAATCACATCCTCTGAGTCATTTCCTGGATTCAAACCAGCATCCCAAAGAGTCATGGGCTGCCTTTATATATAACGAGTGCCCATAAATCCATTTTTACCATCTTCAGAAGACCAAAGACCAGCCAGATATGGAAGGAAGAAAGGAAGGAAGGAAGGAAGGAAGGAAGGAAGGAAGGAAGGAAGGAAGGAAGGAAGGACTTATGACCACTATTGAGCCCAAAATTTTGGTTGCTAAGCAAGACCGTTAAGTGAGTTTCACCACATTTTCCAAATTGGCCACGGGTCACATGACAACTGAGCCACTCCCACAAAAAAGGCCACACCTTCTGGCTCGCAAAAGAAATTTCAGTAGTGGTACTGTTGATATTTGGCTCTATTGACTAATAAGTTTGCCCACCACTGCCCTAGAGGGCCAAGTGAGCCGACTCCCCCCCCCCCCCCCCACGTGCGCATGCGCCGCCTGTTCCCCCTCCCTCCCTCCTCCTCTAGGCCAGCCGGTCCGCAGAATTTTCTTTAAAATGAAACCGGTCCCTGGTGCAAAAAAGGTTGGGGACCCCTGCTCCAAGGCACCAGAAGGCAAGATGAGAAGAAATGGATGGAAATTAAGCAAGGAGATAAGCAACCTGGAACTAAGGAGAAACTTCCTAACAGAACAATGAATCAGTGGAACAGAAGTTGCCTCCAGAAGTTGTGAATGCCCCAACACTGGAAGTCTTTAAGAAGATGCTGGATAGCCATTGGTCTGGAACGGTATGTAGGGTCTCCTGCTTATGCAGGGGATTAGACTAGAAGACCTCCAAGGTCCCTTCCAACTCTGTTATTCTGTTAAGTAGTAAAATGTATTTACTCAAAAAGTTTCTACTCAACCATCCCAAGATTTAGTTGGCCACAATCCTCCAGCATCTGTTTTCATAGTGGAACATGGTCCGTATCTTTGAAGGACTTCCAAAAGCCCACATGGAAAGCTGTCCCAGCAACTTCCTGCGAAGGAGAGACGCCAAAACCTTGTATAAAGTTTTGAAAGCTCCCCAGGGAATTGCTCAGGAATTGGGCTGCGTGGAAGGCAAATTCTTTATCTGCTAAATTAATCAGAGCATCTTTGGAGCTATCCCAGGCCTTCATCCAGAAGCCTTCCCCAACGGTAGCAGTTTGAAGATGGACGGAGTCCAAGAGGAGGAGAAGAGGGTGGGAGTAGCATTGGTGGTGAAGGAGGAGGAAGAGAAGAAGGGGTGGTGGAAGGAAGAAGAGGGGGAGGAGGAAGAGAAGGATAGGAAGGAGAAAGGGTGGTGGTGGTAGAAGAGAAGACAAGGATGGCGGAAATGAAGAAAGAAGAGAAGAAGAAGAAGAAAAAATAAAATATTATTGTAAAATATTATAAAAATTTCAATAAAAAAAAATAAAAATAAAAAGAAGAAGAAGAAGAAGAAGAAGAAGAAGAAGAGGGGGAGGAGGAAGAGAAGGATAGGAAGGAGAAAGGGTGGTGGTAGTGGTGGAAGAGGAGACAAGGATGGCGGAAATGAAGAAAGAAGAGGAGAAGAAGAAGAAGAAGAATAAGAAGAAGAAGAAGAAGAAGAAGAAGAAGGGGAGGAGGAAGAGAAGGATAGGAAGGAGAAAGGGTGGTGGTAGTGGTGGAAGAGGAGACAAGGATGGCGGAAATGAAGAAAGAAGAGAAGAAGAAGAAGAAGAAGAAGAAGAAGAAGAAGAAGAAAAGAAGAAGAAGAAGGGGAGGAGGAAGAGAAGGATAGGAAGGAGAAAGGGTGGTGGTGGTAGAAGAGGAGACAAGGATGGCGAAAATGAAGAAAGAAGAGAAGAAGAAGAAGAAGAAGAAGAAGAAGATACTAAACTTTCAAATTTAGTTTTACTCCTATCTATTTTACATATTCCCTTTACTTTCATAGTCCATTTTTCTACCTGTATTTTTTCGAACCAATTCAACTCCAATCTTTGGATTACTTTTTTTTTTCCTACTCTCAATTCCTTAACCAATTTACTATATTTCCTATATTTTCATCCTCAATTACTTTATCCCGACTTATCCCGACTCAAATTATTAAAGATGAAATTGGGTTAAAAGGACTTGTTAGTAAGATATATAAGATTATAAATTTTGATGGAAATCCACAAATGGTAATGAAAAGGAACTGGGAGGAAGACCTTAAGATTAAAATATTGGATTTGGATTGGAATGAGAACTGGAAGAGTCGAATCATGAGGACTTTGTCTATAAGGATTAAAGAGCATACTTTTAAGGTTGTTTGGAAATGGTATTGGACCCCATTAAGATTATCATTGATAGATAAAAAAATGAGCGATAAATGTTGGAGATGTAATATGGAAGTGGGAACTTATGAACATATGTGGTATAAATGTGTGAAAATTAAAAAGTTTTGGCAGCAATTAGAAAAAATGATGGGTGAAATGATGAAAAGAATAATAATATTGAGATCAGAAAATATATTGTTATTGATAATTAATGAACCTGAGTTAACAAAACATGAGAAAGAATTGATTAGAATTATGATTATAATGGGTAGGATTGTAATAGCAAGATATTGGAAAATAGAGGTAAATATTAAAATAGAAGAATGGTTCTGTGAAATGTGGAAATTAGCCTTAAATGATAAAATGACGTGTGATATTAAATTCAGAGAGGGGGTTTATAAAAAAGATATCTTTTGGAAGACTTGGAAGCCATTTGTGGACTATGCACTTGGAACTTTGGATGCCTTGACGCCTGTACCTAGAGAACGTGGATTTTGGAGATCTTAAAGATAACAGAAGACACTTGAAACCAACTCTTCCTTTTGTCTTGTATAGCACTGGGTGAAATATTGTAAAATATTATAAAAATTTCAATAAAAATAAAATAAAATAAGAAGAAGAAGAAGAAGAAGAAGAAGAAGAAGAAGAAGAAGAAGAAGAAGAAGAAGAAGAAGAAGAAGAAGAAGAAGAAGAAGAAGAGGGGGAGGAGGAAGAGAAGGATAGGAAGGAGAAAGGATGGTGGAAGAGGAGACAAGGATGGCGGAAATGAAGAAAGAAGAGAAGAAGAAGAAGAAAAGAAGAAGAAGGGGAGGAAGAAGAGAAGGATAGGAAGGAGAAAGGGTGGTGGTAGTGGTGGAAGAGGAGACAAGGATGGCGGAAATGAAGAAAGAATAGAAGAAGAAGAAGGAGAAGAGGAGGAGGAGGAAGAGGAGGAGGAGACAATGGCAGTGGTGATGGAGGAAGAAGAGAAGGAGGGGAGAAGAGTAAGAAAGAGAAGAAGCAATGGTGGTGGAAGAGGAGGAGGGATGGTGGAGCTGAAGAAAGAGGAGATGAAGAGGTAGCAATAGTGGTGAAGAAGGAGGAGAGGACGTGCTGGTGATGGTGGTAGAGAAAAAGAGGTGAGGGAGAAGGAGAGATGAAGAAACAGATTAACAAGAGTTGGAAGGGACCTTGCAAGTTATCTAGTCCAACCTCCTGGCCAAGTAGGAGACCCTATATCTGCCTCTACCTAGGATCGCAAGGAGAAGGATGAAGAAACGATAGAGGAGGAGGAGGAGGAGGAGGAGGAGGAGAAGGAGGACTGTGGGGTCCTTGATGCTCTTGGACCTCAGTTGTTTTCTTGCAGACATTTCATCACCCAACTAGGTAACATCATCAGTGCTAGAAGGGAGAGGGGTGTGTGGAGAGGAGGAGGAGGAGGAGAACCTGGCCTCCTGCATGTCCTGGAATGTACAAGGTGGGGCACGCCTTGGCATGGGGCACCGTTTCCTCCCCTGGCAGTTCTTGCTACAACCTGCCTCCTTGGCACCACCTGGGGAGGGAGGGAGGGAGGGAGTCTGTGCCCATGAAGAAGCCAATCTGCAGCTGAAATGCCCCAGGGCACCTGCGTGGTTGCCCTGCCAAGCCCTTAGCAGGAAAGACGGAAGGAAAGGAGGCTTATTCGGGGCCCTTCCTCGCCTCCTTCCTGGCTGAAGAGGATTCGATGGGCCCTCCTGGGCAGGAGCTCAGAAGAAATTCAGTGGCCAGGGAGCTAATTTTGGGGAGATGTTTGATTGACCCAGGAAGGAACTGGAGGAGAGGGAGACCAGATCCATTGAGGGCAGGTTGCATAAGGCAAGACTCCCTGGGGTGCTTCCCCCAAACTCTCACCCCACCCCTGTTGGTCCGAGTGCCAAGGGGTGAAGTCACCACATTGCAAATAAGGGCGCTGAGGGCGTGATGGGTCGAGCTGTGCCAAGGCCTGGCAGGGAGCAGCCCTTTTTAACTCCGAATTTGGGATGCCCAATTCCCCCAAAACAGCTGCCGCTATGTGGGATGGGGGAACGTTGCTGCAAATCAGAGTTTTTCAATCTCAGCGACTTTAAGACAGGTGGACGTCAACTCCCAGAATCCTCCTGTCAACAGCATGGGGGAGGAGGGGATTGAATTCTGGGAGTTGAAGTCCACCCATCTTGATATTGCTGGGATTAAGAAACGCAGCCAGAGAGATGAAAAAGGTGTGGAGCAGTGGTGGGTTTCAAATTTTTTTAGGACCTACTCTGTAGGTGTGGCCTATTTTGTGGGCGTGGCTTGGCAGTCATGTGACAGGGTGGGAGTGGCCACCTTTTAAAATGTGGTGAAACTCATTTAACAACGCTCTTGCTTAGCAACCAAAATTTTGGACTCAATTGTGATGATAAATTCTTTCTTTCTTTCTTTCTTTCTTCTTTCTTTCTTTCTTTCTTTCTTTCTTTCTTTCTTTCTTTCTTTCTTCCTTTCTTCCTTTCTTTCTTTCTTCCTTCCCTTCCTTCCTTCCTTCCTTCCATCCTTCCTTCCTTCCTTCCTTCTTTCCTTTCCTTTCCTTTCCTTCCCGTTGGGTCACTGGCAGCGGCGGGCCAGATTTACTTCCAGGTACGCTGGTGGAACCCCTCTCACCGGTTCTCTAAATTTCACCAACCGGCTCTTGCGAGTAGGTGCGAGCCTGCAGAAGCCCACCACTGGTGTGGAGACTCTGGAAAGAGTGCAGAGAAGAGCAAGAAAGAGGATGAAGGGCTGGAGACTAAAACATAGGAAGAACGGTTGCAAGAACTGGGTATGTCTAGTTTAATGAAAAGAAGGACCAGGGGAGACAGGATAGCAACCTTCCAGTATCTCAGGGGTTGCCCCAAAGAAGAGGGAGTCAAGCTATTCTCCAAGGCACCTGAGGGCAGAACAAGAAGCAATGGGTGGAAACTAATCAAGGAGAGAAGCAACTTAGAACCGAGGAGGAATTTCCTGACAGTGAAGACAATTAGTCAGTGGAACAGCTTATCCCTTATTCTATTCTATTCTGTTCTGTTCTAATTTTAAATCTGCAGGAGCCGCCTGTGCTTCTCATGCCACACAAGAGCTGTTGACTCCCGAGGCCTCCCTTGACCTGCGCCAAGAAGGAGTCGGTGGCCAAGCCTTTTGTGGCCACTTTAATTAATTGGTTACTTAATTCTGCAGCTTCCGCCACCGAGCATTTGAACAACATGTTATGCTCATGGCTGAGGCTCTAATGGGAACCATGCCCTCTGCTTCTCCAGCTTCGGCGAAGGAACGCACTTCATCCTCTTCCAGGATAAAATTAAAAACCTCGGATGAGTGGATTCAGCCAGGATTTGCACACATGCACACGAAGGCCAAGGGGTATTGTCATGTTGTTGCTTGAGGGAATCAGGAGAAGGGAAAAAATGAATTAATCGCTGTGTTTTCAATAAGGCCAGGCATGCTCAGGAAGGGGGGCAAAGAGGCTTGGAAGTTGTCTGGGTAGAACCTCTGAGGCTCTACTCCCAAAAATTTACTTACAATACAATAGCAGAGTTGGAAGGGACCTTGGAGGTCTTCTAGTCCAACCCCCTGCCTAGGCAGGAAGCCCTATACCGTTTCAGACAAATGGCTATCCAACATCTTCTTGAAGACTTCCAGTGTTGGGGCATTCACAACTTCTGGAGGCAACTTCTGTTCCACTGGTTAATTGTTCTCACAGTCAGGAAATTTCTCCTCAGTTGTAAGTTTAGAATTTTGAATTTATTCATACTTATATCCCGCACCCATCTCCCCCAGAGGGACCCGGGGTGGCTTCTAATCCAGGAGAGAAGTTGCTTCTCTCCTGGATTAGTTTCCACCCATTGCTTCTTGTTCTGCCCTCAGGAGCCTTGGAGAATAGCTTGACTCCCTCTTCTTTGGGGCAACCCCTGAGATATTGGAACACTGCTATCATGTCTCCCCTGGCCCTTCTTTTAGCAGCTTCTCTCCTAGAATCTGAACATGGGGACACCTTGTGGTCATCTAGTCCAACCCCATCCTCAGGGCAGGAATCTAAGTTCATGTCTCCTGGATTTTTATCCCTAAATTATTTTTAACAGCCTGTGAAGATTCTCCATCATCCAGGTCACAGTTCCCAAAGGTGTTTTTTCTTTTTAAGAGTTTAAGAGTTTTATTATTTTTCAATGACAAAAATAAACGTTCCATCTTCCCTTCTGCAGGGTGTCGTCTCGGTAGAAACATCTCTGGGCCACATCGTTCCTCTTTTGCCACATCTTTCACATTCATATTAACATTATTTCCCTAAGTTTAGTATTACAATATATTGAGCATTTAAACCAGAGGTTCCCAAACTTGGCAACTTTAAGACTTGTGGACTTCAATTCCCAGAATTGAAGGAGTTGGAGCTGGGAGTTTAAGTCCACAAGTCTTAAAGTTCCCAAGGTTGAAGGCCTCTGATCTAAGTGGAGAGATTGCAGAGGAAGGGATCACAAGAGAGTAAATTATGCAGGCTGGGGAATTCTGGGAGTTGAAGTCCACAAGTCTTAAAGTGGCCAAGGTTGAAGGCCTCTGATCTAAGTGGAGAGATTGCAGAGGAAGGGATCACAAGAGAGTAAATTATGCTGGCTGGAGAATTCTGGGAGTTGAAGTCCACAAGTTTTAAAGTTGCCAAGTTTGGGAACCTCTGGTTTAAACGTTATGGAACAGTTTTCCATAACTAACAGTTTTCATCTTATTTATATCTCTATCTAAGTGTATTATCTACTGATTTCTTAGTTCTTAATTTCCAAACTCTTTTTTCTCTCTCTCTCCAACCTTTGGTAAAATACTTCCCAAATCCTATAATGTTCAGTTTGCTCTTTCTCCTTCATTGCTAATGTTAATCTGTTCATTTCTGCACATTCTAATATTTTCCTCATCGCCTTCTCATCAATAGGGACCACTATACTTTTCCAATGTAGTTCAAATACAATTCTAGTTGCAGTTAATTCATAAATGATTAAATATACCTTCTCTTTATTATAAACTTCAGGTAGAATTCCCAGTAATAATAATAATAATAAATTTAATTTATAGACCGCTTCCTCTCCCCGAGGGGACTCGGAGCGGTGCACAGGGAAATTAAAAAAAAAAAAATACAGTAAATATACATAAATAATTTAGATAAAAGGCAGATTAAACAAAATTATCCCTGCACTAAAATCCCCCAATTTAAATTTACTAAAATCCCCTAAACCATAAAAGACGAGACTACCCTAGGCCGGCCAAGCAGAAAAAGTGTGTTTTTAATTTTTGATGGAAGGAGCGGAGGTCCGTGGTTGTTCTAATGTTGGGGGGAAGGTCGTTCCAGAGGGCTGGGCCCGCCACAGAGAAGGCCCTTGCCCTGGGTGTCGCCCGCTGACAAAGTCTAGTGGACGGCACCCGGAGAAGTCCCTCTCTGTGGGAGCGAATCGGCCGTGAGGATGTATGGGGCAGGATCCGATCCCGCAGATAGCTAGGTCCCGAGCCATGGAGCGCTTTAAAGATGATGACTAACACCTTGAAGCGCACCCGAAAGACGACAGGCAGCCAGTGCAGCTCGCGCAAGAGCGGTGTTATGTGGGTGTACCTTGCGGTCCCCATTATAGCTCGCGCGGCTGCATTCTGGACCAGCTGAAGTCTCCGGGTGCACCTCAAGGGGAGCCCCATGTAGAGAGAGTTACAATAGTAGAAATGGTTCTGGTTTCAGATCCATACCCTGTTGTATCATCTCTTCCAACCATGTCTTAATTTTTGTCCAATACTTCTTTGCCTCTCCACAAAGATCCCAAAGGTGCTTTTTTGCAAGAGGCAACTAGACTTTCTTGTTTTTTCTTTGA
This sequence comes from Rhabdophis nuchalis, assembly GCA_039707465.1. NCBI lineage: Eukaryota > Metazoa > Chordata > Lepidosauria > Squamata > Natricidae > Rhabdophis > Rhabdophis nuchalis. The sequence goes on along the minus strand of CM077645.1, from coordinate 2,560,279 downwards.
AGACGTTTCACTTCTCATCCAAGAAGCTTCTTCAGCTCTGACGGGCTTCCTTCCCTTCCCCACCATCCAATCAGAGCTGAAGAAGCTCCTTGGATGAGAAGTGAAACGTCTTCAAAGAAAAAACCAAGAAAGTCCAGTTGCCTCCTGAAAAAAAAAGCACCTTTGGGATCTTTAATAGCCACCCACCTAGGATCTTAACATGGGAGACACTTTGTGGACATCTAGTCCAACCCCCTTACTCAAGGAACATGAATTCAAGACCCCCCTGAGGACATACTTGCATTTTTAACTCCCAAATTATCTTTAACAGCCACTCATCTAGGATCTCAATGTGGGTACACCTTAAGGTCATCTAGTCCAACCCCGTTACTCAAGACAGGAATCGAAATTCAAGCCTCCCCAATACAGTCTTTGTGGGGAACAAACCAGGAATGGAAATGCAACACCGCTCAGGGTCACAAATTTGACTGCCCAACTTGTTCACTGTAAGCAACGAAATTTCATTTTAATGTATGCCAATTCGTGTACTTTCAAAGTGACAGTAAAGTTTATATTCAATCCTATTCCTATTCTAGTCTAGTCTAGACTACATTCCAATGTCCTGTCCTATCCTATCCTATCCTATCCTATTCTTTATTCCAATATGTTCTGTTCTGTTCCATTCCGTTCCATTCTATTCTCTATTCTCTTCTATCATTTCTTATTCTATTCTATTCTATTCTTCTTTCCAATATCTATTCTATTCTATTCCATTCTATTCCCTATCCTATCCTATCCTATCCTTCTTTCCAGTATCTATTCTATTCTATTCTATTCTATTCCATTCTATTCCATTCTATTCTTCTTTCCAATATCTATTCTATTCTATTCTATTCTTTTTTCAATTTCTATTCTATTCTATTCTCTATTCTATTCTATTCCATTCCATTCTATTCCCTATCCTATCCTATCCTATCCTATCCTATCCTATCCTTCTTTCCAGTATCTATTCTATTCTATTCCATTCTATTCCATTCTATTCTATTCTTTTTTCAATTTCTATTCTATTCTATTCTATTTTTCTTTCCAATATCTATTCTATTCTATTCTATTCTATTCCATTCCATTCTATTCCCTATCCTATCCTATCCTATCCTATTCTTCTTTCCAGTATCTATTCTATTCTATTCTATTCTATTCTATTCTATTCTATTCTTTTTTCAATTTCTATTCTATTCTATTCTCTATTCTATTCTATTCCATTCCATTCTATTCCCTATCCTATCCTATCCAATCCTATCCTATCCTATCCTATTCTTCTTTCCAGTATCTATTCTATTCTATTCCATTCTATTCCATTCTTTTTTCAATTTCTATTCTATTCTATTCTATTTTCTATCCTATTCCATTCCATTCTATTCCCTATCCTATCCTATCCTTCTTTCCAGTATCTATTCTATTCTATTCCATTCTATTCCATTCTTTTTTCAATTTCTATTCTATTCTATTCTATTCTATTTTCTATCCTATTCCATTCCATTCCTTTGATGATTCCCTGAAATCTGGCTCCCAGGAACTTAAATCTGTTTTATTCCTCATCATCCCCCCCCCCCCCACTCTGGAGTGAAAAGAAACGACTGTGGTTGGTCGTAAGACAGTCATAAATGGGGCAAAGGTCCCTCAACCCACGTCTCGCTTAGCAACGGGAATTCTGGACTCACTTGCGATCGTGCGTTGAGGACTGCTTGTCTTCTGTGTAGGGCACCACAATGCCCACCCTCTCACTGAGTGCCCAGATAAAGGCCCCAAGCAGGACTGGGCAATCTCCTCTCTCCACGCTCTGGACCCCCCAACGCCCTGGGCCAGCTTTGGGAGGGTTTGAGTTCCTCTTCGCCCACGGCAGAGGGAGCCCTGTGGCCTGCCCTGGGCATGTGCCCCCGTCTGGCTCTTCCCGAGCATTGTGCGTCCCTGAAAGGGCTCCCCTGTTCCGCCCCCTCCCCTCGGGACCAGCATTGGGGGGCAGGGGGTGAGTGCACAGCCCATAAGGAAGCCAGCCATGACTCATTGGCCACAGCTGCCAAAGTCGTCATGCTCGATCTGGGAAGAAAGGCTTCAATTACAAAGAAAACCCAAGCTTGGAAATGTGGGGAGAGAAGGGTCTCCTGTTCCACCGCCACCCTCCATGGGGGAGGGAAATCTCTGGGCCTGGGGAAAAGCCCCAAGGCTTCTCCTGGCCCCACCGCCTGGAGGCAGGGAGGGTCTCAAACTTTGCAGCTTGGCTTATCAGCAGATCTATGACTTAAAGAAGAGTGAATTAACAGCTGTAGGATGTTTAGCAGATGAACAGAGTTGGAAGGGACCTTGCAGGTCATCTAGTCCAACCCCCCTGCCCAAGCAGGAGACCCTACATCTGCCTCTACCTAGGATCGAACTGTGAGACCTCAGGGTCTTTAACAGATGAACAGAGTTGGAAGGGACCTTTGCAGGTCATCTAGTCCAACCCCCTGCCCAAGCAGGAGACCCTACCTCTGCCTCTACCAAGGAAGGAAGGAAGGAAGGAAGGAAGGAAGGAAGGGAAGGAAGGAAGGAAGGAAGGAAGGAAGGAAGGAAGGAAGGAGTAATAAATGAACAGAGTTGGAAGGGACCTTGGAGGTCACCTAGCGCAAGCCCCTGCCCAAGCAGGAAGGCCCTACATCTGCCTCTACCTAGGATTGAACTGTGAGACCTCAGGGTCTTTAACAGATGAACAGAGTTGGAAGGGACCTTGCAGGTCATCTAGTCCAACCCCCCTGCCCAAGCAGGAGACCCTACATCTGCCTCTACCTAGGATCGAACTCACCACCTCCTGACTGGGAGGCGAGAGCTCCGCCTCTAGTGTAGGCTTCAAGTCCCATAATTCCCCAACTGAAATCTTACAGTCTGGTGCATCTCCTCAGCTCACGCATGAAGGGCCCAAGGTTAAGAAACGATGGCTGGAGAAGAAAGGAAGAAAAAAAGAAAAAAGAAAGAGGGAGGATGGATGGAAAGAAGGAGGAAGGGAAGGAAGGGAGAAAAAGAAGGAAGAGAAAGAAAGACAGAAAAGAAAGAAAGAAAGAAAGAAAGAAAAGAAAGAAAGAAAGAAAGAAAGGGAAGGAGGGAATGGCAGAAGGAAGGAATGAAAGAAGGAAGGAAGAAAGAAAAGAAGGAGGAAGGATGAGAGAGAGAAAAAAAGAAAGAAAGAAAGAAAGAAAGAAGGAAGGAAGGAAGGAAGGAAGGAAGGAATGGCCGAAGGAAGGAATGAAAGAAGGAAAAAAGGAAGGAAGGAAGAAAAGAAGGAGGAAGGATGAGAGAGAGAGAGAAAGAAAGAAAGAAAGAAGGAAGGAAGGAAGGAAGGAAGGAAGGAAGGAAGGAAGGAAGGAAGGAAGGAAGGAATGGCCGAAGGAAGGAATGAAAGAAGGAAGGAAGAAAAGAAGGAGGAAGGATGAGAGAGAGAGAGAAAAAAAGAAAAGAAAGAAAGAAAAGAAAGGAGTTGGAAGTGATAATATGAGATCTTCTAGTCCATCCCCCTGCACAATAAGGAGATGGAGGGAGGGAGGAAGGAAAGAAGGGAGGGAGGAAAGGAGGGAAGAGAAGAGTAATGGAAGAGAAGGAAAGGAAAGGAAGAAAGGAAAGGATAATAATAATAATAATAATAATAATAATAATAATAATAATAATAATAATAATAATAATAATAATAATAATAATAATAATTCTTTATTGTCAGGGCACAACAGATGTGCAATGAGATTGGCTGAGCTCCTTCAGTGCACCCTCCCCCCTTATCACTCACAGTGAAGTCAAAAGAAAAAACAAGATGCCTAACCCCAGAAATCATATTAACCAACACCCAGCCCCATCGCACCAGTGTGAACCTGTTACACGTTGGAAAGGAAAGGAAAGAAGGGGAGAGGAGAGGAGAGGAAAGGAGAGGAGGGGAGGAGGGGAGAGGAGAGAAGGGGAGAGGAGAGGAGAAGAGAGGAGAGGAGAGGAAAGGAGGGGAGGGTAGGAGAGGAGAGAAGGGGAGAGGAGAGGAAAGGAGAGAAGGGGAGAGGAGAGGAGAGAGGAGAGGGGAGGAAAGGAAAGGAGGGGAGGAGAGGAAAGGAAAGGAGGGGAGGGGAGGAAAGGAGAGAAGGGGAGAGGAGAGGAAAGGAGAGAAGGGGAGAGGAGAGGAGAGAAGAGAGGAGAGGAGAGGAAAGGAGGGTAGGGTAGGAGAGGAGAGGAGAGGAGAGAAGGGGAGAGGAGAGGAAAGGAGAGAAGGGGAGAGGAGAGAGGAGAGGGGAGGAGAGGAAAGGAAAGGAGGGGAGGGGAGGAAAGGAGAGGAGGGGAGAGGAGAGAAGGGGAGAGGAGAGGAGAAGAGAGGAGAGGAAAGGAGGGGAGGGTAGGAGAGGAGAGGAGAGAAGGGGAGAGGAGAGGAGAGGGAGGAAAGGAGAGAAGGGGAGAGGAGAGGGGAGAGGAGAGGGGAGGAGAGGAAAGGAGGGGAGGAGAGGAAAGGAAAGGAGGGAGGAAAGGAGAGAAGGGGAGAGGAGAGGAAAGGAGAGAAGGGGAGAGGAGAGAGGAGAGGAAAGGAGGGGGAGGGTAGGGAGAGGAGAGGAGAGAAGGGGAGAGGAGAGGAGAGGAAAGGAGAGAAGGGGAGAGGAGAGGAGAGAGGAGAGGGGAGGGGAGGAAGGAGAGAAGGGGAGAGGAGAAAGGGAAGAGAAGGGGAGAGGATAGGAAAGGAAAGGAGAGAAGGGGAGAGGAGAGAAGGGGAGAGGAGAGGAAAGGAGAGAAGGGGAGAGGAGAGAAGGGGAGAGGAGAGGAAAGGAGAGAAGGGGAGAGGAGAGAAGGGGAGAGGAGAGGAGAAGAGAGGAGAGGAAAGGAGGGGAGGGTAGGAGAGGAGAGGAGAGAAGGGGAGAGGAGAGGAAAGGAGAGAAGGGGAGAGGAGAGGAGAGAGGAGAGAAGGGGAGAGGAGAGGAGAGAGGAGAGGGGAGGAGAGGAAAGGAGGGGAGGAGAGGAAAGGAAAGGAGGGGAGGAAAGGAGAGAAGGGGAGAGGAGAGGAAAGGAGAGAAGGGGAGAGGAGAGAGGAGAGGAAAGGAGGGAGGGTAGGAGAGGAGAGGAGAGAAGGGGAGAGGAGAGGAGAGGAAAGGAGAGAAGGGGAGAGGAGAGGAGAGAGGAGAGGGGAGGGGAGGAAAGGAGAGAAGGGGAGAGGAGAGGAAAGGAGAGAAGGGGAGAGGAGAGGAGAGGAGAGAAGGGGAGAGGAGAGGAAAGGAAAGGAGAGAAGGGGAGAGGAGAGAAGGGGAGAGGAGAGGAAAGGAGAGAAGGGGAGAGGAGAGAAGGGGAGAGGAGAGGAAAGGAGAGAAGGGGAGAGGAGAGGAAAGGAGAGAAGGGGAGAGGAGAGAAGGGGAGAGGAGAGGAAAACCAGAGCCAAGGACTAAGCTCAGTGGCCAATCCAGCCATTCCTACCAGGGGAAACTGCCCCACAGGAACCCCAGGTGAGGCCAGGAGGAAGAGGGTCCGGGAACCCCCACTCCCTGAGGCAAAGGGCATCTTTTCATTGGGGTTCCCAGTGCCCCCCTCCCCCCGCGCCCTCTTTCTGCCAATGGGCGAGAGGCTCCTTGTGCAACCCTACCGGCATCAGCGTGCAGAGGCTGCTGGCATCTCTCCAGGCAAGCAGAGCAGAGCGTCCGGTGCCAACAGCCCTGGGCACAACGTTGGGGGAGGGGAGGCAGCCCAGGCCCAGCAAACCTAACCCCCCTCACCCCCCCCCCCAAGGATTTGGGGCACTTGTTCAAATGTTTGCAAAGGCCCGGGTTCGAGAGACTACGGAGACGATCTCCTGGCTGGACTGAGAACTTCTGGCCCCCTTTTTCCAGCTCCAGTAGCAGAGAGTATTTGTGGCTCAGGGCTCAATTGTGGGGGGCCTTTGAGCGGGGTGGTTTACCTGCGGACATTTCGTGACCCAACTAGGTAACATCATCAGTGCTAGAAGGGAGACGAGTTTGCAGAGAGGAGGAGGAGGAGGAGGAGGAGGAGGAGGAGGAGGAGGAGGACAACTGTCTTTCATGATCCAACTAGATAATATCATCCATGCTGGAAGGCTTTGTAGAGAAAGAAGGAAGGAAGGAAGGAAGGGAGTTATACAACTGCAGAGTCCTTGCTCTCTGAGATTGTTTTCTTGCAGATGTTCCACGACCCAGTTAGATAACTTCATCAGGATAAGGTAGGATGTGTTTGGGAGAATAGTTTAAGCCCCTCAAAAGATGGAGCTCCTACAGCTTCTGTTGGGAATTTGCCCCTTAGTTCTGGGTTGCTTCTCTGAGTTTCCATCCGTGGCTTCTTGTCCGGCCTTCTGGTGCTCTGGAAAATAGGTGGGCCTCCCTCTAAATCAGGGGTCTCCAACCTTTGCAACTTTAAGTCTGAAGGACTTCAGCTCCCAGACTTCTCCAGCCCGCAAAGCTTATTATGTATATACCCACATAGAAAAGCTTGCTGGAGAAGTCTGGGAGCTGAAGTCCTTCAGACTGAAAGTTGCAAAGGTTGGAGACCCCTGCTTTAAAGCAAAGCTGGCTGGAGAAGTCTGGGAGCTGAAGTCCTTCAGACTTAAAGTTGCAAAGGTTGGAGACCCCTGCTTTAAAGCAAAGCTGGCTGGAGAAGTCTGGGAGCTGAAGTCCTTCAGATTTAAAGTTGCAAAGGTTGGGGACCCCTGCTTTAAAGCAAAGCTGGCTGGAGAAGTCTGGGAGCTGAAGTCCTTCAGACTTAAAGTTGCAAAGGTTGGGGACCCCTGCTTTAAAGCAAAGCTGGCTGGAGAAGTCTGGGAGCTGAAGTCCTTCAGACTTAAAGTTGCAAAGGTTGGGGACCCCTGCTTTAAAGCAAAGCTGGCTGGAGAAGTCTAGGAGCTGAAGTCCTTCAGACTTAAAGTTGCAAAGGTTGGGGACCCCTGCTTTAAAGCAAAGCTTGCTGGAGAAGTCTGGGAGCTGAAGTACTTCAGACTTAAAGTTGCAAAGGTTGGAGACCCCTGCTTTAAAGCAAAGCTGGCTGGAGAAGTCTAGGAGCTGAAGTCCTTCAGACTTAAAGTTGCAAAGGTTGGAGACCCCTACTTTAAAGCAAAGCTGGCTGGAGAAGTCTGGGAGCTGAAGTCCTTCAGATTTAAAGTTGCAAAGGTTGGGGACCCCTGCTTTAAAGCAAAGCTGGCTGGAGAAGTCTGGGAGCTGAAGTCCTTCAGACTTAAAGTTGCAAAGGTTGGGGACCCCTGCTTTAAAGCAAAGCTGGCTGGAGAAGTCTGGGAGCTGAAGTCCTTCAGACTTAAAGTTGCAAAGGTTGGGGACCCCTGCTTTAAAGCAAAGCTGGCTGGAGAAGTCTGGGAGCTGAAGTCCTTCAGACTTAAAGTTGCAAAGGTTGGAGAGCCCTGTTTTAAAGCAAAGCTGGCTGGAGAAGTCTGGGAGCTGAAGTCCTTCAGACTCAAAGTTGCAAAGGTTGGAGACCCCTGCTTTAAAGCAAAGCTGGCTGGAGAAGTCTGGGAGCTGAAGTCCTTCAGACTTAAAGTTGCAAAGGTTGGGGACCCCTGCTTTAAAGCAAAGCTGGCTGGAGAAGTCTGGGAGCTGAAGTCCTTCAGACTTAAAGTTGCAAAGGTTGGAGACCCCTGCTTTAAAGCAAAGCTGGCTGGAGAAGTCTGGGAGCTGAAGTCCTTCAGACTTAAAGTTGCAAAGGTTGGGGACCCCTGCTTTAAAGCAAAGCTGGCTGGAGAAGTCTGGGAGCTGAAGTCCTTCAGACTTAAAGTTGCAAAGGTTGGAGAGCCCTGCTTTAAAGCAAAGCTGGCTGGAGAAGTCTGGGAGCTGAAGTCCTTCAGTCTTAAAGTTGCAAAGGTTGGAGACCCCTGCTCTAAATAACTTGAAGGGAGAGAGAGAGGATCTATCAGAGTCTTCCGGATCCTTCTCCTTTCCCTCCCCTGGGTTCAAGTTTCCACGTTGCCAAGAGGTCAAAGAGGAGCTTCAAGTCACATCATCCTTGAATCCTGCCCTGGAAATTGGCTGCCGGACAGCTGGCAGGGGACGAGGCGGAGGGGGAGGCAGCTCAGGGTCCCGAATGAGCTGATGCTTCCAGAAATAGCCACCGTCCTCATCCACCCCCTCCCCAAAAACCCCTGCGGTCCAACCCCCCCCCCCCCCCTCCAGCTTCCGTTGGTCCTTCCAACCGAGAGGAATTTTCTGCATCAGCTCCACTTTCTGTCTTGGGAATCTGCTCCTTCCGAGAGGCAGCACCGGTCAGACCGGCTATGACCAGTCCAGTGTCCAAAGGGCAGCTCAAGCCTTTCGTCAGGCTGAAGGGGCAAGGCTGGGTTGGACCCCAAGCAAAAGCAGGGGGTGGGAACCATGGGAGTTGTAGTGTGGGGGTGCCAATGGAAAGGTCTCTGTGCATCCGGCTTTGGAAGTTTGTAGCAGGGCAGAAAGAAAATCTTCTTTTCTGTTTTTTTTCCCCTCTCCCCCAGGGTGTTGGGGGTTGGCTGGACTCCAATGCCCAGAATTCCCCCAGGCAGCCCACTGCTCTGCTTGGCAGCTTTAATCAAAGATGTGTCAATAGGTCGAGTTTGGTCAGGTGACCCCTTCTCATTCTTCCCAACTTTTTTTTTCTAAAATGATGAGCTATTAAAGTTTGCCCAAAATATGACCTATATTGGCTTGGGTTTTCATAAGCAGTTTTCTCACTGTAGCTGGTTTTTTTTAATGCTAGATAGAAAGAGATGATTAGATACAATAGATGATAGTTAGAAACAGAAAGGTAGATACATGATAGATAGATACTGTAGATAGATAGATAGATAGATAGATAGATAGATAGATAGATAGATAGATAGATAGATGGATGGATGGATGGATGGATGGATGGATGGATGGATGGATGGATGGATGGATGGATGGATGGATGGATGGATGGATGGATGGATGGATGATTAGGTAGATAGATAAGATGGTAAGGTAGATAGATGATAAGAGAGATAGGCAGGTAAGGAGAGAGGAGAGAGAGAGAGAGAGATGGATGATTAGGTAGGTAGGTGATAAGAGAGATAGGCAGGTAGGTAGGTAGGTAGATAGATAGATAGATAGATAGATAGATAGATAGATAGATAGATAGATAGATAGATAGATAGATAGATGGATGATTAGGTAGATAGATAAGATGGTAAGGTAGATAGATGATAAGAGAGATAGGCAGGTAAGGAGAGAGGAGAGAGAGAGAGAGATGGATGATTAGGTAGGTAGGTAGGTGATAAGAGAGATAGGCAGGTAGGTAGGTAGGTAGGTAGGTAGATAGAAAGATAGATAGATAGATAGATAGATAGATAGATAGATAGATAGATAGATAGATAGATAGATAAATAGATAGATAGATATGAGAGAGAGAGAGATGATTAGGTAGAGAGATAGATGATAAGAGAGATAGGCAGGTAGGTAGATAGATAGACAGACAGACAGACAGACAGATAGATATAAGAGAGGGGGGAGGGGGAGAGAGAGAGATGGATGATTAGGTAGATAGATAGATGATAAGAGAGATAGATAGATAGATAGATAGATAGATAGATGGATGGATGGATGGATGGATGGATGGATGGATGGATGGATGGATGGATGGACGATCCCGCTTGGTGCAAAGTCCGGAATCTGTGTGGCACTATGAGAAGGAAGGAAGGAAGGAAAAGAAAGAAAGAAACTCAAAGAAAGCAGAAGTGGCTTGTAGCTGGAGCAGGAACCTCAGTGCTCCGAAAGGCCAGGGAGGCGACGCTGTTGACATGCCTGGATCCTCTCCCAGCCATCCTGTAGAACAAATGTGGATCTTGACATCCAGAGTCAAGAGGCAGCTTCCCGGCCCCCATAAACACCCCTCCTCCAGTTGGCCCGAAGATTGATGAGGTGCGAGCTTCTTGCAGAACACAAAAAACTCTGAAAACTTTTTTTTCTTTAATCTTGCTCTTTTCGTGTTCCCAGTTAACCCTCCGACACTGTAGAAGGCTCTAACAACATTGGAATGGTAAGCGAGACAAAACCCTCCAAGATGACTAGAGTGACAGGAATTTATAGGAGGTTGCTCCAATAAATACCTTTTAAAACTTGTGGGTTTAATTTCTTTTCGACCTGCAGTGCTGGGAAGCAAATCCCTGCGTTTTAATCCATTTTACTTCAGCAACAATGGAGCAGTCAACTAACACTTGGTTGAAGAAATGTTTCTCAGAATTGGCAGCTTGAAGATGGATGGACTTCAACTCCCAGAATCCCCCAGCCAGCACAGCTGGCTGGGGAATTTTGGGAGTTGAAGTCCATCCAACTTCAAGCTGAGAAGCACCAGTTAAAGCATTTTAAAAACATTTCCCCCCATCCTTCAGTTTTGTTTTGTTTTTTCATTTAGTGGAGGGGTCTCCAACCTTTGCAACTTTAAGTCTGAAGGACTTCAGCTTTGCTGGCTGGAGAAGTCTGGGAGCTGAAGTCCTTCAGACTTAAAGTTGCAAAGGTTGGAGACCCCTGCTTTAAAGCAAAGCTGGCTGGAGAAGTCTGGGAGCTGAAGTCCTTCAGACTTAAAGTTGCAAAGGTTGGAGACCCCTGCTTTAAAGCAAAGCTGGCTGGAGAAGTCTGGGAGCTGAAGTCCTTCAGACTTAAAGTTGCAATGGTTGGAGACCCCTGCTTTAAAGCAAAGCTGGCTGGAGAAGTCTGGGAGCTGAAGTCCTTCAGACTTAAAGTTGCATAGGTTGGAGACCCCTGCTTTAAAGCAAAGCTGGCTGGAGAAGTCTGGGAGCTGAAGTCCTTCAGACTTAAAGTTGCAAAGGTTGGGGACCCCTGCTTTAAAGCAAAGCTGGCTGGAGAAGTCTGGGAGCTGAAGTCCTTCAGACTTAAAGTTGCCAAGGTTGGAGACCCCTGCTTTAAAGCAAAGCTGGCTGGAGAAGTCTGCGAGCTGAAGTCCTTCAGACTTAAAGTTGCAAAGGTTGGAGACCCCTGCTTTAAAGCAAAGCTGGCTGGAGAAGTCTGGGAGCTGAAGTCCTTCAGACTTAAAGTTGCAAAGGTTGTAGAGCCCTGCTTTAAAGCAAAGCTGGCTGGAGAAGTCTGGGAGCTGAGGTCCTTCAGACTTAAAGTTACAAAGGTTGGAGACCCCTGCTTTAAAGCAAAGCTGGCTGGAGAAGTCTGGGAGCTGAAGTCCTTCAGACTTAAAGTTGCAAAGGTTGGAGATCCCTGATTTAGTGCATCCATGCACTTTCCCACCAGTAATTAATCCCTACCTTATTCGTCTTAAGAAGTGGGCAAGAGAAGGCAAGCAAAGAAAATTATTTCCATTTTTTCGTTCTCTCTCTCTCTCTCTTAATTTCCAGGATATCCCTGTCATCTGATTATTATTTTTTTAAATTCTCAGTGGTGTGTTAGCAACCCTTGGTTGTCTGCTGTTCTTAACGCCACTAAGTTTGTTGGTTATCAAGGGTGAATGGAATGAATTTCTTGCGGGCTTTTTTTAACCTTTTGCAAAGGTTGAACTCTTCAGACCAATGGCTATCCAACATCTTCTTGCAGTGTTAGGGCATTCTGGAGGCAATTTCTGTTCCACTGATTAATTGTTCTCACTGTTTGGAAATTCCTCCTTAGTTCTAAGTTGCTTCTCTCCTTGATTAGTTTCCACCCATTGCTTCTTGTCCTGCCCTCAGGTGCCTTGGAGAACAGCTTGACTGCCTCTTCTTTGGGGCGACCCCTGAGATACTGGAAGGCTGCTATCATGTCTCTCCTGGTCCTTTTTTTCATTAAACTAGACCTACCCAGTTCCTGCAACCGTTCTTCCTATGTTTGAGCCTCCAGTCCCTAATCCTCTTGGTTGCTCTTCTCTGCACTCTTCCCAGAGTCTCCACATCTTTTCTGCATCGTGGCGACCAAAACTGGATGCAAATATTCCAAGTGTGGCCTTCCCAAGGCCTTGTAAAGGGGTATTAAATGGTATCTTCAAATTTAGAGGATACCGCTAGCCAGTGGTGGGCTTCTGCAGGCTCGCACCTACTCGCGAGAGCCGGTTGGTGAAATTTAGAGAACCGGTGAGAGGGGGTTCCACCGGCGTACCTGGAAGTAAATCTGGCCTACCGCTGCCAGTGACCCAACGGGAAGGAAAGGAAAGGAAGGAAGGAAGGAAGGAAGGAAGGAAGGAAGGAAGGAGGGAGGGAGGGAAAGAAAGAAAGAAAGAAAGAAAGAAAGAAAGAAAGAATTTATCATCACAATTGAGTCCAAAATTTTGGTTGCTAAGCAAGAGCGTTGTTAAATGAGTTTCACCACATTTTAAAAGGTGGCCACTCCCACCCTGTCACATGACTGCCAAGCCACGCCCACAAAATAGGCCACACCTACAGAGTAGGTTCTAAACAAAATTGAAACCCACCACTGCCGCTAGCCCTCCACTTACAACAGTTCATTTAATGATTTAACATTTTTTATTAGTTTATAGGCTCTGCAACCCAACGACCGTGCCACTGACTTAACAAGTGCAGCGATTCACTTAATAACGGTGGCAGGAAAGACAGTAAAACGGAATAACATTGACTGAACAATCATGCGAAAAGCTGTAGAACGGTACAAAATTCACAACAACTGGATTGTTTAGCAACAAAAATTTTGCAGGTCCATGCCGGTGATGAGTCAAGAGACGGCTTGTATTCCTGGGGAAATTTATCCCTTAATAAATAGAGGTGGAGCTCTCGCCTCCCAATCTGGAGGTTATGAGTTCAATCCTAGGTAGAGTAGGGTCTCCTGCTTGGGCAGGGGGTTGGACTAGATGACCTGCAAGGTCCCTTCCGATTGTGAATCTGTTTACCTTTTATGGCAACCGTCTGATGGAATGCAATTTCAGAGCTGGAGAATTCCCCACCAGCCTAAGGTTTATGCAAATGCAATTATTCCCCCCCCCAAAATAAAAAAACCTTGCAATTTTATTTCAAAGATGTCTGGGTTCTTTCAAGTAGTTTTCTGACACAATTTTTCCAGGGAAAACCCTGCTGAACACACAATGGCCTTTTTGTGATGCGTCTATCTGCAATGGCAAGAATTGTGGAAGGCGGGAGGGGATTTGACTCCGATGCAAGGAACTCCCACAGTCTCAAGGGAAATTCAAAGCAAACTATTTTTCAACTCAGCTCCCCCATCAGAGGCAAAGCTGGGGGAGAAGGGGAGGGGGGATTGGCCCGAAATATCCTTTAATGAAGTAATGCAAATTCTGGGCTAAAGATCTCCATACATCTGGTCTGTGTCACCCCCAGCAGGAAATGTTGGCAGACTTGTGTGTTGGCTGAAATCCCCAATTTCTCCCTTAATAAAACAATTAAACATGTAAACAGGCTTGTCAAGGCTGAAACCTCACGGCTGCCACTCCCCCCACACACACACACTCCACCCCACACCCCCAACGCCGAGTGAAAACAGGCAAACAAGGAAGGCTACTTATGATGGGAGAAATGTCTTAGCTAGGAAGCAATCTTGCAAAGAGGCTGTAGTACGAATCTTACTCTATCACTGCAGGTTTTGCACAGTAGATTAAGGAATCAGAATAGAGCCAGAGGGGATCTTGGAGGACCTCTAGTCCAGGGGTCTCCAACCTTTGCAACTTTAAGTCTGAAGGACTTCAGCTCCCAGAATTCTCCAGCCAGCTTTGCTTTCCTTCAGATTTAAAGTTGCAAAGGTTGGAGACCCCTGCTTTAAAGCAAAGCTGGCTGGAGAAGTCTGGGAGCTGAAGTCCTTCAGACTTAAAGTTGCAAAGGTTGGAGACCCCTGCTTTAAAGCAAAGCTGGCTGGAGAAGTCTGGGAGCTGAAGTCCTTCAGACTTAAAGTTGCAAAGGTTGGAGACCCCTGCCCAACCCCAAGCAGGGGATCCTATGCTATTTCAGATAAGTGGCAGTCCAGTCTCTTACAAGAGCAGAGTTGGAAGGGACCTTGGAGTTCATCTAGTCCAACTCCCTGCCTAGGCAGGAAACTCTATACCATTCTCTTCTTAAAATCTTCCAGTGATGGAGCAAATGTCCTCCTCCTCCCTTCCTGCAAATCTCTCACCCTTCTACCAATGATGATGTTCTCTAGTTGGGTTATGAAATGCCTGCAAGAAAACCACCAAGATCATAGAGCACCAAGGACCCCCACAGTCCTTCTCCTCCTCTTCCTCCTCCTCCTTCCTCTTCTTCCTCCTCCCTGCAAATCTCTCACCCTTCTAGCACGGATGATGTTCCCTAGTTGGGTCATGAAACGTGTGCAAGAAAACCACCAAGGTCAGAGAGCACCCAGGGCCCCACAGTCCCCCTCCTCTTACCAGCCAATCCCCTCCCTTATAGCCTGGATGATGTCACCTCGTTGGGCCATGAAAAGAAACAGCGCAGCTCGGAGAACCCCAAGGAGCCCCACAGATTACAAACAGCCCGTTTGCTGCTGGCTTGCTCCGTTTCCCCAAAGAGGGTCCTGGCGCACCTTCTCTGATTTCCACCAGGCCCCTCCGTGGCACCATTTGCGTAAGGAGAAGGTGGAAAGAATGTGCAGGCTCCAGGTGCTGCTTTCTATCCCGTCCCAGCAGCCTGATTGATTCGGAAAGCTCTTCCACATCGACTTTGTAAAACATGGCATGCGGACATGAATTACAAGCTCAGGAGAGGAATGGAGGGGAAAGGAGGAGAGAGAGACAGACAGAGACACAGAAAGAGACAGAGACAGACAGAGACACAGAGAGAGAAAGAGACAGACAGAGACAGAGTGTGAGAGAGAGACACAGAGAGACACAGAGAAAGAGACACACACAAAGAAAAAGAGACAGACAGACACAGAGGGAGACACAGAGAAAGAGAGACAGAGAGCGACAGAGAAAGAGAGACAGAGAGAGAGAGAGACACACACACACACAAAGAGAAAGAGAGAGACAGAAAGACACACAGAGAGACACACAGAGACGGAAAGGGAGCAACAGCGAAAGAGAGACACAGATAGAAAGAAAAAGACACAGAGAGAGACAGAGAGAGAAAGAAAGAAAGGGAGAGAGACAAAGAGAGAGACAGAGACACAGAAAGACACAGAGACAGACAGAGACACAGAGTGAGAGAGAGACAACGAGAGACAGAGAGAAAGAGACACACAAAGAGAGAGACAGAGAAAGAGAGAGAGAGACAGACACAGAGAGACAGACAGAAAGAGACGGACAGGCAGACAGGCAGAGAGAGAGAAAGAGAGACAGAGACAGAAAGAAAGACACACAGAGAGACAGACAGAGAGAGAGAAAGAGAAAGAGAGAAAGAAGGAGAGAGACAAAGAGACAGAGAGACAGAGACAGACAGAGACAGAGAAAAAAAGAGACAGAGACAGAAAGAAAGACACACAGACAGACAGAGAGAGAAAGAGAGAAAGAAAGAGAGAGAGACAAAGAGAAAGAGAGCTTTAGACAGAGAGAGAGAGAGAAAAAGAGACACAGAGAGACAGGGGGGGAAAGAAAGAAAGAAAGAAAGAAAGAAAGAAAGAAAGAAAGAAAGAAAGAAAGAAAGAAAGAAAGAAAGAAAGAAAGAAAGAAAGAAAGAAAGAAAGGAGAGCCATTTCCAGGTCCAAACTCCAGAAGTTGATCAATGACCTTGAGCCACTGGGGGTGGCTTTTTAATCGACTGGCGGAGCTTGCCCAGAATTCATGCAGCCAGACACGGAAACGTGGGATTGTGTAACTTCCAAGCTTGGGGGGGGGGGGGAGGTGGGAGGGGGGGCGGGGAGATCTGGGATGCATGCCATATTCGCTCCACGAACAACCATTTGGATCAACCTGGGATTATCGAGACGTTGGGCCCTTTTCATCCACGGCAGAAGCAGAGAGTTTATTGCAGAGGTTCCCAAACTTGGCAACTTTAAGACTTGTGGACTACAACTCCCAGCATAGCTGGCTGGAGAATTCTGGGAGTTGAAGTCCACAAGTCTTAAAGTTGCCAAGTTTGGGAACCTCTGTTTTACGGCAACAAAACAAGATCCAAGAGCCATTTGGTAGCAGCATCACCAAAGCTTCAGCCTTGGGAGGAAAATTCAGGAACGTTGCTACCACATTCCTCTCCATTCCTCGTTTTTTATCCCAAATCTTGGATCTGGCTTTAATGGGGATTAACTAATCAGCCCCACTCTCAAACAAGGAGAGGGGGGAACTTATTCAGGCTTGTTTCTTACAACACAATGAGATGTGAGTCACCCAGGGCTGATTGGATTTAGTTCAGAGGCAGCATGACAGATTTGAGTATATTTGGCCCTGGCCCACAAGATGCAACTCAGTGGTGAGAGAAGGAAGGTTTGATTTAAC
This sequence comes from Rhabdophis nuchalis, assembly GCA_039707465.1. Taxonomy (NCBI): domain Eukaryota; kingdom Metazoa; phylum Chordata; class Lepidosauria; order Squamata; family Natricidae; genus Rhabdophis; species Rhabdophis nuchalis. The sequence continues at coordinate 2,543,992 of CM077645.1, read as the reverse complement.
GAAAAGATGATTAGGAGGCTCAAACATAGGAAGAACGGTTGCAGGAACTGGGTAGGTCTCGTTTAATCAAGAGAAGGACCAGGGGAGACATGATAGCAGCCTTCCAATATCTCAGGGGTTGCCCCAAAGAAGAGGCAGTCCAGCTATTCTCCAAGGCACCTGAGGGCAGGAGAAGAACCAATGGGTGGAAACTAATGAAGGCGAGAAGCAACTTAGAACTGAGGAGGAATTTCCTGACAGTGAGAACAATTAATCAGTGGAACAGAAGTTGCCTCCAGAAGCTGTAAATGTCCCAACACTGGAAGTCTTTAAGAAGATGTTGGGTAGACATTGGTCTGATGTGGTGTAGGGTTTTCTGCCTAGGCCGGGGGTTGGACTAGAAGACCTCCAAGGTCCCTTTCAACTCTGCTACTGTATTGTATTTACACTGTAAGAAGTAATTAAGCACGCGCGCACACCCACAACCCAGAGAATGAAATATTTGGGGGGATATCAAAAGAGGCAAACTATTATATTTCCCCAACAGGAGAAATTCACAATAATTCACAAAAGCAGAGTTAGAAGGGACCTTGGAGATCATCTAGTCCAACTCCCTGCCTAGGCCGGAAACCCTACACCACTTCAGACCAATGGCTATCCAGCATCTTCTTAAAGACTTCCAGGGCTGGAGCATTCACAACTTCTGGAGGAAACTTCTGTTCCACTGATTACTTTTTCTACTTGTCCGCTCCTTCCGCCAGAAACTCAAAACCCACCTGTTTCATTTAGCCGGCCTGGCCTAACTCCAAGACTTCCCGCCCCAGTCTGTAATTTTAAATTATTTATCTGGTTTTATGGGTTTAGTTTTAATTTTTATAAATTTGTACAGAGGATTGTTTAATCTGATTTTAGTTCTATGTATTGTTATGGTTTTGATAATTTTAATTTATACCTGTAGACCGCCCCGAGTCCCTTCGGGGAGAGGGGGCGGCCTAGAAATCGAATTAAATAAATAAATAAATATGGAGGAACGTGTTCTTAAAGGCAGAAGGCAGCCCCCAACACCCTCCAGCAGATGGCCGAAGTCTTGAGAGTATTGAGCATTTTGTGCCTATTAAGAAAGACCGGGCCAGCCTTCTCGCCAACAGAACAGCTTCGTCTTCAGCTGATGGGATTAAAATTTGCATCCCTCCCCCCCACCCAGGTGGGTTCCTACCGGTTAGGACGGGTTCAGCCGAACAGGTAGTAACTCTTGATTTTCTCTTCTGCACATGCACAGGACAATTTTCATTGAAAAAATGTAATCTTCCTCCCCTTTTTAATGATATGCAGATGCGCAGACCTTTCTAAGTGCAAGTGCCCAGGTGCATGGAACGTGCGTTTGGCGTGCACGTTGGCGAAGCGCGTGCAAAATATTTTGGGCACCGAACGCTGTAGTAACGCTGGCAGGAACCCACTCCTGCCTACAGCAGGGATGTCCAAACTTGGGAACTTTAAGACTTGTGGACTTCAACTTCCAGAATTCCCCAGCCAGCTATGCTGGCTGGGGAATTCTGGGAGTTGAAGTCCACAAGTCTTAAAGTTCCCAAGTTTGGACATCCCTGGAGTGCAGAATGTGACCTTTTAGGACGTCCTAGGAGTAACCCACCACCATTTAGCAAAAGACACAAGATGCCTTCCTTGCACCATCTCTAAAAGGGTTCGAACTTCAAAGTCACAGCAACCTATAAAGATCCATCCGCTCATTCAGCCATTTTGTCAGCTGCCCCAGAACCGCTTGCAATAAACGGAGACCTTCTTTCCAGGCGGCCTCCATTTTATTTCCAACGCGTTCGAACCGAACCAGATTCTTTCTCCAAAAACGCTTAAGCAAGAAAAACTAAATTCCAGATAGAGAAGAGGTGGAACCTGGTTCAATAGCAGCAACCGTGAAGGGGATCTTGGAGTCCTAGTGGACAACCATTGAAATAGGAGCCAGCCGTGGGCAGCAGCTGCCAAAAAAGCCAACCCGGTTCTAGGCTGCATCAACAGAGGGAGAGAATCAAGATCACCTGAAGGGTTAATCCCACTTTACAAGGCCTTGGGAAGGCCACACTTGGAATATTTGCATCCAGTTTTGGTCCCCACGATGTAGAAAAGATGTGGAGACTCTGGAAAGAGTGCAGAGAAGAGCAACAAAGAGGATGAGGGAACTGGAGGCTCAAACCTATGAAGAACGGTTGCAGGAAGTGGGTAGGTATACTCTAGTAAAAATGTCCTGCAGTGATATGATAGCAGTTAGAACAATCAGTCAATGGCATGGCTTCCCTCCAGATGTTGTGGGAGCTCCATCTCTGGAGGCTTTTGATATGAGACTGGACTGCCATTTGTCTGAAATAGTGTAGGGCCTCCTGCTTGAGCAAGGGGGCTGGACTAGAAGACCTCCAAGGTCCCTTCCAACTCTGTTGTTCTGCAAGGCTCTCCTGCTTGAGCAAGGGGGCTGGACTAGAAGACCTCCAAGGTCCCTTCCAACTCTGTTATTCTGTAAGGCTCTCCTGCTTGAGCAAGGGGGCTGGACTAGAAGACCTCCAAGGTCCCAGCTCTGTTATTCTGTATTCTGATTTATTCTCCAACCTCATCATAAGAAAAGATTTCCTGACCATTAGAGCCATTAACCAGTGGGACAACTTGCCTCCAGAAGCTGTGGGTGCTCCATCACTGGAGCCATTTATCTGGAACCGTATAAGGTCTCCTGATTGAGAAGGGTTGGACTAGAAGACCTCCAAGGCCCCTTCCAGCCCTGGCATCCCATGAGCTCACAATGTTGTCCAAGCTGCGTGAAAGGCATGAATCAGTGGGCTGCGGAGCGGATGAGACCCGAGCCAAGGACACGACTCAACAAAGACGTCAGTTTTAAAGCCCACTCCGGATCCCCCACATCTGCTGTGAGATGACACAATCCTTCACAACTCATTTGCGTTGGCTTTTCCCAAGGAAATCTCCCCGGCTCCATTGATTCCGCTGGCCAAGCCTTGCACGTCCATCTGTCTGAACCTCATGCAGGGAGATTTCCCCGGGAGAAGGAACATCTGAAATCTCTCGGTGGAGAAATTCCGTTGTTGATGTTGTTGTGTTTTTCTTTCTGAATTGCGTTAAGGCAAGGCAACCTCTCCGTGCGCTCAACGATTCCGGCGGCTGCAGCTGCTGCTGTGATGCAGATGTGCTTGTAAAGAGAGCGAAGTCCTTCCCCCTTACACGGATCTTTTGCTTCGTTTTCTTATCGAACATCTGCTCGGTTTTTAAATCCAGTTTTGAAGTCCAGTTTTTAAATTATGCATCAACAGATAAAATGTATGCAAAGTTTTGTACTTGTTTATTCTGTCGTGTTTCTGTACACAACAGGAGCGGCTGGCCCTTTGAGCGTCGTAAGCAAAGAAATTTCATTTTAAGGCATGCCGGTTAGGGTGCATTCCATGCAGGGGTGGGTTTCTGCAGGCTCGCACCTACTCGCGAGAACCGGTTGGAGAAATTTAGAGAACCGGTGAGAGGGGGTTCCACCGGCGTACCTGGAAGTAAATCTGGCCCACCGCTGCCAGTGACCCAATGGGAAGGAAAGGAAGGAAAAAAGGAAGGAAGAAAGGAAAGAAGAAAGAAAGAAAGAAAGAAAGAAAGAAAGAAAGAAAGAAAGAAAGAAAGAAAGAAAGAAAGAAAGAAAGAAAGAAAGAAAGAATTTATCATCACAATTGAGTCCAAAATTTTGGTTGCTAAGCAAGAGCGTTGTTAAATGAGTTTCACCACATTTTAAAAGGTGGCCACTCCCACATGACTGCCAAGCCACGCCCACAAAATAGGCCACACCTACAGAGTAGGTTCTAAAAAGTTTGAAACCCACCCCTGATTCCATGTGACAATAAAGTTATTCTACGTCCTGACTTACAACCACAATGGGGGCTTTCATTGCTGAGCAAGGAGATTGTGAAATGAGGCAGGCCTTTCTTTACAAACCTTTGGCCACCGTTGTTAAGTGAATCAGCTGGGAACTGCATCAGACAGTTGTAAAGCGAGTCCAACTCCCACCATGGAAGCCAGCTGGGAAAGTTGCAAATGGTGATCATGTGTGGCCTGTGATCTTGATTCTATCTTTATCTTTATCTTTCATCAGATTTTTATACCGCCCTATCGCCCAAAAGGGACTCAGGGCGGTGCACAGAAAGAATAAAAAGTAGTAAATACAATGATAATATAAAAGTTAAAAATACATTAAATACAATGGGTCTGTGCTAAAACTTATACTTAAAAACCATTAAAATTATTATAATTGGGACTATCATAAAAGCTATGCTAGGCCAGCGACATGGAATAGGTGTTTTTAATGTCCGGCGGAAGAGGAGAAGGTCCATGATGATGCGAAGGTCGGGGGGCAGGTCGTTCCAGAGGGCCGGACCCCCCACAGAGAAGGCCCTCCCCCTGGGGGTCGTCAGCCGGCATTGTCCGGCAGACGGTACCCTGAGGAGGCCCTCTCTGTGGGAGCGGACAGGTCGAAGGGAGGTATGTGGTAGGAGGCGGTCCCGCAGGTAACCAGGTCCCGTGCCATGGAGCGCTTTAAAGATAGTTACTAGCACCTTGAAGCGCACCCGGAGGGCCACAGGCAGCCAGTGCAGCTCGCGCAGGAGAGGTGTTACATGGGAGTATCTAGAAACTCCCATGATCCCCTGCGCGGCCGCATTCTGTACTAGCTGGAGCCTCCGGGTGCACCTCAAGGGAAGCCCCATGTAGAGAGCGTTGCAGTAGTCCAGTCGGGAGATGACGAGGGCTTGAGTGACCGTGCGTAAGGCGTCACGATCTAGAAAGGGATGCAACTGGCGTATCAGGTAGACCTGATAGAAAGCCCCCCTGGCCACAGCTGTCACATGGTCATCCAAGGACAGCCGAGAATCCAGGAGGACACCCAAGTTGCGAACCCTTTCTGTGGGGGCTAATGACTCGCCCCCGATAGCCAGAGATGGAGCCAAGGTAGGTCTTCAAATGAGACCTTACCTGTCAGATTCGGACCGAGAGGACCTCCAAATGCTCTCTAGGCATCTCTTTCGGCGCTTCATCGCCCTCAGCTCCTCAGAGAACCAAGGAGCTAAGGTAGATCAGCGCCGAGTGAGAGGCCACAAGAGCACGACCCGATTCAGTTGCCTCCTGAAAAAAAGCACCTTTGGGACGACCAGGGCCTGGATGACGGAGAATCCCTACAGACCTCCCGTGATGGAGAATCCCGAGCTTCTGATGGCAAGCCCTACTACTAGTTAATTGTCCTCACTGTCAGGAAGTTCCGCCTTAATTCCAGGTTGCTTCCCTCCTTGATTAGTTTCCACCCGTTGCTTCTTCTCCTGCGTTTTGGCCCTTTGGAGAACAGGTTGACCCTCCCCTCTTCTTTGGGGCCCTCAAATAGTTCAAGACTGCTGTCCTGTTCCCCTGGTCCTACTTTTCTCTAGACCAACCGAACCAGTGGTGGGTTTCTGCAGGCTTTCTAGTGGTGCCTTAACCACTAGTCCGAACTATATTACCAATATCCATGCCAACCAGTGGTGGGTTTCTGCAGGCTCGCACCTACTCGCGAGAGCCGGTTGGTGAAATTTAGAGAACCGGTGAGAGGGGGTTCCACCGGCGTCCCTGGAAGTAAATCTGGCCCGCCGCTGCCAGTGACCCAACGGGAAGGAAAGGAAAGGAAAGAAGGAAGAAAGAGAGAGACAGAGAGAGAGAGAGAGAGAGAGAGAGAGAGAGAGAGAGAGAGAGAGAGAGAGAGAGAGAGAGAGAAAGAAAGAAAGAAAGAAAGAAAGAAAGAAAGAAAGAAAGAAAGAAAGAAAGAAAGAAAGAAAGAAAGAAAGAAAGAAAGAAAGAATTTATCATCACAATTGAGTCCAAAATTTTGGTTGCTAAGCAAGAGTTTTGTTAAATGAGTTTCACCACATTTTAAAGGGTGGCCACTAGCATCCTGTCACATGACTGCCAAGCCACGCCCACAAAATAGACCACACCTACAGAGTAGGTTCTAAAAAATTTGAAACCCACCACTGAACCGAACCCAATTCCTGTCGCCGTTCTTCGTATGGTTTAGTCTCCAGGCTTTTAATCAGTGGCTCTTCTTTGCACTTTAACCAAAGTCTCAGCATCTTTCTCGAACGTGGTGACCAAAAGTGAACGTAGTATTCCTGGCGTGGCCTTACTAAGGCTTTGCAAAGCAGAGCTGATTTTGATTCGAGGCCTCTGTTGACACAACCTACAAGGCTGGGAGGTGTGAACCCCTCCAGATGAGACTTACTTGGGCCTCCAACAAGCAAACCGAGATGGGGAAGCCAACTTAAACACACCCAATCTCCCTTCCCTTCTGAAGCAATCCTAGCAGCCATTTCTGCATCCAAGCACAAGACCCTCAATCCCAGCCCCGTTTCCCCAAAAACAAGAGCTCAGTCATTTGGACCAGGGGTCTCCAACCTTTGCAACTTTAAGTCTGAAGGACTTCAGCTCCCAGACTTCTCCAGCCAGCTTTGCTTTAAAGCAGGGGTCTCCAACCTTTGCAACTTTAAGTCTGAAGGACTTCAGCTCCCAGACTTCTCCAGCCAGCAAAGCTGAAGTCCTTCAGACTTAAAGTTGCAAAGGTTGGGGACCCCTGCTTTAAAGCAAAGCCGGCTGGAGAAGTCTGGGAGCTGAAGTCCTTCAGACTTAAAGTTGCAAAGGTTGGGGACCCCTGCTTTAAAGCAAAGCTGGCTGGAGAATTCTGGGAGCTGAAGTCCTTCAGACTTAAAGTTGCAAAGGTTGGAGACCCCTGCTTTAAAGCAAAGCTGGCTGGAGAAGTCTGAGAGCTGAAGTCCTTCAGACTTAAAGTTGCAAAGGTTGGAGACCCCTGCTTTAAAGCAAAGCTGGCTGGAGAAGTCTGGGAGCTGAAGTCCTTCAGACTTAAAGTTGCAAAGGTTGGGGACCCCTGCTTTAAAGCAAAGCTGGCTGGAGAAGTCTGGGAGCTGAAGTCCTTCAGACTTAAAGTTGCAAAGGTTGGAGACCCCTGCTTTAAAGCAAAGCTGGCTGGAGAAGTCTGGGAGCTGAAGTCCTTCAGACTTAAAGTTGCAAAGGTTGGGGACCCCTGCTTTAAAGCAAAGCTGGCTGGAGAAGTCTGGGAGCTGAAGTCCTTCAGACTTAAAGTTGCAAAGGTTGGAGACCCCTGCTTTAAAGCAAAGCTGACTGGAGAAGTCTGGGAGCTGAAGTCCTTCAGACTTAAAGTTGCAAAGGTTGGAGACCCCTGCTTTAAAGCAAAGCTGGCTGGAGAAGTCTGGGAGCTGAAGTCCTTCAGACTTAAAGTTGCAAAGGTTGGGGACCCCTGCTTTAAAGCAAAGCTGGCTGGAGAAGTCTGGGAGCTGAAGTCCTTCAGACTTAAAGTTGCAAAGGTTGGAGACCCCTGCTTTAAAGCAAAGCTGGCTGGAGAAGTCTGGGAGCTGAAGTCCTTCAGACTTAAAGTTGCAAAGGTTGGGGACCCCTGCTTTAAAGCAAAGCTGGCTGGAGAAGTCTGGGAGCTGAAGTCCTTCAGACTTAAAGTTGCAAAGGTTGGGGACCCCTGCTTTAAAGCAAAGCTGACTGGAGAAGTCTGGGAGCTGAAGTCCTTCAGACTTAAAGTTGCAAAGGTTGGAGACCCCTGCTTTAAAGCAAAGCTGGCTGGAGAAGTCTGGGAGCTGAAGTCCTTCAGACTTAAAGTTGCAAAGGTTGGAGACCCCTGCTTTAAAGCAAAGCTGGCTGGAGAAGTCTGGGAGCTGAAGTCCTTCAGACTTAAAGTTGCAAAGGTTGGAGACCCCTGCTTTAAAGCAAAGCTGGCTGGAGAAGTCTGGGAGCTGAAGTCCTTCAGACTTAAAGTTGCAAAGGTTGGGGACCCCTGCTTTAAAGCAAAGCTGGCTGGAGAAGTCTGGGAGCTGAAGTCCTTCAGACTTAAAGTTGCAAAGGTTGGAGACCCCTGCTTTAAAGCAAAGCTGGCTGGAGAATTCTGGGAGCTGAAGTCCTTCAGACTTAAAGTTGCAAAGGTTGGGGACCCCTGCTTTAAAGCAAAGCTGGCTGGAGAAGTCTGGGAGCTGAAGTCCTTCAGACTTAAAGTTGCAAAGGTTGGAGACCCCTGCTTTAAAGCAAAGCTGGCTGGAGAAGTCTGGGAGCTGAAGTCCTTCAGACTTAAAGTTGCAAAGGTTGGAGACCCCTGCTTTAAAGCAAAGCTGGCTGGAGAAGTCTGGGAGCTGAAGTCCTTCAGACTTAAAGTTGCAAAGGTTGGAGACCCCTGCTTTAAAGCAAAGCTGGCTGGAGAAGTCTGGGAGCTGAAGTCCTTCAGACTTAAAGTTGCAAAGGTTGGAGACCCCTGCTTTAAAGCAAAGCTGGCTGGAGAAGTCTGGGAGCTGAAGTCCTTCAGACTTAAAGTTGCAAAGGTTGGAGACCCCTGCTTTAAAGCAAAGCTGGCTGGAGAATTCTGGGAGCTGAAGTCCTTCAGACTTAAAGTTGCAAAGGTTGGGGACCCCTGCTTTAAAGCAAAGCTGACTGGAGAAGTCTGGGAGCTGAAGTCCTTCAGACTTAAAGTTGCAAAGGTTGGAGACCCCTGCTTTAAAGCAAAGCTGGCTGGAGAAGTCTGGGAGCTGAAGTCCTTCAGACTTAAAGTTGCAAAGGTTGGAGACCCCTGCTTTAAAGCAAAGCTGGCTGGAGAAGTCTGGGAGCTGAAGTCCTTCAGACTTAAAGTTGCAAAGGTTGGAGACCCCTGCTTTAAAGCAAAGCTGGCTGGAGAATTCTGGGAGCTGAAGTCCTTCAGACTTAAAGTTGCAAAGGTTGGAGACCCCTGCTTTAAAGCAAAGCTGGCTGGAGAAGTCTGGGAGCTGAGGTCCTTCAGACTTAAAGTTGCAAAGGTTGGAGACCCCTGCTTTAAAGCAAAGCTGGCTGGAGAAGTCTGGGAGCTGAAGTCCTTCAGACTTAAAGTTGCAAAGGTTGGAGACCCCTGCTTTAAAGCAAAGCTGGCTGGAGAATTCTGGGAGCTGAAGTCCTTCAGACTTAAAGTTGCAAAGGTTGGGGACCCCTGCTTTAAAGCAAAGCTGGCTGGAGAAGTCTGGGAGCTGAAGTCCTTCAGACTTAAAGTTGCAAAGGTTGGAGACCCCTGCTTTAAAGCAAAGCTGGCTGGAGAATTCTGGGAGCTGAAGTCCTTCAGACTTAAAGTTGCAAAGGTTGGGGACCCCTGCTTTAAAGCAAAGCTGGCTGGAGAAGTCTGGGAGCTGAGGTCCTTCAGACTTAAAGTTGCAAAGGTTGGAGACCCCTGCTTTAAAGCAAAGCTGGCTGGAGAAGTCTGGGAGCTGAAGTCCTTCAGACTTAAAGTTGCAAAGGTTGGAGACCCCTGCTTTAAAGCAAAGCTGGCTGGAGAATTCTGGGAGCTGAAGTCCTTCAGACTTAAAGTTGCAAAGGTTGGGGACCCCTGCTTTAAAGCAAAGCTGGCTGGAGAAGTCTGGGAGCTGAAGTCCTTCAGACTTAAAGTTGCAAAGGTTGGAGACCCCTGCTTTAAAGCAAAGCTGACTGGAGAAGTCTGGGAGCTGAAGTCCTTCAGACTTAAAGTTGCAAAGGTTGGAGACCCCTGCTTTAAAGCAAAGCTGGCTGGAGAAGTCTGGGAGCTGAAGTCCTTCAGACTTAAAGTTGCAAAGGTTGGGGACCCCTGCTTTAAAGCAAAGCTGGCTGGAGAAGTCTGGGAGCTGAAGTCCTTCAGACTTAAAGTTGCAAAGGTTGGAGACCCCTGCTTTAAAGCAAAGCTGGCTGGAGAAGTCTGGGAGCTGAAGTCCTTCAGACTTAAAGTTGCAAAGGTTGGGGACCCCTGCTTTAAAGCAAAGCTGGCTGGAGAAGTCTGGGAGCTGAAGTCCTTCAGACTTAAAGTTGCAAAGGTTGGGGACCCCTGCTTTAAAGCAAAGCTGACTGGAGAAGTCTGGGAGCTGAAGTCCTTCAGACTTAAAGTTGCAAAGGTTGGAGACCCCTGCTTTAAAGCAAAGCTGGCTGGAGAAGTCTGGGAGCTGAAGTCCTTCAGACTTAAAGTTGCAAAGGTTGGAGACCCCTGCTTTAAAGCAAAGCTGGCTGGAGAAGTCTGGGAGCTGAAGTCCTTCAGACTTAAAGTTGCAAAGGTTGGAGACCCCTGCTTTAAAGCAAAGCTGGCTGGAGAAGTCTGGGAGCTGAAGTCCTTCAGACTTAAAGTTGCAAAGGTTGGAGACCCCTGCTTTAAAGCAAAGCTGGCTGGAGAATTCTGGGAGCTGAAGTCCTTCAGACTTAAAGTTGCAAAGGTTGGAGACCCCTGCTTTAAAGCAAAGCTGGCTGGAGAAGTCTGGGAGCTGAAGTCCTTCAGACTTAAAGTTGCAAAGGTTGGAGACCCCTGCTTTAAAGCAAAGCTGGCTGGAGAAGTCTGGGAGCTGAAGTCCTTCAGACTTAAAGTTGCAAAGGTTGGAGACCCCTGCTTTAAAGCAAAGCTGGCTGGAGAATTCTGGGAGCTGAAGTCCTTCAGACTTAAAGTTGCAAAGGTTGGGGACCCCTGCTTTAAAGCAAAGCTGACTGGAGAAGTCTGGGAGCTGAAGTCCTTCAGACTTAAAGTTGCAAAGGTTGGAGACCCCTGCTTTAAAGCAAAGCTGGCTGGAGAAGTCTGGGAGCTGAAGTCCTTCAGACTTAAAGTTGCAAAGGTTGGAGACCCCTGCTTTAAAGCAAAGCTGGCTGGAGAAGTCTGGGAGCTGAAGTCCTTCAGACTTAAAGTTGCAAAGGTTGGAGACCCCTGCTTTAAAGCAAAGCTGGCTGGAGAATTCTGGGAGCTGAAGTCCTTCAGACTTAAAGTTGCAAAGGTTGGAGACCCCTGCTTTAAAGCAAAGCTGGCTGGAGAAGTCTGGGAGCTGAGGTCCTTCAGACTTAAAGTTGCAAAGGTTGGAGACCCCTGCTTTAAAGCAAAGCTGGCTGGAGAAGTCTGGGAGCTGAAGTCCTTCAGACTTAAAGTTGCAAAGGTTGGAGACCCCTGCTTTAAAGCAAAGCTGGCTGGAGAATTCTGGGAGCTGAAGTCCTTCAGACTTAAAGTTGCAAAGGTTGGAGACCCCTGCTTTAAAGCAAAGCTGGCTGGAGAAGTCTGGGAGCTGAGGTCCTTCAGACTTAAAGTTGCAAAGGTTGGAGACCCCTGCTTTAAAGCAAAGCTGGCTGGAGAAGTCTGGGAGCTGAAGTCCTTCAGACTTAAAGTTGCAAAGGTTGGGGACCCCTGCTTTAAAGCAAAGCTGGCTGGAGAAGTCTGGGAGCTGAAGTCCTTCAGACTTAAAGTTGCAAAGGTTGGAGACCCCTGCTTTAAAGCAAAGCTGGCTGGAGAATTCTGGGAGCTGAAGTCCTTCAGACTTAAAGTTGCAAAGGTTGGGGACCCCTGCTTTAAAGCAAAGCTGGCTGGAGAATTCTGGGAGCTGAAGTCCTTCAGACTTAAAGTTGCAAAGGTTGGGGACCCCTGCTTTAAAGCAAAGCTGGCTGGAGAAGTCTGGGAGCTGAAGTCCTTCAGACTTAAAGTTGCAAAGGTTGGGGACCCCTGCTTTAAAGCAAAGCTGGCTGGAGAAGTCTGGGAGCTGAAGTCCTTCAGACTTAAAGTTGCAAAGGTTGGGGACCCCTGATTTGGACAACTGAGTCGCAATCATATAGCAACATCTGGATTGCATTAACACTCAGGTAGTTTTAAAAATGTGTGTGGAAGGGCTGAGTTTATGCTACATTTTTTCCCCCTCTTGGGCTTTCACGTTTTTCTAAAACCTGGACTGTGAAGCCGATGATGTCACCTGCCCTGTTCCGCCATGCAAGGACACAGTGAGAGTTGTGACACACTCCCAGAGTGTTCTCTTGAGGTCAGACACCGAGACAACCTCCAAGCAATTTTAACACCACCAGCATTGATGATGTCACCTAGTTGGGTCATGGAATGTCTGCATGAAGATAACCAAGCTCGGAAAGTACCAAGGACCCCCCCAGTCTTTCTCCTCCTCCTCCTTTCTAGCACCGATAATGTTCCCTAGTTGGGTCATGGAATGTCTACAAGAAAACCACCAGGCTCAGAGAGTTATCAAGGAACCCACAGTCCTCCTCCCCCTCTTCCCTGTACACCTCACTCCCTTCTAGCACTGATGATGTTCCCTAGTTGGGTCATGGAATGTCTGCAAGAAAACCACCAGGCTCAGAGAGTTATCAAGGAACCCACAGTCCTCCTCCCCCTCTTCCCTGTACACCTCACTCCCTTCTAGCACTGATGATGTTCCCTAGTTGGGTCATGGAATGTCTGCAAGAAAACCACCCAGCTCAGAGAGTCTCAAGGACCCCACCTTTTAACATTGATTGCAGCAGGATAGGTTAATGGTTGTTCCAGCAGCCTCCCTGCCTTTTCACAGCCCCCCCCAACAGCCCTTCCATTCTTCTCTCAACCCCAAGTTAAGAAAACTCCAATGCTCCCTTTCAACTCCTCTTATTTTTTGCAATGTTTAGTCAAAGCTCAGCTGGGCTTCGTCCTGAGGCTGAGCTGCTGTGGTTAACCTCAGGTTCCGCCTGCCTGTGGGCAGACTCCTTCATGGGGGGGCAGGCAGCCGCTTTGGGGGGGGGGAAACCTCTGCTGATCTCAGTCCGTCTTTCCCTGGTGAAGGAGGAAGGAGACCCCAGCAGCAAGGAATTCCTCTGTGCTCTAAAGGGGAAGGAATGCAAATCATTTACTCCAGAGGACTTGGCTGTGGTGAGCAAGAGTTGAGTAATCGGAGAGCAGCTGGACCTCTTGAGCTAGCTCAGTCTGACAACAAGCGCAGCGAGGGGAACCCAAACGCCAACACCCCATCCTGAGGTTTCTACGCCAGGGCTTCTCAACCTGAGCAACTTTAAGAGGGGTGGGCTTCAACTCCTAGAATCCCCCAGCCCCAGGGGTGAAATCCAGCCGGTTCTGGAGAACCGGAAGCGGAAATTTTGAGTAGTTCAGAGAACCGGCAAATGCCACCTCTGGCTGGCCGCGCCCCCATCTATTCTCTGCCTCCCGAGACCCAGCTGATGGGGAGGGAATGGGGAGCACACCACGCCCACCAAGCACACCGCGCCCACCAAGCCACGCTCACAGGACCAGTAGTAAAAAAAATTGAATTTCACCACCGCCCCAGCCAGCACGCTTTAAGAGGGGGTGGATCAAATTAATGCCCTGCACTGTGTAGTTTGCATCTGGTTTGCAGAGTGTGAGCCTTCCCAGGTGGACAGTCAGGAAACACAACCAGGTGAGTTAATTCTACTTTATTGCAAAGCTACATCAGCAGAATCTTGCAGGTTTGAAAGTACAACTCTCCCACTGCCTCTTTTACAGCCTGGGAAACTAGGGAGGGTCCCTTGTGATCCTCTTTCTCTGTCCTTCTATGCAGCTGAGGGCCATGCCGCCTCTTATCGGGCTGTTCTTTAAATCTACATTAATAGAATCACTGAAAGAATCTTGAAAGTCTGAAAATACCAACTCTTCCGCTGCCTCCTTTACAGCTGGAGAAACTAGGGAGGGTTACTTCTGAAGTTCTTTCTCCATCCATTATGCAGCTCTGGGTCATGCTGTCTCTTATCGGGCTGTTCTCTAACGTTTAATAGAATCTTGTAAGTTGGGAAGTACAATTCTCTTCGACGGTCTCTTTTAGAACCGGAGAAACTAGGTAGGGTTTCTTCTGAACCTCCACCCATTATGCAGCTGTGGGCTATATAGTCTCTTGTCTGCCTGTTCTTTAAAGCTACATTAACAGAATCTTGCAAGTTTGAAAGTACAAATCTCCCACGGCCTCTTTTACTTTTTGAGAAACTAGGGAGGGTCTCTTCTCAGCCTCTTTCTCTTTCCATGTTTGCAGCTGAAGGCCATGCAGTCTCGTCTGACTACATTAATAGATATTGTAGGTTTGAAAGTACAAAACTTCCACTATCTTTTTACAGTCTGAGAAAATAGGGAAAGTCCCTTCTGAGGCTCCTTTTCCACCCATAACACAGCTGTGGGCTGAGCTGTCTCTTATCTGCGGTTGCCTAAAGCTACCCTAATAGAATCTTGCACATCTGAAAGCAAAAATCCCCTATTGTCTCTTTTGCAACTAGGGAGGGTCCCTTCTGAGCCTCTTTCTGTGGCCCTTAGGCAGCTCTGGGCTGTGCTCTCTCTTATCTGACTCTTCCCTAAAGCTGCATTAACACAAGTCTTAGGTGTTGTTAATCTGAATGTGCAAGTCCCCCCACCATCTGTTTTGCAGCCTAAGAAACTTGGGAGGGTCCCTTCTATGCTTCTTTCTCCAACCGTTATGCACCTGTGGGCTGAGCTGCCTCTTATCTGACTCTTCCTTAAACCAACATTAATAGAATGTAGCACATCTAAAAGTGCATATCTCTCACTGTCTCTTTTGCAGGCTGAGAAACTAGGGAGGGTCTCTTCTCTGCCTTTCTCTCCCCTTTGTATGCAGCTCTGGGCTATGCTGTCTCTTATCTGACCGTTCCCTAAAGCTACATTAAGGCAAGCCTTATGTGTTGTTAGTCTGAAAGTACAAATCTCCCACCCCTCTCTTTTACAACCTGAGAAACTAGGGAGGGTCTCTTCTGCTCCCCCTTCTCTATCTGTTACGCAGCTGTGGGCTAAGCTGTCCCTTATCTCAGGGGTCTCCAACCTTTGCAACTTTAAGTCTGAAGGACTTAAAGCAAAGCTGGCTGGAGAATTCTGGGAGCTGAAGTCCTTCAGACTTAAAAGTCGCAAAGGTTGGAGACCCCTGCCTTATCTGACTTTGTTTTCTAGGCAGCACCTCTTCCTCCCCGTCTCACAAGGCCATTCCCACATACCATTCCACAGAGGTCCCTTTTATTAATAATAATAATAATAATAAATTTTATTTGTTACCCGCGCTCTCTCCCCAGGGGACTCGAGGCGGGGCACAGGAAAATTAAAAAACAGTAAACACAACAGAATACATAATTTAAAATCACAATTAAACAACAAATCCTGCGCTAAAAACATCTATAAAAAACTAAAAAAACTGTCCCTAAAACCCCTAAGCACTAAAACCTAAAAACCCCAGGACAAGGAGGCTATCCCAAGCCGGCCAGACGGAAAAAGTAGGTTTTCAATTTAAGACGGAAGGAGCGGAGGTCCGTGGTCGTCCTAATATCGGGGGGAAGGTCGTTCCAGAGGGCCGGGCCCGCCACAGAGAGAGCCCTTCCCCTGGGTGTCGCCCGCTGACATAGTCTAGTGGACGGCACCCGGAGAAGCCCCGCTCTGTGGGAGCGGATCGGCCGTGAGGATGTATGGGGCAGGATCCGATCCTGCAGATAGCTAGGTCCCGAGCCATGGAGCGCTTTAAAGATGATAATTAACACCTTGAAGCGCACCCAGAAGACGACAGGTAGCCAGTGCAGCTCGCGCAAGAGCGGTGTTACATGGGTAGACCTAGCGGTCCCCATAATTGCTCGCGCGGCTGCATTCTGGACTAGCTGAAGCCTCCGGGTGCACCTCAAGGGCAGCCCCATGTAGAGAGAGTTACAATAGTCCAGTCGGGATGTCACGAGAGCATGAGTGACTGTGCAAAGGGCGTCCCGATCCAATAGGGGGCGCAATTGGCGAACCAGGCGAACCTGGTAAAACGCCCTCCTGGCCACGGCTGTCACTTGATCTTCCATGGACAGCCGGGCATCCAGGAGGACACCCAAATTGCGCGCCCCATCCACAGGGGCAAGATGTTCGCCCCCTATGGCCAGCGATGGAGTGAGCTGGTTGAATCGGGCTGCCGGAAACCACAGCCACTCGGTCTTGGTCGGGTTGAGCCTGAGTCCGTTACTTCCCATCCAGATCCGTACAGCTTCCAGGCACTGGCACATCACCGCTACGGCATCGTTGGGGTGGTTTGGGGTAGAAATGTACAGCTGTGTATCATCAGCGTACAGATGGTACTCTACCCCAAAACCACGGATGATCTCACCCAGCGGCTTCATGTATGTGTTGAACAGGAGGGGCGAGAGGACCGACCCCTGAGGCACCCCACATGCGAGGGGTCTCGCGGTCGATCTCTGCCCCCCTGCCAACACAAATTGCGATCGGCCAGAGAGGTAGGAGGAGAACCACCGTAAAACGGTGCCTCCCACCCCCAACCCCCCCAGCCGATGCAATAGGATACCATGGTCGATGGTATCGAAAGCCGCCGAGAGGTCTAATAGGACCAGGATGGAGGAACAACCCCCATCTCTGGCCCTCCAGAGATCATCGACCAACGCGACCAATGCCGTCTCGGTGCTATGCCCGGGCCGAAAGCCGGACTGACGCGGATCTAGATAATCAACTTCCTCCAGGTGCCGGGGGAACTGTTGTGCCACCACACTCTCGACAACCTTCGCCAGAAAGGGAAGGTTGGAGACAGGACGGTAGTTGTTCAAAAGAGCTGGATCCAAAGAGGGCTTCTTAAGGAGGGGCCTCACCATCGCTTCTTTTAGGGAAGCAGGCAAGGCACCCTCACTCAAGGATGCGTTGACAACCTCTTGGAGCCAGCCTCGTGTCACCTCCCAGGATGCCAGTACAAGCCAGGAGGGACACGGGTCCAATAAACATGTGGTGGCTCGCAGTCGCCCACGTAGCCTGTCCATATCCTCGGAAGTAACGGAGTCAAACTCCTCCCAAACAAGATCTCTCTCGTGGCATCCCACTGGGCCATGAATGGGGGCTAACTCGTTCTGTATCTGAGCGATTTTCTCCTGCAGAAAAGTCACAAATTCCTCTGCTCGACCCTGTAACGGGGCTTCCCGCACCCTCTGTTGAAGGAGGGAGCGGGTCACCCTAAACAGGGCGGCAGGGCGGTTTTCTGCGGATGCTATGAGAGTGGCACAATGATGACGTTTGGCCACTCTCAGCGCCACAATGTAAGTCCGTAAATGGGCTCTTACCTGTGTCCGGTCAGATTCAGTTCGAGTATACCTCCATCTTCTCTCTAGGCATCTCTTGCGGCGTTTCATCACCCCCAGCTCCTCGAAAAACCAAGGAGCCAGGGTGTTTCGCCGCCGCAAGAGAGGCCGCAAGGGCGCGACCCGATCCAAGGCTCCCGTGGTCGCAGTATTCCATGCGGCCACGAGGTCCTCCATTTTGTTGGACAGGTTGGGCATCCTGGCTCACAACCACAACTGGCTGACCCGCAACTAGTTGGGATTGGAGGAACAACCAAGCCAGCACATCTGGAGGACCAGGGGCCTGGAGGAAGAGCTTAGCAATAGAAAGCTTTTGCGGGGGTGAAGTGGGGAACTAAGGGAAAAGGGAAGGAAAAAATGGCTGGGGTTTTTTGGCAAGAGCTTTTCCAATGGAAATTCCGCCTGGTGTTGATGCGAATCCAGACAGGATGAGTCCTCTCCAGTCCAACCAGTCGCTCTGCCCCAAGATGCTGTGGGAAACTTGGCACATTCAACTTCATCCATCAAAGCCCAGAGCCCAAATGCTGGCATCCTGCTGGGTTGGTTCTCCCCACTCAAAGCGGCAATCCCAACACCACAGAAGTCCAAAGATGGTCGCACTACGACACTTTCAAAGGACTTGTGTCCTTAAGGGGGTCTCGGACCCTGGAAACTGAGCAGGCTGTGCTCACCAAGAGCTTTAACGGCGATTTTGCCTGCCAGCAAACCCCACCCTCCTTCGCACTGATGGCATTACAGAGTCAGGTCACGAAACGTCTGCACCAAATTCAATGAGCAGTTAAGGAGAAAGAGCAGGGCTGAATATCATAGGATTTGGGAAGTATTTGACCAATGGCTGGAGAATAAAAAGGGAGTTTGGAAATGAAGAAAGGTAAAAAAAATAAGTAGATGATACACTTAGCTAGAGATATAAATAAGATGAAAATTGTTCGTATGTGTTTGATGAGAATAACGATGTTTAATGTTAATTGGATATCATCACTGGGAGAGATTAAGAAGAAAAACGGAGAGTTTTATCACGTTGAAATGTTTAATATATTATAATACTAAACTTAGGGAAATGATGTTAATATGAACGAGACAAAAGAGGAGCGATGCGGCCCAGAGATGTTTGTATCCAGGCGACACCCTGCAGAAGGGAAGAAGGAACGTTTATTTTTGTCATTGAAAAATAATAAAACTCTTTAAATTCTTTTATAAAATAAAATAATTCGGAGAGCACCGAAAACTCTGGAGTTTGGTACAGCCAACCCAGGATCTGGTTTAATAACAAGGTTCAGTGTAAGCAAACAGAAGCAGATGGAAGCTCCCTGGTTATCATCAACCAGGTGGGCTGAATCCCACAGTAGTCCCTTAGTCCAGAGGTTCCCAAACTTGGCAACTTTAAGACTTGTGGACTTCAACTCCCAGAAGCTATGCTGGCTGGAGAATTCTGAGAGTTGAAGTCCACAAGTCTTAAAGTTGCCAAGTTTGGGAACCTCTGCCTTAGTCCATGCCCAGTGCTTCCAGAGGGAAGGAAATTCCCTGCACTAGGAGGGACATGATTGCAGCCTTCCAATATTTAAGGGGCTGCCCCAAAGAAGAGGGGATCAAATTATTCTCCAAAGTATCAGAAGGCAAGACAAGAAACAATGGATGGAAACTCATCAAAGAGAGAAGCAACGTGGAATTAAGGAGAAACTTCCTAACAGTGAGAACAATTAACCAGCGGAACTGCTTGCCACCAGAAGTTGTGAATGCTCCATCATTGGAGGCTTTTAAGAAAAGATGGCATTGAAATGATCTAGGGCAGGGGTAGTCAACCTTTTTATACCTACCGCCCACTTTTGTGTCTCTGTTAGTAGTAGAATTTTCTAACAAAAATTCTTTACAATACAATACAATAGCAGAGTTGGAAGGGACCTTGTAGGTCTTCTAGTCCAACCCCCTGCATGGGCAGGAACATTATACCATTTCAGACAAATGGCTGTCTAACATCTTTTTAAAGACTTCCAGGGTTGGGGCATTCACAACTGCTGGAGGCAAGCTGTTCCAGAGGTTAATTGTTCTTACTGTTAGGAAATTTCTCCTTAGTTCTAAGTTGCTTCTCTCCTTGGTTAGTTTCCACCCATTGCTCCTTGTCCTGCCCTCAGGTGCCTTGGAGAATAGTTTGACTCCCTCTTCTTTGTGGCACCCTCTGAGATATCGGAACACTGCTATCATGTCTCCCCTGGTCCTTCTCTTCATCAAACTAGACATACCCAGCTCCTGCAGCCGTTCTTCATATGTCTTAGTCTCCAGTCCTCTAATCATCTTGGTTGCTCTTCTTTGCACTCTTTCCAGAGTCTCCACGTCTTTTCTACATCGTGGCGACCAAAACTGTATGCAGTATTCCAAGTGTGGCCTTACCAAGGCACTATACAGTGGCATTAACACTTCACGCGATCTAGATTCTATCCCTCTGTTGATGCAGCCTAGAACTGTGTTGGCTTTTTTGGCAGCTGCTGCACACTGCTGGCTCATATTTAAATGGTTGTCCACTAGGATTCCGAGATCCCTCTCACAGTTGCTACTATTGAGCAAGGTACCACCTATACTGTACTTGTGCATTTGGTTTTTCTTGCCTATATGTAGGACCTTACTTTATGCCTATATGTAGGACCTTACTTTCTTCATGGAGGGGGCACTCCATGAAACTTTGGATAGCTAGACCTCCAACAAATAAGAGGAAATACTTTTTCACCCAGAAGATCCCTGGTCTATGGAACTCCCTGCCAGAAGAAGTGGTGACAGCTGTCAGCCTCGACACCTTTAAGGAAGGATGAGAGGAGTTCATGGAGAACAAGGGTATCCATGGCTATCATGATGGATGCCTAAGGACACCCTCCGGGATGGAGAGATAGGCAGGATGTCTCTCAATGCCATTTGCAGGGAATCACAAGCAGGTGAAGACATCTGCTTGGGAAGAGCCTGAAGCAAATGGGGAGCCACTGTGGGAGACAGAAGGCTGGACTGGATGGGCTGTGGCCTCTTCCAGCAAGGCTGCTCTTAGGTTCTTATGTTAAGAAAGAAAGAAAGAAAGAAAGAAAGAAAGAAAGAAAGAAAGAAAGAAAGAAAGAAAGAAAGAAAGAAAGAAAGAAAGAAAGAAAGGATAAGAGGAGTTCATGGAGAACAAGGGTATCCATGGCTATCATTATGGATGCCTAAGGACACCCTCCGGGATGGAGAGATAGGCAGGAAGCAAATGGGGAGCCACTGTGGGAGACAGAAGGCTGGACTGGATGGGCTGCGGCCTCTTCCAGCAAGGCTCTTCTTATGTTCTTATGTTCTTAACCGCCCACCGGTTCTACTGTCATGGCGATTTATAAAGTAGGGAAGTCGCTTAAAATTTTTTAAAAAGGAAAGTGCTTCAGTATCGGACAAAACCCCCACCACCCACCATGGAAGCTGGAATGGCCACTAGGGGACGCTAGGGACCAGGTTGGCTACCACTGGTATATAGGGTCTCCTGCTTGAGCAGAGGGCTGGACTAGAAGACCTCCAAGGTCCCTTCCAACCTGGTAGCTGTAGGGAGGAGTTGAATCCCACCAAGGTTGCGTGTTGGGATCCCAGTTCTCCTTTCCATTTCCAAAGTCTGAAAAAAGTCCAACATCCCCCCCCTCCACTTTAAGCTGTGACTTTGTGGGACAGAAGACCCCTAACCACCCCATTTTATCGAGAGGCAGGTGAGTTTACACCAGGGATTCTCCACCTGGTTGGCTGGAAGGTGGGTGGACTTCAACTCCCAGAATTCCCCAGCCGGCTGTGCTCTCTAAGCTGTGTGTGTGTGTGGGGGAGACACTCATTAGTTTTGGCCGTCTCTCCCTTGTCCCTGGAAAGGCCAAACCGCAACCGTTCGGGGTTTCCCCCCCCGAGCTTCCGGTGCCAAGGCCCACTTCCTCTCCCCGCTTCGGCCTCTGCCAAAAATTGACTTCACTGTCTAAGTGGGAAATAGTGGTGGCCAACACTTTTTATGATAATTATTATTTATTTCAGGCTTTGCACATCCTTTGTAGAAGGGCTTTGCATTAAGGCAGGGATGTCCAAACTTGGGAACTTTAAGACTTGTGGACTTCAACTCCCAGAATTCCCCAGCCAGCATAGCTGGCTGGGGAATTCTGGGAGTTGAAGTCCACAAGTCTTAAAGTTCCCAAGTTTGGACACCCCTGCATTAAGGGATCTGTTTACGAGGGGGGGCAGCTGGGGGGCTGCAACGTCCTGCTTGCAGAAGGACAAGGAAGGAAAAGGAGAGAGGGAGGGAGGGAGGGAGGGAGGGAGGGAGAGGAGGAAGGGGTTTTGACCCAGCACCCCAAACACGACCAGCCCTCCAACGAGGACCCAAAGGACTCCTTTGGGAGGAGTTTCTCTCGCAGGCTGAGAAGTCCGGCTGTCCAGGAGATGACAAGTTGTCTGCCACACTTATTCATCTCCTTCACACACACACACACACACACACACGGCTTTCATCCCTAGAGGTAGGAAGGGGCTTTGCTAGCAGCGGTGGCTCTTCCGTCCTAAGGACCGGCCCATAGACTTCCACTGCTCTCCTCTCCTCTGCCTTCTGTGAATCCCCACGCGTCAGGCACTGGACCCAGCTCTTCCTCCTCTTCCTCATCAGCCACATCCAGGCATGGGGGGCTGTGGACTCTCCATCGGAGGGCCAGGCTCTGTCTGTCTGTCTGTCTCTCATTCTTTCCCTCTCTTTCTCTTTCTCTCTCTCTCTCTCCACAGCATAGCTGGCTGGGGAATTCTGGGAATTGAAGTCCACCAGTCTTAGAAGAGCCAACTTTGCAGACCCCTGTGCTAAACCAAAGGATGGCGTTGAGGCCAGAGATATTTCTACTAGGGATCACAAAAGGAAAACAGGGCAAAGGTGGAATATATTTAATGCTTTGAACAGCGGCAAGGCTGGTTTTTGAACAAAAACGGAAAAATAAAGGAGACTCCCTCGGAACAAGAAATAATAAATAAGAGACTGACGTGCGCAGAGATGGACAGACTGACTCTAGAACTCAAAGAAGGAATCGGATATGTATTTGTACGGTTCGTAATTATATAAAAGAAAGGATCAACGGAGAGGTAATCTGACTGACTACACACACCTATGTAACGGATATAAAATGTCATTGTTGTAAAAATCCAAAAACTATATGGAAATGTTTATGCCGGAAATATCGCACTGTGTCCAATGTTTTTAATGTTATCTATATAAATAAAAATGTAACTATGAGTTTGTTCAAAATTGGTAATCTCCGAAAGTCCTGCACTGATCGCTTCCAAATTTTCACACAACGTTCCTTTCAAATACGGCACCAATGATATATATATATATATAGATTGTGTAGGTGTCACACCTGTGCCAGGTACGCGCAATGGAAATGTAAAAAATTGTAAAAAAGGTAGGTAGATGGATACAGAGAGAGCAGTGGGCCAGAGGTATTATGTCATCCTTTATGACATAAAATACTCTGTCCATAAGATTCAAGGAGAAATACAGTAGGTAGGTAGGTAGGCAGCTATAGGGATTGAGAGAGGGAGGGGGAAATGCAGTAGGTTGGTAGGTAGAGGGATAGAGAGGGAGAAATACGGTAGGTAGGTAGGTAGAGGGATAGAGAGGGAGAGGGAGAAATACAGTAGGTAGGTAGGTAGGCAGGCAGGCAGCTATAGGGATAGAGAGAGGGAGGGGGAAATGCAGTAGGTAGGTAGATAGAGGGATAGAGAGAGGGAGAAATACAGTAGGTAGGTAGGTATGTAGGTAGGTTGGTAGAGGGAGAGAGAGGGAGAAATACAGTAGGTAGGTAGGTATGTAGGTAGGTTGGTAGATGGAGAGAGAGGGAGAGGGAGAAATACAGTAGGTAGGTAGGTATGTAGGTAGGTTGGTAGAGGGAGAGAGAGGGAGAGGGAGAAATACAGTAGGTAGGTAGGTATGTAGGTAGGTTGGTAGAGGGAGAGAGAGGGAGAAATACAGTAGGTAGGTAGGTATGTAGGTCGGTTGGTAGAGGGAGAGAGAGGGAGAGGGAGAAATACAGTAGGTAGGTAGGTAGGTAGATAGGTAGAGAGGGAGAGGGTGAAATACAGTAGGTAGGTAGGTAGAGGGATAGAGAGGGAGAGGGTGAAATACAGTAGGTAGGTAGGTAGGTAGGTTAGGTAGGTAGGTAGGTAGGTAGGTAGAGGGATAGAGAGGGAGAGGGAGACATACAGTAGGTAGGTAGGGGGATAGAGAGAGGGAGGGAGAAATACAGTAGGTAGGTAGGGGGATAGAGAGAGGGAGGAAGAAATGCGGTAGGTAGATAGGTAGGTAGGTAGGTAGATAGGTAGGTAGGTAGGTAGGTAGGTAGGTAGGTAGGTAGGTGGCCATTTAACCAGACTGGGCCACAGCAACACGTGGCCGGGAACGGCTAGTATCTAATAAAAAACTTTAAAAAAAAGAATTCTCCAGCCAACCATGCCTGTTCCAAACTCCCTAGAGAGGAGAGATTGCAGAGAAGGGGGTCAGAAGAGAGGAAGCCGATACCCATCCAAAGGAACTCTGGGGGCTGAAGTCCACATGTCCTCAATTGGCTCAGCTTCCAAAGCCCTGATGTAACTTAAAACACGTCCAGAGTAGCCTGGGAATAAACCTCTGCGCTTACGAACCAGGAGCCAGCTGAAACGATCATCAGGATGGAGTTTTTGTGTCCGCTTCTCCCAAAGCCAGAAAAGTCTTCCAAGACCTTTGACCTGTGTTTTTGAAACCCATCCAGGACAGAAGAGTTTTGGAGACAGCCATGGAAAACAAAGCGTGCTGATTAAAACAGCAGGGGTCCGGGGGCTTTGGAAAACAACTCTGCATATAAATTCAGTTATTTTTTCCAATGTTATGTTTTCCAGACAAATCAAAGCTTGTAGGGAAAGGGAGTCCCTGAAGGCCGGGCCTTCGTTTGCCCATTGCAAAGGAATTCAGGCTGCAGATCTCTTATTCCCAGGCTCCCCCCGGACAGAAGATTGTTCGGTCACACACAAACAAACTCCAATAAAAGGTTTAACAATATAATTGTAACCAGGAAAGAATCGCATTGAAGGAAACCTGGGATGGAGGGTTGGAGATAGATAGAGGATAGATTGAAATAGACATGGTAGATAGATAGATAGATAGATAGATAGATAGATAGATAGATAGATAGATAGATAGATAGATAGATAGATAGATAGATAGATAGACAGACAAACAGACAGATGAAAGATAGGTAGGTAGGTAGGTAGTTAGACAGACAGACAGCCACCGATGAAATATAGAGATAGATAGATAGATAGATAGATAGATAGATAGATAGATAGATAGATAGATAGATAGATAGATAGATAGATGATAGATAGATAGATAGATAGGTGCTAGTTCTCATCTTTAAAGTGCTCCATGGCTCGGGACCTAGCTATCTGCGGGATCGGATTCTGCCCCATACATCCTCCCGGCCGATTCGCTCCCACAGAGAGGGACTTCTCCGGGTGCCGTCCACTAGACTTTGTCAGCGGGCCCAGCCCTCTGGAACGACCTCCCCCCCGACATTAGAACTACCACGGACCTCCGCTCCTTCCGTCAGAAATTAAAAACTCACTTTTTCTGCTTGGCCGGCCTAGGTTAGTCTCTACCTCAGGGGTTAGGAAATGTTAATTTTAAAATGGGAATTTTAGTGCAGGGATAGTTAGATTTAATTTGTTTTTATTGTATGTATGTATGTATATATTTTATGTTGTTTTAATTTCTCCCTGTGCACCGCTCCGAGTCCCCTCGGGGAGAGGACGCGATTATAGAAATAAATATTCTATTCTATTCTATTCTATTCTATTCTATTCTATAGATAGATAGATAGATAGATAGATAGATAGATAGATAGATAGATAGATAGATAGATAGATAGATAGATAGATAGATAGATAGACAGACAGACAGACAAACAGACAGATGAAAGATAGATAGGTAGGTAGGTAGGTAGGTAGGTAGGTAGGTAGGCAGGCAGGCAGGCAGGCAGACAGACAGACAGACAGACAGATGAAATATAGAGATAGATAGATAGATAGATAGATAGATAGATAGATAGATAGATAGATGATAGATAGATAGATAGATAGATAGATAGATAGATAGATAGATAGATAGATAGATAGATAGATAGATAGATAGATAGATAAGATACAGATGGGTGGATAGGTAGGTAGGCAGGTAGGAAGAGAGAGATACAGAGAGAGAGAGAGAGGCAGGCAGGCAGAGAGATGATAGATCAATGGATGATAAATAGATGAGAGAGACATATACAATAGATGAGAGAGAGAGAGAGGGAGGGAGGGAGGGCAGAGACAGACAGAGAGACAGAGAGATGATAGATCAATACATGATACATAGATGATAGATGATGATATATGAGAGATGATAGAGAGAGAGAGACAGACACAGAGATGATAGACAGATCAATAGATGTTACATAGCTGATAGCGAGATATGATAGAGAGAGAGAGATGGTTGATAGTTGGATGGATGGATATACAGAAACACTGGGTAGATATGATGGATTGATATATGGATGGATGGATGATGGATAGAAGACAGACAGATAGTTGGACAGACAGACAGACCATGATGGATATGGTGGAGACATCATGGATGATACATGGATAGACAGACAGAGACAGAGAGATGATAGAAAGACAGAGAGAGAAAGAAAGTAGACAATAGGCATCGATTAAAGAAGACTGATGATAGGTAGGTAGGTGGCAGACGTACGGACAGATGGACAGGCGGAAACCGTGGATGGGGAGAGATGGGCAGCAAGCTACATTTAGTTCCAATAAAGCTGGCTGGGGGATTCTGGGAGCCGAAGCCCAGCGGTCTTTAAAGGGGCCGGACCCTCCTGGGGCAGAATAAATCTCACTGCCAGCCAAGGGCCATCCAGGGTCTGCGAAGGCTTTTTCACTTCTGTTTGGCAACTCGAAAGCCAACAGTTGTGGGAAGGGAGGCCAAGCCACGAAAAACAGGAGTTTTGCCCCTTTGGCTGACACAAAGCAGAACCACCGAGGGAGGGAAGGGCAAAACCTCCCTTGGCATTCGCACACCCTCCTCCTCCTCCTCCGAAAAGGAAAATATGCAATAAATCTTATCGTCAAATGTCTCCTCTGCGGAGACAAAGGATGTTGAAAATGCAGAGCCCAGCAACGCCTGATAAGGAGGCTTCAGTAGAAGAAAATTAGAGCCAAAAGTCCCAAAGGAAGGAAGGTCACCGAGAGCCCAGGATCAAATGGGACGTATAATTAGCAGATTTCTTGCATTCTTGCATCTTGCAATCCTTGCATTCTTTAACTTTTATATTACTCTTTTTTACTGTTGGCTGTATGATTATTACAACAACCACAATAATAATAATAATAATAATAATAATGATGATGATGATGATGATGATGATGATGATAATAATAATAATAATAATAATAATAATAATAATAATAATAATAATAATAATAATAATAATAATAATAATAACAACAACAACAACAACTTGGATGAAGCATGTCCCAGTGACACCCATTGTCATCGGGGCACTTGGCACCATGTCCAAGAATTTTAATAAATATCTCAGCAAATTGCAGCTTCCTGCAATAACACGAGCGGAACTGCAAAAAAACGGCGCTACTTGGAACATCTTAAATAAATAAACATCTTACATCCTAAGAAGGTCCTTGGTTGATTCCTGGGACGCTGGCAGCAAACTGTATCAACAATTAGCACCAGTCGATGGTATTTGAAATATGCATTGTTAAATGTTCAGTTGCCTGAGTTTCATGTTTTATGAATAAAGTATATATAATAATAATAAAATATTAATAATAAAATAATAATAAATAAAATAATAATAAATAATAAAGTAATAATAATAATAATAATAATAATAATAATAATAATAATAATAATAATAATAATAATAATAATAATAATCGTTTTTCCCAAAAAGACGAGGGGGAAAAACCCCATTCCTTATTTTTGTAATGGAAACTCAACCGAAAGGACAAAACAAATGAGAAAATACTCCAAAGGGAGACAGAAAAGGAAAAAAAAAAAGAACGTAAGAAAACTCCCTGGCGGTGCTCGACTTATGACTGCCCACTTAAGTGACCATTCAAAGCTATAAGGGACATGACTGTTTATCCACACTTACGACCATTGAGGCTTCCCCAGCGTGACGGGATCAAAATCCGTACGCTTGGGAACTGACTCGTATTTATGACGGTCGCCACATCCCAGGGTCACGGGATCCCCTTTGGGGGACTTTCTGACGAGCAAAGTCAACGGAGGAACCTTTTCGCTTCACAACCGTGCCGCTCACTTAACAACGGCGGCAAGAAAGGTCGTAAAACGGGACAAGGCTCTCTTAATAAACGTCCCCTTTAGCATGCTGGGCTCCACTGCGGTCATAAGTCGAAGACGACCTGCATGCAGGTGGTTCTCCACTTACGACCGCTCGCTTAAGGACTCTTCAATGACCGACGACAGGAGATTTACGATCTGGAATCCAGAGTTACGACGGTTGGCTCCTCCCCCCTGGGGATCACATGACCGAACTTCGAGCACTGGCGGCCTTTATGGCTCTGTGTCTCATTTCGAGTCACGTGACCTGGTTTTAAACACGGTTTTGCCCAAGCCCCCCCCCCAACCCAGCGCTTATTTCAGATTTTACGACATTTTCCGCCGCAGTCGTAAAGCGAGCATGACGGCCGCAAAACAAATCGGTTCACTTAACAACCACAATCCGAGCAGCTTAATTTGCAATCACTTCGTTTAACTCAGTGCCTCTGACGGTCGTTAACTCAAGGACTACTTATATCCCTTTGGGGAGAGAGAGCGGGTTATAAATAAAATTTATTATTATTATTATTATTATTAAACTTAACGAGAGTCGCTGGATTATTAATCAAGAACGCTACTCAGGAGACAGTCCTTGCTTGGCTGACAACTTACAATGGAAAACAGCCCCCCCCCCAAAAAAAATTTGGGTTGCTAAGTGAGACCGTTGTTAAGTGAGCTTCGACCCATTTTACGACCTTTCTTGCAAACCGTTGTTAAGTGAACCTCTGCGGTTGTTCAGTTTTTAGTAACGCGGTTGTTAAGATAAACCTGGATTCCCCGTGGAGTTTGCTTCCCCGGGGAGGTGGCTAAAGGGAATCACGTGGGAGGCTGAAACCGTCATAAGGACATGCCAGTTTCCCAGCGTCTGAATTCTGACCCCGTCACCAAGGGGAAAATGGCCACAGAAAGTCACTTTTTCTTCAAGGCCGCCCTGACTTCGGACGGTCACTAAATGAACCGTTGTAACTCGAGGACTGCTTGCATTGGCAGATGCAGGCGGACCACGACCGGAGCTTTGCCTTCAGGGAGGTTTCGATGCTCTGAATATTTGCAATTAATATTTCGCCCCCCTTCAGTCAGAGAAAAGTATGTTCCCCCCCTCCGAGCATCGCCCAGAGGGAAAAAGGGCTTTTTATGGCGATGTTTTGAATTGGAGACGGGCCTTGTCAGCCTCCCAGGGTTCGTGCTGGGGGAGGGCAAGGATAAATCCTCCTCCTGGCCCACCCTGGGAGGGGCCCTCCACAGCTGGGAGAGGAGCCAGCTGTTTAAATCCGTCCTCTGCCACCAAAAACAGATCCCGGCGAGGGGATTTCAGAAGCTGGGAAGGAGCTAAAATGGAAGCCTGGCCTCTCCCCACTTCTCCCTCTCATCCCTCCATCTGTGTCTCTCTGTAATTGATATGTTGCCCAGCTATCTATCCATCCACCCATCTTCTCTGTCTTCATCATATCCATCCATTGTTGCTTCCTTCCTTCCTTCTTTTTTTTCTTTCTTTCCTTTTTTCTTTCCTTCCTTCTTCAACCATCTTTCTAATTTATATGCTGACCATCTCTATCCATTCACCCATCCTCTCTGTCTTCCTCATATCCATCAATTGTTCCTTTCTTTCTTTTTCCTTCCTTCCTTCCATTCCTTCCTTCTTTCTTTCCTTCTTTTTTCTTTCCTTCCTTCTTCATCCATCTTTCTAATTTATATGCTGACCATCTCTATTCATTCACCCATCCTCTGTCTTCCTCATATCCATCAATTGTTTCTTTTTCTTCTTCCTTCCTTCCTTCCTTCCTTCCTTCCTTCCTTCCTTCCTTCCTTCCTTTCCTTCCTTTATTCTTCCTTTCCTTCCTTCTTTCATCCATCCATCCATCCATCTTTCTAATTTATATGCTGCCATCTCTATCCATTCACCCACTCCATCTTTACTTCCTTCCTCCCTCCCTCCCTCCTTTCTTCTTTCTCCTTTCTCTAACCATTCTTCTATCTATCTATCTATCTATCTATCTATCTATCTATCTATCTATCTATCTATCTATCTATCTATCTATCTATCGGCTCAATCAGTCAGTTTATCTCTTTACATTCCATCCATCCATCCTTTCTCTCCCTTGCATCCATCCATTCTGCCTACCTGTCCATCCATCCATCCATCCATCCATCCTTCCTTCCTTCCTTCCTTCCATCCATCTATCCATCCACCACACACCCCTCCCCAAACTGGAGGCAGGCCAAAAGCCAGACCCCCCTCCCTGACCTTCTCTGTCCACTCACACCCAACTCTCAGCAGGACTGCGAAATGAAAAGAGAAGAGAAGAGAAGAGAAAAATGTTTGATTTGATAAAAGAAACACTCTGCAAAGGCCCCTTGGCTGCTGTGGCTGAGACCCCCCCTCCCTCTAGGGGCCCCGTGGTTTCATTAACTCCAGACAGCCGTCCCGTGCAGCATAATTGGGGAGGGGTGTGTGTGTGTGTGTGCTTGTGTGTGTGTGCCATTATGGCTAATTTGCCGTGGCTCCCAGCTGGTTTCCCCTGCAAGAGAAAGAGCCAGAGACGGGAGCAGGAATTTTCCAAACCGAAGTTGGAGAGGCTGATCCCTTTAGGAATTCCGAGGTCTGGGCATTTGGAGAGCAGAGACGGACATGTGGTTATTTGCAAAAAAATAAAATAAAAATAAAGGCCCTTTGTGCACTTGAGGAGCCATTTGGGGCTGGAAAGAAGGAATGGACACTCGGTCCCTTGCTTTCTGAGATAGCAGCCGAGCAGATGCCTCCAGGAAGACGGCTGTGTGACCTTCTCCCCGGCTTCGTTTCCGTCCTGTATTTAATTTTAACTCTCCAAGAAGACGCTGCTATTTATGATCCCAGGCTGGGCCCTGCAGGCATGGTTGGACTAAGTGGGTGGGGGGAACAGCCAGACATTCTCTGCCTGCCCTCCTTCTTCTTCTACCAACGGCCTGTGGATAATTACCGAAGGACAATTGCCAGCGAATTACATAAATTCTCCCAGAGACAGACAATTGCTTGTTTTCCGTAGCTGTCCAAGCACAGCCGACAATGGGCAACAGGAGGTCAAGCAGCGAAGGAAAGGAGATCCTGGTAGGCTGTAATTTTAAAAGCCTCAAGGAAGCCCAGCGCTGGACTTTCATGAAATGCAAGGAGGCTGTGCAGTTATGAACACGGAGAGGAGAGGAGATATAATGGAATGGAATGGAATAGAATAGAATAAGAAATAATAGAATAGAATACAGAATGGACTGGAATGGAATAGAATAGAGAGTAGACTAGACTGGACCAGACTGGACTAGAATGGACTGGATTGGAATGGAAGAAAAAGAAAAAGAATAGAATAGAATAGAATAGAATAGAATAGAATAGAATAGAATAGAATAGAATAGATAAAATGGAATGGAATTGAATATAATTAGAAAAAGAGTAGAATAGAATAAGAAATAATAGAAGATTTTAATAGAGAATGGAATGGAATAATTTATTTTCAATTTTCAATTTATTAAATTTATAAACCGCCCCACTCTCCCCAAAGGGACTCGGGGCGGTGCACAGGAAGTTAAAATAGAATAAAAAGACACACATGACAATAAATAGTACTAAAAATAAATTAAACCCCAATACCCTGTGCTAAAATCCTAAAACCATTTAAAATCCTAAAAACTTTACCCTTAAAAACCGAATTAACAGAATTTAAACTTCAGTCTATAACTAATGGTGTGGAATAGAATAGAATTAGAAAAAGAATAGAATAAGAACTAATAGAATAGAATACAGAATGGACTGGAATGGAATAGAATAGAGAGTAGACCAGACTGGACTGGATTGGAAGAAAAAGAAAAATAGAATAGAATAGAATAGAATAGTATAGAATAGAATAGAATAGAATAGAATAGAATAGAATAGATAAAATGGAATGGAATGGAATATAATTAGAAAAAGAGTAGAATAGAATAGAATAAGAAATAATAGAAGAATAGAATGGAGAATGGAATGAAGTGGAATAAGAATGGAATAGAATAGAGAGTAGACTAGACTGGACTAGACTGGACTGAAATATAATTAGAAAAAGAATAGAGTAGAGTAGAGTAGAATAGGAAAAGAGAGCAGAGCAGAATAGAATTGAAATTCGAATAGAATTGAACTTAGAATGGAAGGGAAGGGACCTTGGAGGTCTTCTAGTCCAGCCCCCTGCTGAAGCAGGAGAACCTCTACTATTTCAAATAAGTGACTGCCCAGTCCTTTCTTCAAAACCTCCAGTGATGAAGAATCCAGAATTTCTGGAGGCAACTTCTGTTCCACCGATTAATTTTTCTCGCCCTCAGGAAGTTTCTCCTAAATTCCAGGTTGCCTCTCTCTCTCTCTGGTTAGTTTCCATCCATTGTTTCTTGTCATGGATAGACTCCAAGAGAGTTTTAAATGGGAAACTGTGACCATCCCAGACCAAGCCAAGGCCAAAAAGCCAGAAAATTCGTGGAAGGGTTGGCACTCGGACAAATCAGCCATTGACTGACACATAGAAATAAACAACATTTTACATTCCAGAATAACAGAGTTAGAAAGGACTTTGGAGGTCTTCTAGTGAAGAGCAATCAACCCATGGAACGGAAGTTGCCTTCAGAAGTTGTGGGAGCTTCATCCCTGGAGGCTTTCAAGAAGAGACTGGATGTCCATCAGTCAGAAATGGTGCAGGGTCTCCTGCTTGGACAGGGGGGCTGGATTAGATGACCTCCAAGGTCCCTTCCAACTCTATTATTCTATATTCAATGGAACAGAAGTTGCCTTCAGAAGTTGTGGGAGCTTCATCCCTGGAGGCTTTCAAGAAGAGACTGGACTGCCCTCTGTCAGAAATGGTGCAGGGTCTCCTGCTTGGACAGGGGTTGGATTAGATGACCTCCAAGGTCCCTTCCAACACTGTTAATCTGTAATCTATCCCCCTGCTCAAGCAGGAGACCCTCTACCATTCCAGACAAACGGCTGTCCAGTCTCTTCGTGAAAGCCTCCAGTGATGGAGCTCCCACAACGTCTGAAGACCGCCCATTGACTGACTGTTCGAAGTTACAACGGCAGCTGGATT
Source organism: Rhabdophis nuchalis (assembly GCA_039707465.1). Lineage (NCBI taxonomy): Eukaryota > Metazoa > Chordata > Lepidosauria > Squamata > Natricidae > Rhabdophis > Rhabdophis nuchalis. The sequence continues at coordinate 2,511,619 of CM077645.1, read as the reverse complement.
AATTTAACAACCACGCGGCTCACTTAAGAACAGCAGTGATTCGCTTAACAACCATGGCAAGAAAGGTCAGAAAACGGGGTAAAACGCACTTAACAACTGCCTCACTTAGCAACAGAAATGTTGGGATCAATTGTGGTTGTAAGCTGAGGACTACCTGCACAGGAAGAAGAGCATTCATCCTTAAAAACAGACTCTCAAACCAGTGAAAACCTTACATTTAATAATGGCGAGATGCAAGAAGACTCAAATAAAAAAATAAAACCCTGTTTTTGCCATTTCTCAAAGTTAAGTTCCTGGGAAGATACGATTACACGTAGAGCAGGGGTCTACAACCTTTGCAACTTTAAGTCTGAACGACTTCAGCTCCCAGACTTCTCCAGCCAGCTTTGCTTTAAAGCAGGGGTCTCCAACCTTTGCAACTTTAAGTCTGAAGGACTTCAGCTCCCAGACTTCTCCAGCCAGCTTTGCTTTAAAGCAGGGGTCTCCAACCTTTGCAACTTTAAGTCTCAAGGACTTCAGCTCCCAGACTTCTCCAGCCAGCTTTGCTTTAAAGCAGGGGTCTCCAACCTTTGCAACTTTAAGCCTGAATGACTTCAGCTCCCAGACTTCTCCAGCCAGCTTTGCTTTAAAGCAGGGGTCTCCAACCTTTGCAACTTTAAGTCTGAAGGACTTAGTCTGGGAGCTGAAGTCCTTCAGACTTAAAGTTGCAAAGGTTGGAGACCCCTGACGTAGAGTATTAACTAGATTTGGAAATAAATGCCAGATCGTTTTCAATGAATGCATTCTTTTGAATGACATGTAGGAACCGACAGCTGGACGGCTGGAATAGATTTTCTGGGGTCCTTGCCAAAAGCTAATTGGAAAGACAGTTTTATGGATCCGGTTACCCAAGGGGTTGAAAAATTGTGACTTATGGACAATTGCCTATAGATCACGTATGGACAGTCGCAGTGAAATATGCTGATGTTTCTTGAAAATGGTAAACTTTCCTAATGCGCAACTATATCTTTCTTTTCAATCAGAATAGGAGCTGGAAGGGGCCTTGGAGGTCTCCTAGTCCAACCCTCTGCCCAAGCAGGAAAGCATTTAACATTTGAGTCAAATGACTGTCCAGTCTCTTTTTGAAAGCCTGTAATAATGGAGCAACCACAAGTTCTGATGGCAAGCAGTTCCACTGGTTAATTGTCCTCACTGTTAAGAAGTTTCTCCTTAGTTCTAAGTTGCTTCTCTCCTGGATTAGTTTCCACCCATTGCTTCTTGTCCTGCCCTCAGGTGCCTTGGTGAATAACTTGACTCCCTCTTCTTTGGGGCAACCCCTGAGATATCGGAAGATGCTATCATGTCTCCCCTGGTCCTTCTTTTCATTAACTAGACGTACCCAGTTCCTGCAACTGTTCTTTATATGGTTTGGAACTGCTTTGCCGTCAGAGGTTGACCTCCTCAGTGACTTGAATAGAGCTGGAAGGGACCCTGGAGGTCTTTTAGTCCAACCCTCTGCTCAAGCAGGAGACCCTAGACCCTTTCAGATAGGTGGCCGTCCAGTCTCTTCTTGAAAGCCTTCAATGATCAAGTCCCTTGCAACTAACCAGGAAAGGGACCTTGGTGTCCTGGTGGACAGCTCAATGAAGGTGTCAACCCAGTGTGCCGCAGCAGTGAAAAAAGCCAACTCATTGCTAGGGATCCTTAGGAAGGGGATAGAAAATAAGTCAGCAAGTGTCATTTTGCCTCTTTATAAATCTATGGTGAGGCCCCATCTGGAGTATTGTGTCCAGTTCTGGTCCCCAGACCTTCTGAAGGAGATGATGGAAATGGAAAAGGGGCAGAGGAGGGCAACCAGAATGATTAGGGGGCTGGAACCCCTTCCTTCCCATCTGAGGCTGCAACGGCTGGGCCTCTTCCCTCTAGAACGACGGCGCCTGAGAGGTGACCTGATGGAAGTCTATCAAATCATGCACGGTGTGGACAAAGTAGAAAAGGAAACACTGTTCTCCCTATCGCACGACATTAGAACTAGGGGGCATTCCATGAAACTTTTGGAAGCTAGACCTCAAACAAATAAGAGGAAGGACTTTTTCACCCAGAGGATCCCTGGTCTATGGAACTCCCTGCCAGAAGAAGTGGTGACAGCTGTCAGCCTCGACACCTTTAAGAAAGGATGAGAGGAGTTCATGGAGAACAAGGGTATCCATGGCTATCATGAGGGATGCCTAAGGACACCCTCCGGGATGGAGAGATAGGCATGAGATCTCTCAAGGCCATTTGCAGGGAATCATAAGCAGGTGAAGACATCTGCTTGGGAAGACCCTGAAGCAAATGGGGAGCCACTGTGGGAGACAGAAGGCTGGACTGGATGGGCTGTGGCCTCTTCCGGCAAGGCTGTTCTTATGTTCAGAAAGAAAGAAAGAAAGAAAGAGAGAGAGAGAGAGAGAGAGAGAGAGAGAGAGAGAGAGAGAGAGAGAGAGCGAGAGAGAGAGAGAGAGAGAGAGAGAGAGAGAGAGAGAAAGAAAGAAAGAAAGAAAGAAAGAAAGAAAGAAAGAAAGAAAGAAAGGATGAGAGGAGTTCATGGAGAACAAGGGTATCCATGGCTATCATGATGGATGCCTAAGGACACCCTCCGGATTGGAGAGATAGGCAGGATGTCTCTCAAGGCCATTTGCAGGGAATCACAAGCAGGTGAAGGCATCTGCTTGGGAAGACCCTGAATCTTCCGGCAAGGCTGTTCTTATGTTCAGAAAGAAAGAAAGAAAGAAAGAGAGAGAGAGAGAGAGAGAGAGAGAGAGAGAGAGAGAGAGAGAGAGAGAGAGAGAGAGAGAGAGAGAGAGAGAGAGAGAGAGAGAGAGAGAGAAAGAAAGAAAGAAAGAAAGAAAGAAAGAAAGAAAGAAAGAAAGAAAGAAAGGATGAGAGGAGTTCATGGAGAACAAGGGTATCCATGGCTATCATGAGGGATGCCTAAGGACACCCTCCGGGTTGTAGAGATAGGCAGGATGTCTCTCAAGGCCATTTGCAGGGAATCCTAAGCAGGTGAAGACATCTGCTTGGGAAGACCCTGAAGCTAATGGGGAGCCACTGTGGGAGACAGAAGGCTGGACTGGATGGGCTGTGGCCTCTTCCAGCAAGGCTGTTCTTAGGTTCTTATGTTAAGAAAGAAAGAAAGAAAGAAAGAAAGAAAGAAAGAAAGAAAGAGAGAGAGAGAGAGAGAGAGAGAGAGAGAGAGAGAGAGAGAGAGAGAGAGAGAGAGAGAGAGAGAGAGAGAGAGAGAGAGAGAAAGAAAGAAAGAAAGAAAGAAAGGATGAGAGGAGTTCATGGAGAACAAGGGTATCCATGGCTATCATGATGGATGCCTAAGGACACCCTCCGGGTTGGAGAGATAGGCAGGATGTCTCTCAAGGCCATTTGCAGGGAATCACAAGCAGGTGAAGGCATCTGCTTGGGAAGACCCTGAAGCAAATGGGGAGCCACTGTGGGAGACAGAAGGCTGGACTGGATGGGCTGTGGCCTTTCTTTCTTAACATAAGAACCTAAGAGCAGCCTTGCTGGATGAGGCCACAGCCCATCCAGTCCAGCCTTCTGTCTCCCACAGTGGCTCCCCATTTGCTTCAGGGTCTTCCCAAGCAGATGTCTTCACCTGCTTATGATTCCCTGCAAATGGCCTTGAGAGACATCCTGCCTATCTCTCCATCCCGGAGGGTGTCCTTAGGCATCCCTCATGATAGCCATGGATACCCTTGTTCTCCATGAACTCCTCTCATCCGTTCTTAAAGGTGTCGAGGCTGACAGCTGTCACCACTTCTTCTGGCAGGGAGTTCCATAGACCAGGGATCCTCTGGGTGAAAAAGTCCTTCCTCTTATTTGTTGGAGGTCTAGCTTCCAAAAGTTTCATGGAGTGCCCCCTAGTTCTAGTGTTGTGCGATAGGGAAAACAGTTTTTCCCTTTTGACTTTGTGCACACCGTGCATGATTTCATAGACATGATAGGAGGATTCTGATATCTCAAGGGTTTCCCCAAAGAAGAGGGAGTCAAGCTATTCTCCAAGGCACCTGAGGGCAGCGCAAGAAGCAATGGGTGGAAACCTGAGCTCAAGAGGAACACCCTGGCCACACCAGGAAGGACTGAGTAAAGGAAAGTCAACTAGGACAAAGGCAGAAAACTGCTCCTCTGCGGAAAGACCTTTCAATTTTCCCATGACGGATTCCGGCTTGTTCTCTGGCTTGTTGGCACAGTGCCGGCTGACACCCGGAAGGCCCTGCCCTTCGTCCCAGCTGGCTAAGGAGACCTTGGGAGGAAGCGCTGGGGGACTCCCCCCACCCCCAGGGTGGGGATCTGATGTGCCGGAGGAAGCCTTCCTTGCTCTTCTGGAACATGCCAAGGGATCCACCCAGTCTCATTCCAGGAGATCAGGAGCCCGAGGGCAGATCCTGGAACCTGGGTGCAGCCTGGGACAGACGCAGCTGAAAGGGGGTACAGGGAGGGCATCAGAGGGAAGCAGCAAATGATAGGTCTGGGGAGACAGGAGAGTGGAAGGAAAGGGGTCCTTTAATGCAGGGGTCTCCAACCTTTGCAACTTTAAGTCTGAAGGACTTCAGCTCCCAGACTTCTCCAGCCAGCTTTGCTTTAAAGCAGGGGTCTCCAACCTTTGCAACTTTAAGTCTGAAGGACTTCAGCTCCCAGACTTCTCCAGCCAGCTTTGCTTTAAAGCAGGGGTCCCCAACCTTTGCAACTTTAAGTCTGAAGGACTTCAGCTCCCAGACTTCTCCAGCCAGCTTTGCTTTAAAGCAGGGGTCCCCAACCTTTGCAACTTTAAGTCTGAAGGACTTCAGCTCCCAGACTTCTCCAGCCAGCTTTGCTTTGCTGGCTTTGCTGGCTGGAGAATTCTGGGAGCTGAAGTCCTTCAGACTTAAAGTTGCAAAGGTTGGAGACCCCTGCTTTAATGTGCAAAGATGGCAGGTGGGTTGTGCCATTAATATGGCACATCGTTTAACTCACTTCCTGCCAGAATAGGAAACTCAAATGGAATACAGCCAGAAGGGACCTTGGAGGTCTTCTAGTCCAACCTCATGCTCAAGCAGGAGACCCTATATGACTTGAGACAACGGGCTGTCCAGTCTTTTCTTAAAAACCTAACAAAAGAACAGAGTTGGAAGGGACCTTGGAGGTCTTCTAGTCCAACCCCCTGCCTAGGCAGGAAGCCCTATACTGTTTCAGACAAATGGCTGTCCAACATCCTCTTAAAGACTTCCAGTGTTGGGGCATTCACCACTTCTAGAGGCAAGCTGTTCCACTGATTAATTGTCCTCACTGTCAGGAAATTTCTCCTCAGTTCTAAGTTGCTTCTCTGCTTGATCAGTTTCCACCCATTGCTTCTTGTCCTGCCCCCAGGTGCCTTGGAGAATAGTTTGACTCCCTCTTCTCTGTGGCACCCTCTGAGATATCGGAACACTGCTATCATGTCTCCCCTGGTCCTTCTCTTCATCAAACTAGACCTATCCAGCTCCTGCAACCGTTCTTCATATGTTTTAGCCTCCAGTCCCCTAATCCTCTTGGTTGCTCTTCTCTGCACTCTTTCCAGAGTCTCCACGTCTTTTCTACATCGTGGCGACCAAAACTGTATGCAGTATTCCAAGTGTGGCCTTCCCAAGGCACTATACAGTGGCACTAACACTTCACGTGATCTAGATTCTATCCCTCTGTTGATGCAGCCTAGAACTGTGTTGGCTTTTTTGGCAGCTGCTGCCCACGGCTGGCTCATATTTAAATGGTTGTCCACTAGGATTCCAAGATCCCTCTCACAGTTGCTACTATTGATAGAGTTACCTAGTCAGGTCATGAAACGCCTGCAAGGAAACGATCCAGCTCAAATTGCAGCACAGGAGCCCTCCGTTCAATCCTTTAGTAAAAACTAATAAGCTATAATGAACTGATCTGCAAATATTCTTTTCTATCAGGGCTGCCACAGCCCAGGGACGCAGACTTCGCATCCGAGCCCTGCCCCGATCTAAGACGAATATTGACAGGAGAGCGAGGAACGAAGGCTCCAGGAGAGCAAAAAAGACAGGCTGGAACACAGGAAGACAAAACAACGAAAACTAAAACCAGGATCGGAGCAAAATGCAATGTGACAGATTCGCCCACCCCACGCAAAAGCTAGAAAAACAAAAGGCTGCATTAAGAAGCCATCGCCTTCCCCCAGAAACCACGGAATTTGGCTGGTCGGGAAGGTTTTCCAGACCTCATTAAGTTTGGAGTCGCTGCCTTTCAAAAACACAAAAAAAACACCCCAACTTTCTAATTGAAAAACAGCCTCTTTTCATCAGCCCTGTGCAAGGAGGGGATTGAAAGGAACTCTATCTGGGGGCCAAACGGCAGCATGACATCACCCAAAAGACGGGTTGCACAATTCGCAGACTTGTGAATTGCTGCACCTCCAGCAATCCTGTGCACAGGGCACTCGCCCTGTAGTGCTTACAACACAACCTTGCAAGGTGGGAATACAGCGCCTCCCATCCCCCCTTTGCACACACACCCCGCCCATCAGAGGCCAAAGGAATCGGTTAGGGGCCCCACTCATGCAGCTCCCAACCAGGCAAGAGTTACAAGGTAAATGCAATTTACAAATGTAATTTACGATGTAGAAAAGACATGGAGACTCTGGAAAGAGAGCAGAGAAGAGCAACCAAGAGGATTAGGGAACTGGAGGATAAAACATAGGAAGAACGGTTGCAGGAACTGGGTAGGTCTTGTTTAATTAAGAGAAGGATTAGGGGAGACAGGATAGCATCTTCCAGTATCTCAGGGGTTGCCCCAAAGAAGAGGGAGTCAAACTATTCTCCAAAGCACCTGAGGGCAGAACAAGAAGCAATGGGTGGAAACTAATCCAGGAGAGAAGCAACTTAGAACTGAGGAGGAATTTCCTGACAGAAGAATTAATCAGTGGAACAGAAGTTTCCTCCAGAAGTTGTGAATGCTCCAACACTGGAAGTCTTGAAGAAGATGTTGGAGAGCCATTTGTCAGAAACGGTATAGGGCTTCCTGCCTAGGCAGGGGGTTGGACTAGAAGACCTCCAAGGTCCCTTCCAACTCTGTTATTCTGTACATCATGATCACTGTGTCTATAGGGGTTACACTCGTAGCCACTGTCTGTCTAAAGATGAAAATAGAGTCAGTTAGGTGTAGTGGTTAAGAGGCCAGCCTTGAAACCAGGAGGTACTGAGTTCTAGTCCCACTTTAGGCATGAAAGCCAGCTGGGTGACTTTGGGCCAATCACCAGGAGACGGAGAGTTCTAGTCCCCCCTTAGGCATAGAGGCTGACTAGGTGATTTTGGGCCAGTTCCCTGGCATTGCAACTGAAGGGGAGCCCAGGTGGGGGGTGGACAGGGGGAATAAGACCCTCCCCTTCCAGGCTCCTCCCTCCTGCAGGACCATCTGCAAAGGCCCCTGGGGGGGAGGGGGGATTTCTCCCTGGAGTTGCACCACCTGACTGGGCTGCCTTACCTGAGGTCCCCTCCCCCTACCCACTGCATTCCTAAGACCCTAACCTTCCAAGCCCTTCCCCACCTCTGCTGCCCCCCAAGTCCCTCTGGGAAAGCAGGAAAGCAGGCGGCCTATTATTTATTACCTTGATAAATAAATATGCTAAATAAATGCATGAATAAACAAGTAAGTAGGTATGTAAATAAAGAAATAAATAATGCATAAATAAATACATGCATAATAAATAAATATGCGAAACAAACAGATAAGTAAATTTGCCAAATACATTTTCTAACCTAAACGAATAAAATTTGCAACATAAATGCGCGAAACAAACGAATAAACGGGCTGAAGGAATAAATGTGCTAAATAATGAATAAATAAGTACTAAATCAGTAAATGAGTAAATTTGCTAAATAAATCCACTAAATAAATAAACAAATAACTACCATAAATAATAAATAAATAGACATTCTAAAGAAATAAATATGCTAAATAAATTAATGACTAAATGGGCTAAATAAAGAAATTGCTATCCCAATAAGAAATGAATACAGGACGCCCTTGACTTACGACCACAACTGAGCCCAATATTTCTGTTGCTAAGTGAGACAATTTTAAGTGTTTTGCTCCATTTTTATGATCTTTCTTGCCACAGTTGTTAAGTGAATCACTGCTGTTATTAAGTTAGAAACACGGTTGTTAAGTGAATCCGGCTTCCCCACTGACTTTGCTTGTCAGAAGGGGATCACATGACCCCGGGACATTGTGACCGTCACAAATACGAGTCACTTGCCAAGCATCTGAATTTTGGTCAAATGACCATGGGGATGCTGAAATGGTCATAAGGGTGAAAATGGTCATAACTTGCTTTTTTAGTACCATTGTAACTTCAGTCACTAAATAAACTGTTGTAAGTCGAGAAGTACCTGTAAATAGGAATAATAAAATCAAAGAAAGGGACCTAAGAGGTCATCTACTCTAACCCCCTGCTCAGAATCACAGAATGACAGAACTGGAAGGGACCTCAGAGGTCATCTAGTCCAAGCCTCTGCTCAGAATCACAGAATTTGGGGGAACCTCAGAGGTCATCTAGTCCAACCCCCTGCTCAGAATCACAGAATCACAGAACTGGAAGGGACCTCAGAGGTCATCTAGTCCAGTGTTTTTCAACCTTTTGTGTGCAAAGGCACACTTTTTTCATGAAAATAATCACGAGGCACACCACCACCATTAGAAAATGTTAAATTTTTTTAACTCTGTGCCTATATTGACTATATATAAAGTAATTCTCTTGAATAGGAATCAAATAAACACAAAGAAATTATTTTATAATTACTTTATTATGAAATAATAAAGTATTTTATAATTGTTCATATTTCTCTTTACTTACTCAGTGCGAAACCTGGGCCTGTTTGGCTGAACACAAAGCTGATATTCTGGCAGGAATTTTTCCCACGGCACACCAGACAATATCTCACGGCACACTAGTGTGCCACGGCACAGTGGTTGAAAAACACTGATTCTAGTCCAACACCCTGCTCAGAATCACAGAATAAAACAACTGGAAGGGACCTCAGAGGTCATCTAGTGCAACCCCCGGCTCAGAATCTCAGAATCACAGAACTGGAAGGGACCTCAGAGGTCAACTAGTCCACCCCCCTGCTCAGAATCACAGAATAAAACAACTGGAAGGGACCTCAGAGGTCATCTAGTGCAACCCCCGGCTCAGAATCTCAGAATCACAGAACTGGAAGGGACCTCAGAGGTCAACTAGTCCACCCCCCTGCTCAGAATCACAGAATAAAACAACTGGAAGGGACCTCAGAGGTCATCTAGTGCAACCCCCGGCTCAGAATCTCAGAATCACAGAACTGGAAGGGACCTCAGAGGTCATCTAGTCCAAGCCCCTGCTCAGAATAAAAAAACTGGAAGGGACCTCAGAGGTCATCTAGTCCAAGCCCCTGCTCAGAATAAAAAAACTGGAAGGGACCTCAGAGGTCATCTAGTCCAACACTCTGCTCAGAATCTCAGAATCACAGAACTGGAAGGGACCTCAGAGGTCATCTAGTCCAAGCCCCTGCTCAGAATAAAAAAACTGGAAGGGACCTCAGAGGTCATCTAGTCCAAGCCCCTGCTCAGAATAAAAAAACTGGAAGGGACCTCAGAGGTCATCTAGTCCAACACTCTGCTCAGAATCTCAGAATCACAGAACTGGAAGGGACCTCAGAGGTCATCTAGTCCAAGCCCCTGCTCAGAATAAAAAAACTGGAAGGGACCTCAGAGGTCATCTAGTCCAAGCCCCTGCTCAGAATAAAAAAACTGGAAGGGACCTCAGAGGTCATCTAGTCCAACACTCTGCTCAGAATCTCAGAATCACAGAACTGGAAGGGACCTCAGAGGTCATCTAGTCCAAGCCCCTGCTCAGAATAAAAAAACTGGAAGGGACCTCAGAGGTCATCTAGTCCAAGCCCCTGCTCAGAATAAAAAAACTGGAAGGGACCTCAGAGGTCATCTAGTCCAACACTCTGCTCAGAATCTCAGAATCACAGAACTGGAAGGGACCTCAGAGGTCATCTAGTCCAAGCCCCTGCTCAGAATAAAAAAACTGGAAGGGACCTCAGAGGTCATCTAGTCCAAGCCCCTGCTCAGAATAAAAAAACTGGAAGGGACCTCAGAGGTCATCTAGTCCAACACTCTGCTCAGAATCTCAGAATCACAGAACTGGAAGGGACCTCAGAGGTCATCTAGTCCAAGCCCCTGCTCAGAATAAAAAAACTGGAAGGGACCTCAGAGGTCATCTAGTCCAAGCCCCTGCTCAGAATAAAAAAACTGGAAGGGACCTCAGAGGTCATCTAGTCCAACACTCTGCTCAGAATCTCAGAATCACAGAACTGGAAGGGACCTCAGAGGTCATCTAGTCCAACACCCTGCTCAGAATCACAGAATAAAAAAACTGGAAGGGACCTCGGAGGTCATCTAGTGCAACCCTCTGCTCAGAATCTCAGAATCACAGAACTGGAAGGGACCTCAGAGGTCATCTAGTCCAACCCCCTGCTCAGAATCTCAGAATCACAGAACTGGAAGGGACCTCAGAGGTCATCTAGTCCAACGCCCCTGCTCAGAATCTCAGAATCACAGAACTGGAAGGGACCTCAGAGGTCATCTAGTCCAACCCCCTGCTCAGAATCACAGAATCACAGAACTGGAAGGGACCTCGGAGGTCATCTAGTCCACCCCCCTGCTCAGAATCACAGAATAAAAGAACTGGAAGGGACCTCAGAGGTCATCTAGTCCAACCCCCTGCTCAGAATCACAGAATCACAGAACTGGAAGGGACCTCAGAGGTCATCTAGTCCAACCCCCTGCTCAGAATCACAGAATCACAGAACTGGAAGGTACCTCAGAGGTCCTCTAGTCCAACCCCCTGTCCAGGCAGGGCTCCGAAGAAACTCCCACGGAAGGAGCGTCCTGCCCAAGCCCCCCACCGGGCGAGGGAGACCCGGGGCTCACCTGGATGTAGGCGCGCTGCAGGTAGCTGTAGGGCAGGCGGCGCTGGAAGTCGGCGCGCACCTCCTGGCCGGCGGGGGCGCGGGCGGCCTCGGGGCCCAGGCAGGCGCGGAGGCAGCGGGCGCGGCGGAGGAGGGCGCCGGCCGAGGGCAGCGGCTCCCGCCCGGCCTCCTCCAGCGGCTCCTCCCGCCGGCACCGCCGCCCGCAGCCCGCCCGCTTCTCCCGCAGCCGCCGCTCCGCGCTCAGCGCCCGCTCCAGCCCGCGCGCCGCGCCCGCGAAGTCCGCCCGCGAGTGCGCCTCCAGCCCCGCCGCGTACAGCGCCTCGAAGGCCGGCTCCGAGCTCGCCCGCAGCGCCCCCGCCAGCGCCCCCGCCAGCGCCAGCAGCCGCAGCAGCCGCCCCGCCGCCGCCATCCCGGGCAGGTGCCCCGCGGCTTCCCCCGCCGCTCCGCCTGGCCCGCTGGGGAGGCACCGCGCCGCCGCTCCGCTTCTCCGCCGCCTCGGCTCGGCTCGGCTCTGCCGGTGCGCGATCGGGCGATCCCCGGCGTGGCTTCTCTCCTCCCTCCTGGCCCGCCCCTTCAGCCGGCCGTCCCGATCGGGAAGGATCGCGCAGAGATCCCCAGGGGTGCCGGCGGGATCCGGAGCCCGCGCTCGGCGGCCAGCGTGGGAATCGCTTCCAGATCCCGACGGGGAAGGAAGGAAGGAAGGAACGAAGGAACGAACGAACGAAGGAAGGAAGGAAGGAAGGAAGGAAGGAAGGAAGGAACGAAGGAAGGAAGGAAGGAACGAACGAAGGAACGAACGAACGAAGGAACGAAGGAAGGAAGGAAGGAAGGAAGGAAGGAAGGAAGGAAGGAAGGAAGGAACGAAGGAAGGAAGGAACGAAGGAACGAAGGAAGGAACGAAGGAAGGAAGGAAGGAAGGAACGAACGAAGGAACGAAGGAAGGAAGGAACGAACGAACGAAGGAAGGAAGGAAGGAAGGAAGGAAGGAAGGAAGGAACGAAGGAAGGAAGGAAGGAACGAACGAAGGAACGAACGAACGAAGGAACGAAGGAAGGAAGGAAGGAAGGAAGGAAGGAAGGAAGGAAGGAAGGAACGAAGGAAGGAAGGAACGAAGGAACGAAGGAAGGAACGAAGGAAGGAAGGAAGGAAGGAACGAACGAAGGAACGAAGGAAGGAAGGAACGAACGAAGGAAGGAAGGAACGAAGGAACGAAGGAAGGAAGGAACGAAGGAAGGAAGGAAGGAAGGAAGGAACGAACGAACGAAGGAACGAATGAAGAAAGGAAGGAATGAAGGAAGGAACGAAGGAAGGAAGGAAGGAACGAACGAACGAACGAAGGAAGGAACGAAGGAAGGAACGAAGGAAGGAAGGAAGGAGCGCGCTCGGCCGGCTGGATCGCCTTTGGCACTTTTGATCCGTAGACTAGGGCAGGGGTCTGCAAAGTTGGCTCTTTGAAGACCGGTGGACTTCAACTCCCAGAATTCCCCAGCCAGCTATGCTGGCTGGGGAATTCTGGGAGTTGAAGTCCACCGGTCTTCAAAGAGCCAACTTTGCAGACCCCTGGACTAGGGGGTCAAGCAGTTCTCCAAAGCACCCGAAGGAAGGCAGGAGAAGGAGCCACGGATGGAAACTCATCCAGGACAGAAGCAACCTGGGACTAAGGAGGAATTTCCCCAAAGGGAGGATAATTCACCAGTGGAACGGCTTGCCACAAGAAGGGGGGTGGATGCTCCAACACGGGGAGTTTTTAAGAAGAGATCATCTGAAAGTGGATAGGGCAGGAGGGAACTCCAGCAGGTTCTGGAGAACGGGTGGTGGAAATTTTGAGTAGTTCTGAGAACTGGCAAATTCCCCCCACCACCACCAGAGTGGGGAGGGAATGGAGATTTTGCAGTGTCCTTCCCCTGCCACGCCCACAGACCCCACAGTAAAACAATTTGAATTTCACCACTGGGATAGGGACTCTTGAGTAGGGGGTTGGACTAGAAGACCTCCAAGGTCCCTTCCAGCTCTATGAACAGAACACAGAATAACGGAATACTCTGGAAAGACTGCAGAGAAGAGCAATAAAGAGGATCAGAATAGAGCTGGAAGGGACCCTGGAGGCCTTCTAGTCCAACCCCCTGCCTAGGCAGGAAACCCTACACTACTTCAGACAAATGATTATCCAACATCTTCTTAAAAACTTCCCATGTTGGGGCATCCACAACTTCTGGAGGCAACTTCTGTTCCACCGATTCATTGTTCTAACGGTTAGGAAATTTCTTCTTAGTCGCTTCTGTCGTGGATTAGTTTCTACCCATTTCTCTGGATGTGCAGTAACAGAATAGCAGAATAAAAGAGTAGGAAGGGACCTTGGAGGTCTTCTAGTCCAACCCCCTGCCTAGGCAGGAAGCCCTTCACCACTTCAGAGAAATATCCAACATCTTCTTAAAATCTTCCAGTGTTGGAGCATTCACAACTTCTAGAGGCAAGTTATTGTGATTTATTGATTTTTGGGTTGGTTGGTTGGTTGGTTGGTTGGTTGGTTGGTTGGTTGGTTGGTTGGTTGGTTGGTTGGTTGATTGATTGGCATTTGATCCCTACAATCAACCAGGGATAAGGAGTTGGTGGAGGAGAGACCACAGGGAGATCCCCCAGGCCGTAAACTAGACTAGGAAGAAAACCAATCCACCCTGAAATAAATTAGCCGGCTGGGTTTCTCACCCCATTCTCCAAAGGCTCACATTAATTAATTAATTGAGGTAATCTCATCAGAGCCGAGATGCTAATTTACTGACCTCTTTATCCCATTTCCAGGATTATAGTAAACCGCCCAGAGTAGCCCGATAGGAAGAAGGGAGGCATATCGATTGAACAAATAAAATAACTTTAATCCATGTTCTTGTGTAAAATTTAAATCGGTTTTAAAAAATTCAGTCGGTTTAATTCTGCCCAGCCTGGCTGGGGCATCCTGGGAGTGGAAGTCCACAAGTCTTAAAGCGGCCAGCTTTGGAGACCCCTGCCCTAGAGGGACAGATAGGCCTCTCCCATGGCTTTGTCTAGAATAGATCAGGGTTTCTCCACCTTGACGACTTGAAGTCCTGTGGACTTTAACTCCCAGAATCCCCCAGCCAGCACAGCTGGCTGGGGGATTCTGGGAGTTGAAGTCCACAGGACTTCAAGTCGCCAAGGTGGAGAAACACTGTTATAATAATAAACTTTATTGTCATTGTACTAAAATTACAATGAAATTGGTTTTAACGTCACTGGTGCAAAATTATAAGAGAAACAAAACAAGAGAGAAAAGAAAAAAGAAAAAAACTAGCATGTGCATAGAGGGATTGTGGTTGAATTTAAAAGTCTCGCAGCCCAAGGATAGAAGCTATCCTGTTGTTGATCGATGTCCAGAGGTGGAAGATTTAAGCGCAGAGGAACCCCACAATTTAAGGAACTGGGTTCGATTCTCTCTCTCCTCAACATCCTCTGGAGCTGGTTTAGAGAAAGGAGGGGGCAGTTGGAACCCCCCATAACCCACAGAAAAACACCCTGGTTGATGGTACCCAAAGCTGATATTTTAAAAAGTCACTGTTAATTGACATGCCCGGCTAATGCTGTCTCTGTGCTAAGTTGGCTTAGGTAACAAAACATAATAATTCAATCTTGATAAAGCCCCCCACTGCATTTCTGCAGAAAAGGTCGGAATAAATAACCTTATTAATTCATTGTTTCTTCATGAATTAAATTTCCGCATGGCCCTTGTCAGCTAAGGCAGGGGTCTCCAACCTTTGCAACTTTAAGTCTGAAGGACTTCAGCTCCCAGACTTCTCCAGCCAGCAAAGGTTGGAGACCCCTGCTTTAAAGCAAAGCTGGCTGGAGAAGTCTGGGAGCTGAAGTCCTTCAGACTTAAAGTTGCAAAGGTTGGAGACCCCTGCTTTAAAGCAAAGCTGGCTTGAGAAGTCTGGGAGCTGAAGTCCTTCAGACTTAAAGTTGCCAAGGTTGGAGACCCCTGCTTTAAAGCAAAGCTGGCTGGCGAATTCTGGGAGCTGAAGTCCTTCAGACTTAAAGTTGCAAAGGTTGGGGACCCCTGCTTTAAAGCAAAGCTGGCTGGAGAAGTCTGGGAGCTGAAGTCCTTCAGACTTAAAGTTGCAAAGGTTGGAGACCCCTGAGCTAAGGGACTCTTGGAGGTTGGCAACCTCATAATGAAATCATGCAAATAAACGCAGTGGTTGACTTACAACAGTTTACTTAGGGACTCTTTAGAAACAACGGATGCAAACCGATCCAGGAGAGAAGCAACCTGGGATGAAGGAGAAACATTGAGGACAATTAGCCAGTGGAACTACTTGCCTCTAGAAGTTGTGGGTTGTCCAATGACTGGAGGTTTTTTTTTATATTGAAAAAGTTTTATTGGTTTTTACAATTTTCGAAAAGGGTAGGGTAAGGGATATAGAAACATATTAAGAACTTTCGCGTCGGGATCATTGGCCCTTCTAGGGCTTCATAATAAAACATTAAAAAAAACATTTTTCCAAAAGTACTACAAGGTGAAAATAAGTACAAAATTCCTAAATTCTCCATTCTATGCTAGCAGTCACGTACAAACATCCAGACATAAGGTTAAGCAATATTAATAATAATTTTAAAAAAAGCAAAGTTATTTTTTCGATCTAAGTCTCTTGGCAATTGTATCTTCTTTTTCTCCTCCCTGGCCCCCAGCGGGCGGGGCCGTGGCCCCCTCCATCCCCCCTGGATCTTCCCCCAGGATAGAGGAATGTTTTTTAAGAAAGGCTTCCGCCTCAGCAACTGTTTTAATTCTTACTCTTCCTTCATCCCAGAACACCAACATCCCTTCCGGCATCACCCACTTGAACCAAATCCCGTGGTCATACAATTTTTTGGATAAGAAGGAAAATTTCCTTCTCACCTCCCTAATCTTTTTTGGGATCTGCCTCAAGATGGTGACTTCCTTTTGTTGGTAAATTAACGGCCCCCCTCTCTGCGCCTTCAAAATTCCCTCTCTGGTTGACCTTCTAACAAATTTAATATGTATCTCTCTGGGTACTTCCTTTATCCTGGCATATGCTGAATTTATTCTATAGACTAGGTCAATATCCCCCCTGATCTCATCTTTAGGTTTCTGTAAATAGTCTGCTAAAATTGTGCTCATGAGATCAGGAAGGTATTCACCAGATTCTTCAGAAACATTCTGAAATCTTAAAATAATATGACATACTTTCAAAATCCATCCTAGACATATGACCAGACAAATCTGCAATTTCAATGTTGACATTTTTAAGTTCTCCCTTTGCCCCAGCCAGCCCCCCTTCCAGCTCCTCAGTCTTCTGTGAATTCTCCAACACTTGCTTCCGTGTTTCCAGAAGGTCCTCCTTAAAACTTTTATTATCAGCTCTCAAAGCTTTAATTTCCTGCACCAGAGCTTGTAACACTGATTCCAAAGATGACATTCTTTGTTCCAATCCTGCCAATTCTGATTTTGATGCCATGGTAAGCTGTTAAAGTCAGTGTCACTAAGATGGCGTTTTTTGGGTGGGGCCGTTGAGGCAAATCAGGAGCAAAACAGTTCAGGTGAAAGTTGTAAAAGAATTCAAGACCCAGCAGAGAAACACTTTTCACAATCAAAAACTTTAACAGAGAACAATGACTGGAGGTTTTAAAGAAGAGACTAGACAGCCGCTTGTCTGGAATGGGACTCTAGGCGGGTCTCTAACCTGAGCGGGGGGTTGGACTAGAAGACCTCCAAGGTCTCTTCCAGCTCTATTCTGACTGTTTGAAGTCGCAACGGTCCTGTAAAATGAGATTGTTTGGATTGTTTTCCACTTTTACGCCCGCTGTAGCATCCCCATGGCCACATGATCAAAACTCAGAGGCTTGGTTCCATATTTGGAATAGAATAGAATAACAAGAGTTGGAAGGGACCTTGGAGGTCATCTAGTCCAACCCCCTTCTTGCCCAAGCAAGAGACGCTAAACCATTTCTGACAGGTGGCTGTCCGGTCTCTTCTTCAGAGCCTCCAGGGATGCTTTTTAAGGACAGTTGCATTATCCTGGGGTCATGTGATTATACAATACAATACAATAGCAGAGTTGGAAGGGACCTTGGAGGTCTTCTAGTCCAACCCCCTGCCTAGGCAGGAAGCCCTATACCATTTCAGACAAATGGCTGTCCAACATCTTCTTGAAGACTTCCAGGGTTGGGGCATTCACAACTTCTGGAGGCAACTTCTGTTCCAGAGGTTAATTGTTCTAACTGTCAGTTAGACAAGTTCACTGAACGACTGTGTTTCCAACTTAACCACCGCAGTGATTTGCTTAACAACGGTGGCAAGGAAGGTTGTAAAAGGGAGCGAAACTCACTTTGCAATTCTCTTGCTTAGCAGCCACAATTCCGAGTTCAACTGTGGTCGTAAGACATATTTTAAGCCAGTGTATATTACTGAAACAAACATTACGTCCAGGAGATCTGAGCCTTCCATCTCTTTCCCCAGCTGTGTTTACACAACCACAAAATCAAGATAATTATCAACTGGGGGGCTGCATTTATCAAGCAGCCTAAACTTGGCTAGTTTTAAGAGTCAGTTACAGACAGCTCCTGACTTATGACCACAACTGAGCTCAAAGTTTCAGTTGCTAAGTGAGACATTCACTAAGTGAGTTTTCTCCCATTCTACAACCTTCCTTCCCACCGTTGTTAAGCGAATCATGCAGTTAGCGACAGGGTCATTCAATGAATTTGGCTTCTCCATTGACCTTGCTTGCCAGAAGGTCGCAAAAGAGGATCATGTGACCCCCTTGGGACGCTGCAACCGTCATAAATGTGAGTCAGTTCCCAAGCATCTGAATTTTGATCACAGGACCCCAGAGATGCTGCAACGGTTGTAAGTGTGAAAAATGTTCTTGAGTCATTTTTTTTCAGTGCTGTTGCAACTTCGAATGTTTATTAGCAAACTGTTGTAAATAATAATTATTATTTCTTTTCTTAATTAAACATGAAACTCAGCCAACTGAACATTCAAAAATGCATCGCAAATACCATTGATTGGTGCTAATGGTTGATACGGGTTGCTGCCAGTGTCCCAGGTATCAACCAAACACCTTCTTAGATTTACAGGGGTCCCCAACCTTTGCAACTTTTAAGTCTGGAGGACTTCAGCTCCCAGAATTCTCCAGCCAGCTTTGCTGGCTGGAGAATTCTGGGAGCTGAAGTCCTTCAGACTTAAAGTTGCAAAGGTTGGGGACCCCTGTCTTAGAATATATGATGTTCCTCGTAGCGCAGTTTTTTGCAATTGTGCTGATGCTATTTCAGGAAGCTGCAATTTCTTGCTGTGTTTTGTAAAATTCTTGGACATGGTGCCAAATGCCCTGATGACAATGGGCATCACTGTTATGTGTTTCATCCCTAATCACGTAAGCTTCAATGGCCAGGTTGCGATATATTGTGATTTTTTTCCACTTCTTTTTCTTTGACTCTGGCATCTCCTGGTACTGCAATGTCAATAAACTATACACTTCTTTTTTTGGGACAATAATGATATCTGGTGTATTGTGCTCCAAATGACGATCCGTTTGTATTCGAAAGTCCCACAAGATCTTCACCCTCTCATTCTCGATAAGCTTTTCCACTTTGTGTTCCCAAGACTTTCTGGATACAGGTAAACCATATTTTTTACATAATGAGCAGTGGATTAATTTAGCAACTCGGTCGTGTCTAGCTTTGTAATCAGTTTGAGTGATTTTGCTGCATTCACATATTCAATGTGAAACAGTTTCCACTTTGTTATTGCAAAGTCGGCAGTTTGGGTTGTCAGTGGATTTTTGAATCTTTGCTTTCATGGCCTTAGTTTGTAGTGCTTGTTCTTGAGCAGCCAGTATTAAACCTTCCGTTTCTTTCTTGATGGTTCCCATCTTAAGCCATGTCCATGTCAAGTTGTCATCACATTTTCCTTCAATGTTTTTCAAGTGCTGTCCATGCAAAGCCTTGGTCTTCCATCTATTGAATCTGTCATCCAGCTGTTTTTCCTTATATTCTGCCTTTGTTTCTGTTGTTTTTATGCTGTTCTTCGTTTTCACAGCCGGTAGCAATTTTTCGGTACTTTGCTTCACATAATCATTCAAACTTTGCTTTTCTTCTTCTACAGTTTGATGGATTTGCAATAGCCCCCTGCCCCCTATTTTTCTTGGCAGGTACAACCTGTCGATGTCACTTCGTGGATGTAAAGCATGGTATATATTCAAAAGTTTGCGTGTTTTCCGGTCCAGGTTTTCCAGTTCAGCCAGAGTCCAGTTGATGATTCCAGCTGAATAGCGTATCACTGGAACTGCCCATGTATTAATGGCTTTAATTATGTTTCCGGCATACAGCTTTGATTTTAATATTTTGCGGACCCTCCTGATGCATTCCTTTTGGGTTGACTCGTTGACTTTTTCATTCAAGATCTTATCTTAAGACGTCTTATCTTAAGACGTATTTATTCCAACAAGCCGGCCTAGGATAGCCCCCCGTTTCTGACTTTTTAAGAAAAATAATTTATAATTTGGTAATTGGTTTTAATATGGGTTTTAGCACGGGTTTATTAATATATTTTAATTGGTATTTATTGTATTTTGTGTTTTTAAATTATGCCTGTGCGCCGCCCTGGGTCCTAACAAGGAGAAGGGCGGGGTATAAATTTAATAAAATAAAAATAAATAAATAAAATCTGCTTCCAATACGCCTAGGTACTTGTAACCATCATCCTTTGCTAATGCTCATTATTATCATTATTATTTTATGCCACCCAACTCCCCTTACAAGCAATCGAACAGGTAAAACTTGGTTGAAAGATTAAAACGACACAGATTAAAATATTATTAACTTCCAACGGTCACTAAACGAGTGGCCATACGTCCGGGACTACCTGTAGACGAATCCTCAGTCATTATTAGCAGGCCTGCTTCGCTTTTTAAGGAGAAAGGAGCCAGGACGATCTTCCAGCTTCCTTCCTCCAAGTTGGGGGGGAAAGAAAAAGCATTTGTAAAAGAGAGGGAAATGCCAGCTGGACTCCATTCCAGGCAATTCCTTGGCAGGTCGGATTCCATGGAGGTTGAAATGGAGAAGTAGGTCCAACATGGATTGGAGATGGGGCTGCGGCTGGCTGGGGAGGCCTGGAGTCAGATGTCTATGGGATGCCTTCCTCCTGCGGCCAAGACTTTCATGATTTATTTTGGGGGGAGAGAGGAGGGGGGCATCCAAGACCCTCAGTGCTGCACGGCAGAGGAGTCCAGAGATGCCAAAAGCAAAATAATAATAATAATTCCAAGCGATTGTTTGAAACATAGGATTGAAGGAGGTTGTAGATGAGAGAGGTGGATCTGTGTCCTCCCGTTAGGAGGGGCTTGGAGGAACATCTGCTAGATGTATTGGCTTTTTCTTTTTCTTTTGGCTGTATCCAAGCCCCCCCTCCACCCCCCCACCCCTGAAGCTGTTCAGCCAAGGCAGGCCGAGGCTGCATTAATAGAGGGATGGCCTCAAGATCACGTGAAGGGTTAATACAATTTATAAGGCCTTGGGAAGGCCACACTTGGAATGTTTGCATCCCGTTTGGATGCAAAAAAACATGTTGAGATTCTGGAAAGACGGCAGAGAAGAGCAACAGAGAGGATCAGGATAGAGCTGGAGGGGACCTCGGAGGTCTTCTAGTCCAACCCCCGCCCAAGCAGGAGCCCCTACATCATGTCAGTCCAGTCTCTTCTTCGAAACTTCCAATCATGAAGCTCCCACACCTTCCGAAGGCAAAGCAGTTCCAAACCATAGGAAGAACGGTTGCAGGAACTGGGTAGGTCTAGTTGAATGAAAAGAAGGACCAGGGGAGACAGGATAGCAGCCTTCCAATATCTCAGGGGTTGCCCCAAAGAAGAGGGAGTCAAGCTATTCTCCAAGGCACCTGGGGGCAGGACAAGAAGCAATGGGTGGAAACTAATCCAGGAGAGAAGCGACTTAGAACTGAGGAGGAATTTCCTGAGAGTTAGGACAATTAATCAGTGGAACAGAAGTTGCCTCCAGAAGTTGTGAATGCCCCAACACTGCAAGTCTTGAAGAAGATGTTGGATAGCCATTAGTCTGAAACGGTATAGGGCTTCCTGCCTAGGCAGGGGGTTGGACTAGATGACCTCCAAGGTCCCTTCCAACTCTGCTATTGTATTGTATTGTAAAAGCCTGGAGACTAAAACATACGAAGAGCGGCTGCAGGATTTCGGTTTGGTTAGTCTAGAAAAAAAGAAGGATTAGTGGAGGCATGATATCAATATAGAAGCAACTTAGAACTGAGGAGGAATTTCCTGACAGAACAATTAATCAGTGGAACAGAAGTTGCCTTCAGAAGTTGTGAATGCCCTAACACTGGAAGGATTTAAGAAGATGTTGGATAGCCCTTTGTCTGAAATGGTCTGGATCTCCTGCTTGGACAGGGAGTGGATTAGAAGGCCTCCAAGGCCCCCTCCTATTCTATTATTCTGCTTAATGGTTTTTACTAACAGTTCCCTCTCTCTCTTCCTCTCCCTCCCTCCCCTCCCTCTCTCTTTCTCCTCATCCACCATTCTGCCCACCCGCATTGTAGAATCTAATACTTGTAAGAAACAGGTGTTCTTTCATTCTCCTCCCCAGCTTTTGAGGAGTATCAGTCCCATAAATTAAGCTCAGCACATCCATGCCATAAATCTCCATGGGGAGGAAAGCCTGTCAGCTGAGGGACTCTTCCGAGCGGAAATATTTATTTTATTTCAGATGTGTGGCTGTGCATCCCAGGACATTTAAAAAGAGATTGGATAACCATTTGTCTGAAATTGTATAGTCTTGAGCAGTGGGATAGGATAGGATAACAGAGTTGGAAGGGACCTTGGAGGTCTTCTAGTCCAACCCCCTGCCAAGGCAGGAAACCTTATACTGTTTCAGACAAATGGTTATCCAGCATCTTCTTAAAAACTTCCAGTGTTGGGGCATTCACAACTTCTGGAGAAAAGTTGTCCCACTGTTTAATTGTTCTCACTGTCAGGAAATTCCTCCTCAGTTCTAAGTTGCTTCTCTCCTGGATTAGTTTCCACCCATTGCTTCTTGTCCTGCCCCCAGGTGCCTTGGAGAATAGCTTGACTCCCTCTTCTTTGGGGCAGCCCCTGAGATACTGGAAGACTGCTATCATGTCTCCCCTGGTCCTTCTTTTCATTCAACTAGACCTACCCAGTTCCTGCAACCGTTGTTCCTATCTTTTAGCCTCCAGTCCCCTGATCCTCCTTGTTGCTCTTCTCTGCTCTCTTTCCAGAGTCCCAACATCTTTTCTACATCGTGGGGACCAAAACTCGATGCAAATATTCCAAGTGTGGCCTTAACAAGGCATTACAAAAGTGATATTAACCCTTCAGGTGATCTAGATTCTCTCCCTCTGTTGATGCAGCCTAGAACTGGGTTGGCTTTTTTGGCAGCTGCTGCCCACGGCTGGCTCTTATTTCAATGGTTGTCCACTAGGACTCCCAAGATCCCTCTCACAGTTGCTGCTATTGAGCAAGGTACCACCTATCCTGTACCTGGGCATTTCGTTTTTGTTGCCTAAATGTAGAACCTTCCTCTTTTCATCCTTGAATTCCATTTTGTTAGATAGTGCCCAATGTTCAAGTTTGTCAAGATCCTTCTGTCTCTGAAGCCTTTATCTTCTGGAAGGCTAGAAGGCGAGGTTTTTTGAGTTGAGGTAGCCTTCTGTTTCCTTTCAGCAAACTCTCGAGTTATTTGAACTTTCCAACTAACTTAACAAGGGTAGAACTGAATGTATTTATTATAGCATCTGGACAGAAGAAGTCCTTTCATAAGAGTTGCTGGCGGTTAGGGATGACGCCCGGTTGGCCTTATGCATTTCTCTGCTACCACATGGATGAAGTCACCCAATTCATTCCTGCATGCCAGGCAGCTCGTAAATCTGGCAAGTTCTCTTCCCACGTTCTGCACGGAAAGGCAGGGAAGGCAAACCCAGGTTCCCAGAGTCATCGGTGGAAGAGATGATGGGCCTGTTTACATTCCAGCCCTGGGAAATTCTAGTCCATGCTAGCTGGAGAATTCTGGGAGTTGAAGTCCACAAGTCTTAAAGTTGCCAAGTTTGGGAACCCCTGTTCTAGTCCTTCATGGAAACTCCAGTAGGAAGTTAAAATCCACCCACCCTTTTAGAAAAAAAACGAAATATCCTGGGAAATATTGAAAAGGAAAAATATTATATTTCCCTGAATAAGAAATGGGGAAACATGCTTTTAGGCAGGAAACAGACTCACTCTTAATAGTCCCCCACCTTTGTCAATGGGCTATTAAAAGGCCTGAGCTAGTCTACTCTACATAGCAAAAGTAGGATTAACCCTCTACAGAAACTCATCATGTGGCATCTGGGAACTCCACCAAGCTTGGGACTCAAAAGACACACAACTTACAAAGTTAGTTAATGTTTCCAGTGTCTTTTCCCCACTTGGAACTACAATTATTCACTTAACAACTGTGTTACTCACTTAAGAAATGCAGCGATTCACTTAACAGGAGGCCAGTACAAGCCAGTCCCTCCTGGCTTGTACAGCACTCCTGGGAGGTTACACGAGGCTGGCTCCAGGAGATTGTTAACGCTTCTTTGAGCGAGGGGTCCGTGCCAACCGTCTTGAAAGAGGTGGTGGTGAGACCCCTCCTCAAGAAGCCCTCCCTGGACCCAGCTGTGTTATCCAACTACCGTCCGGTCTCCAACCTTCACTTTTTGGCGAAGGTTGTTGAGAGTGTGGTTGCACGACAGTTCTCCCAGCACCTGGAGGAAACTGCCTATCTGGACTCGCGCCAGTCCGGCTTCCGACCTGGGCACAGCACGGAGACGGCATTGGTCGCGTTGGTGGATGATCTTTGGAGGGCCCGGGATAGAGGTTGTTCCTCTATCCTGGTCCTGTTAGACCTCTCAGCAGCTTTCGATACTATCGACCATGGTATCTTATTGCACCGATTGGAGGGGTTGGGGCTGAGAGGCACCGTTTTACGGTGGTTCTCGTCCTACCTCTCTGGTCGGTCGCAATTTGTGTTGGCAGGAGGGGAGAGGTCAACTTTGAGGCCCCACAGATGTGGGGTCCCACAGGGGTCGGTCCTCTCGCCCCTCCTGTTCAACATCTACATGAAGCCACTGGGTGAGATCATCCGTGGTTTGGGGGTAGAGTTCCATCTGTATGCTGACGACACCCAGCTGTACATCTCTACCCCGGACCACCCCAACGATGCTGTCGAAGTGATGTCCCGGTGTTTGGAGGCCGTGCGAGTCTGGATGGGGAGGCACAGGCTTCGACTCAACCCGTCCAAGACCGAGTGGCTGTGGTTTCCGGCGCCACGATATAGCCAGTTAGTTATCAGGGGTGACTCATTAGCCCCCGCAGAAGGGGCTCACAACTTGGGTGTTCTCCTGGACTCGCAGCTGTCCTTGGATGACCATCTGACGGCCGTGGCCAGGGGGGCTTTCTTTCTATCAGGTCTACCTGATACGCCAGTTGCGCCCCTTTCTGGATCGTGACGCCCTACGCACGGTCACTCAAGCTCTCGTCATCTCCCGCCTGGACTACTACAACGCTCTCTACATGGGGCTTCCCTTGAGGTGCACCCGGAGGCTCCAGTTAGTGCCGAATGCGGCCGCACGGGGGATCTTAGGAGTTTCAAAATACTCCCATATAACACCTCTCCTGCGCGAGCTACACTGGCTGCCTGTGGCCTTCCGGGTGCGTTTCAAGGTCTTAGTGACCATCTTCAAAGCGCTCCATGGCATGGGTCCTGGTTACTTGAGAGACCGCCTCCTACCACACACCTCCCTTCGACCCGTCCGCTCTCGCAAGGAGGGCCTCCTTAGGGTGCCGTCCGCCGGACAATGCCGGCTGGTGACTCCCAGGGGAAGAGCCTTCTCTGTGGCAGGCCCTGCCCTCTGGAATGACCTTCCGCCAGACCTCCGTACAATCTCAGACCTTCGCCTCTTCCGTCGGGCATTAAAAACATACTTCTTTCATATGGCCGGCCTGGCATAGCTGGTATAGCTATTTTATTATTTTAGTTGGGTTTTAATTAATGTTCTTAGCACGGGCCAAATTTTATTTAATTCTCGTTTTAACCATTGTGACTGTTTGTATTTATTTGTATTTAATATTTTATATTTTATAGTTCCTGTGCACCGCCCCGAGTCCCATCTTGGGAGATAGGGCGGTATAGAAATCGAATAAACCAGGGGTCTCCAACCTTTGCAACTTTAAGTCTGAAGGACTTCAGCTCCCAGACTTCTCCAGCCAGCTTTGCTGGCTGGAGAACTCTGGGAGCTGAAGTCCTTCAGACTTAAAGTTGCAAAGATTGGAGACCCCTGGAATAAATGAAATGAAATGAACAATTGTGTTACTTAAGAACTGCAGCAATACATATAAACATATGTGGTGGGATTGTGGCAGTGCGATAAAAAATATGGGGCATGGTGTTTAGAGAAATTAGAGCACTTTTGAATGTAAATCTAGAGATTCCCGGCTGTCCATGGAGGACCATGTGGCGGCCGTGGCCAGGGGGGCGTTCTATCAGGTTCGCCTGATACGCCAGTTGCGCCCCTTACTAGACCGGGGGGCCCTTCACACAGTCACTCAAGCGCTCGTGACATCTCGGCTGGATTACTGTAACGCTCTCTACATGGGGCTCCCCTTGAGGTGCACTCGAAAGCTACAGTTAGTGCAGAATGCGGCCGCGCGGGTGGTTATGGGTGCCTCAAGGCAAACCCACGTAACACCTCTCCTGCGCGAGCTGCACTGGCTGCCTGTGGCCTTTCGAGTGCGCTTCAAGGTGCTGACGACCATCTTTAAATCGCTCCATGGCTCGGGGCCTAGCTATATACGAGACCGCCTCCTGCCCCATACATCCCTTCGTCCGGTCCGCTCCCACAGAGCGGGCCTACTCCGGGTGCCGTCGGCCGGGCAATGCCGGTTGGCGACACCCAGGGGAAGGGCCTTCTCTGTGGCGGGCCCGGCCCTCTGGAACGACCTACCCCCTGACCTTCGCACTACCTCGGACCTCCGCCTCTTCCGCCAACGTCTTAAGACGTTCTTATTCCAACAAGCCGGCCTAGGATAGCCCCCCGCGTCTGACTTTTAAATATAAATTATAATTTGGTTACGGTTTTAATAACGGGTTTTAGCACGGGTGAATTAATTTAATATATTTTTAATTGATGTATATTGTATTTATGGTTTCATATAATGCCTGTGCGCCGCCCTGGGTCCTAACAAGGAGAAGGACGGGGTATAAATTTAATAAAATAAAATAAATAAAAAGATGTCGCTGAGGATTGCATTACTGTTGCTGGTGGAAAAACGGGATATAAATGAAGCAAAAAAAGGAATTGATTGTAAATTTGATAATGGCAGCTGGATTAGTGATGGCTAAATATTGGGGATGAAATTGGGATATTCAAATAAATGAGTGGTATAATAAAATTTGGAGCACGGCAACAAACAATAAATTAACAACAGAAATTATGCTTTAAAAAGAGATGATTAAAGTAAATAATTATAATGAAATATGGGGGGATTTTATAACAACAGTGTAGATGGAAGGCAAAGAGAATAAAACTACAAGAGAATATTATGTTGTTTTGGAGGGGATAAGGGCACAATTATTGGAATATATTGTATATCTTTTAGTTAGTATAGATGAAGAAATATAAGGAATAATAATTGTTAGGATATTGATCCTTATGTTGGGTTGATAATCTATATAAGCCAGTATTCTGAAAGAGTATATGTAGCTTTAAGAACTATGTTGAATTCTGATTGGCTGTGCTTCTCAGCTCTACCATATAAGGAAGCTCAGGAACACAGTCCGTTCCCTTTTTCGATTCCTTTTGATTCCTGTGCTTCCTGATTGCCGTTGAGGAGCTGAAGCTGAAGACTGAAGAAGTATTTGTTTTGCATCACTGTAAGATAACTCTGTTTGGTGAAAGACTGTTATTGTTTTGAGAAGTTAGCCTCACTGGTCGGAAGAAGTATTTTAGTTGCTACAAAATAAGACTATTTATTTTCTTACTATCAGAGTTTTTAGAGTTTGTGTGTGGTTAAAGCAACGTATCTCTTTACTATCCGGTGTATTACACTATTCCGCATTTATTTTCCAACGGGGGTGTTTGTGACCCCTAACCCTGGTTACGGTACCAGAGTTCTAACACTGGTTCTGCACCCAGAGTTGCCACCAATAATGATCCCTGGGGAGTAGGGGGGCACTGTAATATGTGGGGGTTTTCGCCTCTTTTTCTTTCTTCTTCCATTTTTTGTATTCTGTTGTATATGTAGGCAAGAAAAACAAAATGCACAGGTACAGTATAGGTGGTACCTTGCTCAATAGTAGCAACTGTGAGAGGGATCTTGGAATCCCAGTGGACGACCATTTAAATATGAGCCAGCAGTGTGCAGCAGCTGCCAAAAAAGCCAACCCAGTTCTAGGCTGCATCAACAGAGGGAGAGAATCTAGATCACGTGAAGGGTTAATGCCACTGTATAGTGCCTTGGGAAGGCCACACTTGGAATACTGCATACAGTTTTGGTTGCCACGATGTAGAAAAGACGTGGAGACTCTGGAAAGAGTGCAGAGAAGAGCAACCAAGAGGATGAGGGGACTGGAGGCTCAAACATATGAAGAACGGTTGCAGGAGCTGGGTAGGTCTAGTTTGATGAAGAGAAGGACCAGGGGAGACATGATAGCAGTGTTCCGATATCTCAGAGGGTGCCACAAAGAAGAGGGAGTCAAACTATTCTCCAAGGCACCTGGGGGCAGGACAAGAAGCAATGGGTGGAAACTAATCAAGGAGAGAAGCAACTTAGAACTGAGGAGAAATTTCCTGACAATTAGAACAATCAATCAGTGGAACAGAAGTTGCCTCCAGAAGTTGTGAATGCCCCAACCCTGGAAGTCTTTAAAAAGATGTTAGATAGCCATTTGTCTGAAATGGTATAAGGTTCCTGCCCACACAGGGGGTTGGACTAGAAGACCTCCAAGGTCCCTTCCAACTCTGCTATTGTATTGTATTGTATGTAATGTTTGTATTATTTTGCTTAAAAAAATAACTAAATATTTTTTTAAAAAAAGAACTGCAGCAAATTCACTTAACAACTATGGCAAGAAAGGTCGCAAAACAGGACAGCGTTTAATTAACCAATCTCTCTCTTAGCAGCAGAAATTCAGGGCTCGATT